>BLBF01000002.1:20133192-20145778 GCA_015471245.1 Laticauda colubrina
AATACATATACTAACAGCAGCCAGATTGGCTTTTGCTCAATGTTGGAAGCATCTTCACATACCTACAAAGGAGATGATCTTCCAAAAAATTTAAATTGTGCAGAAATGGATACATTAACTTTAGCTTTACAAAACAAAGAAAATTCAATATATTACAATAGTTGGAATTATTGGTATAAGTGGTTAGAACAAAGATGAATTTTATATCATGGGAAAGTTAGAATAGGATAAATTTATGAGTGATGTACAAACTTTTGTAAAGACAAAGTATGCAGATATAGTAAAATTAAGGGAAGAAAAGATCTCACAAACTGTCGAAAATAAGAATGTTTTTAAATTTTTTCTGTTTCCTTCTTCCTACTCCTTTTTTCTTTTCTTTTTGCTTTTTATATATGTATGAGTTGTCATGTTGTTGTTTTTTTGGTTGTAAAATTAATAAAATTTGTTTAAAAAACAAAAAGGAAGATAGTTCCAAAAGATAGTGTCATGCCCTTGTTAGACTCGGACTCTGAGGAAGAGGAGGAACAGCTGACAGGGAGTGGAGGTGTGGCTCCAAAGGTTGTGGAGGAGGCTGGGGAAGGGCAAAGGCCAGCTGGGCAGTCAGAGGAAGAACCAGGAAGAACCTCTTCATCCTTAGACACGCAGGGAGGTTTAAAGAAGGAAACAACTTGGCTTAATAGAGAGGAAGCGGCCATGATTGGTTGCAGCTAGGGGGAATAGTATATAAGAGAGAAGTTAAAACATAGTGATGCCAGAAGCAAAGTGTGTTTTATTTTGGGCTGAAGTTATCTTGGTTGGTGTCCTTCCAACAGACTGTGCCTTGTTATCTCCTTGAAGTTGGTAATTACTTATCCTGTTCCGTTGTAGAATTTTCTTCATTGTAGTTTGTTGGTTTGGTTTTTTATTTCACCTCTATCTGCTCATAAAGTTTGGACTGTATTGCTTTCTTTTGAAGATTATTTTTGAATAAGTTTTTTCTCCAACTGAGAATTATTGAACAGTGGGGCCAAGTTGGAGGCATTTTGGATTTTGTTACATTTGTGTTACATTCTGGGTCATCATAGATAGAATCATCTCAACTGTGATCCTTCACATATGTAAAGCCATTTTAAGAAGACCCTAGCCCAAAGGTGTCAAACTCATGGCCCGCAGGCCAGAGGTGTCACACACTGACAACCCCCAAACCCACCCCAGTTTATTGAAGGGGGAAAAAGTCATGTGACAACAATGTGACAACACAAGTTTGACATCCCTATTCTAGCCTTAACTGTGGTTCTTCTAGGCATATTTGTCACTACTTCAAATATTTTATGCTCATATTGCATTGCAGGTACTGTTATCTAAGCACAACATAGAGTATATTATGTATTTTTTCTTTTCTATTTATTAAAATATAGATTTTTAGAAAGTCTTTTGAATGTTTTATTTATTTATTTTTTAAACAAGTTTTATTCAGTTTTCCAAATTTTAACATCTCTTTTTAGTGAACAGCATGATTACAGGTTTCACATATACATACAAATATAACCATGATTACATATTAATTTTTTATATCCAATTCCTTATCTTAACAGTGCTTTTATACATTTTCTATTTTATTGTATTATTCCAAATATTTATCTCATTATTTAATTCACTTATGATAACTTCATAATCATGATACTTTAGTACTTTTAACTGTCACATTTGTATATTTCATCTAAAATTCTTATTAAAAAAGACACTTTTTCTATAAATTGGTTTCCCCACTGAAATCTCAACATAAATGTGCCACCTCTAAGTTATATATTCATTTATTTTCACCCCTTTTAAATTTCGTTAAAACATTCAACATTATTACCTAAAACATTAAACTTAACAATCCCTTTAAAACTATATAGCATATATAAATTAGATTCTGCACGATTTTTCTCCTTTTAAATTTCATTAAATTCCCCCCCCCCCCAATAAAGGACATATTAATCTACTCATTCAAACAGTAAAACAATCCTAAACCCTAAAGTTAATTCCATTTCAGCTCTCCTCCTATATCATTTCATTTATTTCCATATATTTAATACACATATTCTATTAATTATTCCATTCATATTTAAACCAAAAAAAAGCCAACATTCCAATCCTAAAAATATTTCAATATATCTAATATACTTATTCCATTATTTGTTACAATTATCTCTCTACATAAAGAGGAAAAGCCTTAGATTACATTTTCCCAAAAATAACAATTCTGTTTTTCCATCTTGTCAGTCTATATGTCCCTATTTTGTAACTATAAATTTATTTATATTACCCCTCAATACCTTGCAGAACCCCCTTTCTATATAATAATCACCCATTATCTCTGTGTCCAATTGAGGATTTCCTCATTTTTTTTATAATTCCCATATTTCTTTATTTCCAAATTCTGTTTCTTGTCCCTTCTTTCCCCTTGTCTTTTCTCCTTTGTTCTTTCACTCCAGTTTTTATCCCTCTCTCTATTTATAGCTTCCTTTCGCCCTTTGAATTTTTGCTGATTCTTTTTCCCTTTTTTTAATTTATGGGATGTTCCCTTTTTTATTTAATTTCTTAAATCTCCTGCATTTATTTCCAAGTCTTTTTTTTCTTTCTTTCAAGAGTTCTTGGTTCTCGATGATCACTAAAGATGGTCTCTTCTATGATTTGCTCCACCTCCTCTTCTGCCTTTTGTCTTTGTTGTTCATATTCTGCTGTCTCATTTTCAAGAAATTTTAAAGCAAAACCCAATGATTCACCTCATTCTTATAGTGTTTCTTTCATTTTTCTGGGTTCCATTTTTAATGCCAAGAGAGAAATCACCATTTTACAACTTTCTGGTTCACAATTTAATCCAAATAGTATCTTTAAAGTTTATTTCCAACAGTCAACTTTTCTTCCTCTCAAGTTTTTAAGTCTCCACTAATCCAGTGCCAAATTCATGTCAGAATCAGCAACTAATCCAAAGGCAGAATCTTCCTAATTCTATCTTTGTTACAATGTTTCAATTTTTCAAAGTTTTTTTTAAAAGAAAAATAAGTTGAGTTTAACTGAGATGGCACTCTCTATTATGCTAGGTCTTCACCTTCTCTTTTCTTTTTTCTTCTGTATTATTCAGAGCTTTTTAAACCACAATTTTCCAACAAGAAAAAGATCAAATCCAGCTGATATTAAATTTCCTCTAACAGTCTATAGTTCAGCTTTATTAGTGCCAATATAAAATCAAAGTATACTTATCCAAGTTGATTATATAGTTCCTTCTCCAGCTTCTACCTTTTGCGGTTTTGAAGCCCCGACACTATCAAAAGCAATTCACACCTTTTTTCTCTCTCTCTTTCTCTTCTTTTTAATGTTTTAAATAATGTTGTAATTCACCTTGGAGAATCCTGACTAGCTGGGTTAAGCATATAATAAAATATAACTACATATCACAGAAGAGAATACATGTAGCTCAGAATATACGTAAAATGAACTAGGAAGTCTTTGATGTTCTCTGAGCTGGGTTGCTTGCTTGCAGATGTTTCATTATCTTACTAGATAACATCATCAGTGCTAGCATGTGGAGTTTTAATAAAGAAGAATATTTCTGACTCAGGGTTGAAATGACGGGTTCTTGGTTCTCTCTGAGCTTGGTTGTTTTCTTGCAGACATTTCATTATCCAAGCTAAGTAATAACATCATATTGTTATCATGATGCTACCTAGTTTGGGTGATGAAACATCTGCAAAAAAACAGCTAAGCTCAGAGAGCAACAAGGGCTCCTGAGTGTGGAGTTTGCTCCCTGCCAGTGTTGGCGAGAATATGATTTTTCTCTTTGTCTGTTCTTTGATTAGGATATTGTTTTCTGTTTGTTTGTTTTGTACCAATCCTTGCTTATATGGATGTTTGCTGTTGGAGTTGTTCATTCTTTCTGTTTTCTTGGATTTTTTTATTGTCTCTTTTGAATGGTGTTTAAATGTGGTTTATCTCTAGATGGTTATTCATGACTAATTTATCTGAAAGCTAACCTGGAATTTCTAGCATTTTTGGATGTACCTTGATTTGGATGCTCACAGCTTTCCAGTTGAAATTAGGTTTAGTCTGTCCGTGTGTTCTGACATTAAGAATTTTTCATTGTGTCTTCTGACAGATGGCCAGGTGGGTGTCCACAAATGCATTTTCCTTCTGCCTGTCTGTTTTTACACAGTCCTTCCACTGTATGTTGTAAATGATCCCTGTTGTTTCTTCTTGGACTGTTGATTCTTTTGGTTTAATTAAGATGTTATATAGAAGTTTACTTGATTTGTATGGTGTGGTGATGCTGTGTGATTGCTATAGTTTACTGGTTGTTTCTGAGATGTTTTTGATCTATCACAGTATTATCCTTTCCATAGCTTGTGTTGTACTGACACAATTATCTGAAATGGACTGAGTAGTCAGGCACCTTTTGACAAAGTTGTGTGGATATCCATTCTGTTGCAAGATGTTGTACAAGAGGGTGCCTGTTTCATTTTTCTCATATTCTGAACTGAATAATATTGTCACACAAATTTTCTTGTGGGAGTTTGCATTGCTACTTTGGTAATGGAGCACTTGCTTAGTGTGGGTTATTTTTCAATAGACGAACTGCCACTGTAATGCAATCTATGTGGAATTGTATTTGAAAAATGACTTAAATTGATTATAGTTGTGAGAATACTGAAGGAGAGAACTACTATTGAAACATAACTCTGAAACTCCAAATGTTGTACTGGTTTCTGTTTTTAATTATATGATACAATATTTTAAGTATATTGTTTTATTTAGTGTGTTGTTTAAATAATGTAATATTTTGTGACAATTAAGCCATTTTTACCATGACTTGAATTCATTTGTTAGGTGGTGTTAAATACCAAAATAAAACAAAAATCATAATGGTAATTCTTATATATGTATGTGAAAGACACATACAAGAGCTGCACAAAGCAGGAGAACCATTTGGCTTAAAAATAAACCTGAAAAAAGAGCCATGTCACGTTTAGTAAGTTCATCAAAGAAAGATTTTTTTTTTATATACCTGGAGAAGAACTGGATGTAGTAGACCACTACAAATGCCTTTGCCTATGGATCTCAATGGAAGCTGAGACAATAATGGAAATTGAATGGTATCACAGGTGGTATTCAGGTTTTGGAGAACCGGTAGCAGAAATTTTGAGGAGTTCGGAGAACTGGTAAAAACCACCTCTGGTTGGCCCACCCCCATCTATTCACTGCCTCCCAAGTCCCAATTGATTGCTGGTTTATCTTTTGTTGTCCTGCGCAGGAGAATGGAGCTAGAAAGCAGGTTAGTGGGGTGGGGAGGGAATGGTGATTTAACAGTATCCTTCTCCTGAGAGGGGTAGAAATAGAGATGTTGCAGTATATCCTTCCCCTTCCACTCCCACCAAGCCGTGCCCACCAAGCCACGCCCACAGAACTGATAGTTAAAAAATTGAATACCACACTGAACAGTATGTTAAATGTGGTTGCCACACATTCAGCAAGCTGTCATTTTCAACAACAACCTCCCACTGTGATGTTAATAAATATTTGATAGTGCTAGTTATTTTTATTTTTTTATGCAATAATAACAATAACAACAATATAACATAGTCATCAACATAATTCCCCTCAACATCTATAAAATTATCTTCTGCCAGTAATGAAAAATTGGTTGGCAACACAAATTTGAAAAAGTAATTGAAAATGACTAAAACATCTAAAGCACTACTTGAACACCACCAGCATTTACAAAATCATCATCAGTCAATTGCAAAAGGCAACTTTAATCAGAACAGCTCACATTCTGGGATAATATCTTTAACAGCATCAAACCACAACATCTACCCATAGGTCCTTGGGAAGGAATCAACAGCTAGAAGCCAAAGCCAAAGCCAGCCTAAACATCTGGCTATCTGTGCAACCAACTATTACTGAATTTCATCTCTATAATCTACCATTTGTAAATGGAGATTATTTGCTTATTAAGACTTAGAAAACCTTTATTATCACTTTAAATAAACACTAATCAGCATACCTTAAAATGAAAATTAATTGCATACAGCTCTCAAAAAATATACCAGGTCCAATATACACTACATAACAAATTAATAAACAAATAAAAATTATGCATATACACACATACCCAAATATATGACACAAGGAAACAACACAGTCTAGTTCAGATGTACACATGTAGATGGCGAGAAAAATGAATCTTGCAAGTTGACTAGACAGGTGACATAGGGAACAAAGAACATAGCATCATATTGATGCTATGGCACATAATTTTGTAAGAGACAATGAGCAATTAATTAAAGGTGTCATTCTCAAATAATGATTTTAGTGTAATTTAGGAAATATTCTGTGGACAAATCATGCAAAAATCTAGCTCTCTGAAGAAGATTAGAATGCTGGAAAGGCAGAAGGAAAAAGAAGAGGATGAACAGCAATGAGGTAGATCAGGGGTATCAGACTGGTGGCCCATGGGTCAGATGCATCACGTGCAAGTCCACGAAGGGGAAAAACATCATGAAATGTCACATGATGCTAATGTGATGCTGCAAGTTTGACATCTGTGATAAAGTCAATTACAGTGAATGAGAGTACACAGAAGGTTTGAAGGATGGAGTTAGGGAAGAGTTCAGATTTCTTGAAGGAAATCTTTCTATGTGATTGCTAAGAGTTAACACTCGCTGGATAAGATATAATCAAAAGGAAATATGTATGTATGTATTTATTATATATTTACTTATAATCCACCCAATCTCAAAGAACTCTAGGTAGGTGATATGCTACAGCAACACAAACAAAACACCCTTCATAGTAACAAATGCCTAAATGAGAGTTGTTTAGAAAAAAAATCCAAATAAAATGCAAGACAGGTGCTACAATCAGTCAGTTGAGACTAACTGTATATTGCAATGATAATGCTGGGCTGAAAGTTATATCTGCATGTTTTTGTGTGCCTATTTATACCCATAAAAGCAAGAAGGAATAAAACAGTGATCAGACTATTTCTAATTATCTTCCTCTCTATGTAGCCATTCTTCCTTCCTAATCATTACCTACTCACCCACTAACACTTACTAAAATGACACATTTACCCTGCCTTTTAAAAATAGAGAACAAAGAAAAAAGACTTTTTTATGTCAAAGTAAATACCTTCTCACTTCCATACAAAGATAAAAAAACACACACATGCTTTAAAAAATAGGAATGAATATTTTCAGCTCAGATCTAATAGTCTTTGGATATATTATTATTATGGTTGATTGTATGAAACAATGGTGCAGCGATTAGAGTGCAGCATTGCAGGCTACTTCTGCTGCCTGCAATTTGGCAGTTGAAATCTCACCAGGCTCAGGATTGACTCAGCCTTTCATCCTTCTAAAGTTGGTAAAAGGAGGGCCCAGATTGTTGGGGGATGACCCTGTAAATCACTTAGATAGGACTGTAAAGCACTGTGAAGAAGGATATAAGTCTGAGTGCTATTGCTATAGGGAGCCAGATGTTTAGGATGGATTTGGCATTTTTGTTCAACTATTGAGTCCTTCCAAGAATAGGCAGATGTTGATATCTGATGGTATTAGGAGTACTGTTACAGAATGTAAGCTTTTCCCAGTAAAGTTGCCTTTTGCAACTGACTGATAGTGATTTTGTCAATGTCAAAGGTGTTCAAGTGAATTACACCCAAGGTACCTATTGACATTATCTTTGCTTTCTTTTGCCACAGTTGTTCTACTTCTATTTTCAGGTCTTTATATATTGTAAATTTCTCCAGTTCTTTCTCTTCTGCTATCTCTGGGTATACAGTGTCTACTATCCAGACATATTTTTTCTTTGTGATCAACAATGATTAAGTCTGAGATGTTGTGTGATAGATGTTTTCAGTTTGAATTATAAAGTCCCAGAGTATTTCTCCTCCTCCTCTTCAAAACAAATAAAAAAATATTTAGCCTATATTTGGTGAACATTATAGCTTTAAGAAGAAAGCATTTTGTTGGCTGCAAATTCATTCTCTTTAAGAGTCTACTGTACTAATGTTACAAAGAAAAGGTGAGCAGTTCTGTTGATACACTGTGCTTAATGAACAAAGCCAGTGAATGTTAAATCATATTTAAGAAAATACAGGCTGGGAAACCTTCTTATAAGAAAACTGATATTCATTTTAGTTTTCTGAGTTTATTGTCAACAAATAAGTTCTCAGTAATATTTGTCTCATTTCATAGCCAGTTATGGATTTTTTAAAAGCTTATTTTTCTGAAACTGATTAGTTTGCCCATGATTGTAAACATGGAAATAGAATTGCTTGTGAACCTGGCACAAAAAGATATAGTGTGTGTGTGTGTGTGTGTGTGTGTGTGTGTATGTGTATAACAAGACTACCACAAGTTCTGTTTTTGTCTCCATGTACATATAAACATCTGGACTAGATTGTGTTATTTCTCTGTGTCATATAATATATGTGGGTATATGCATAACTTTGTATTTATTTACTTATTTATTATTTATTTTGTCATGCTTATGTAGTGTATATGGGAAATGGTGATCCTTTGAGAGCTGCATATGATGAAATTTCATTTTAATCTATGCCGATTAGTGTACATTCAAAGTGACAATAAAGTTGTCCTAAGTTCTAATAGAGATAGATAGATGATAGATGATAGATGATAGATAGATAGATAGATAGATAGATAGATAGATAGATAGATATTATAAATTTATATATAGTTATAGATAGGTATAGATTATAAATGATATAGATACAGATACAGACATATATATATAGATTGTTATATTGTACAACCCAAATACAAATAAGAAGGAAGAGAGAGCAGAAAAAAATCCATGATGGAGCAAAGCTAAAGGATCATAGAATTGGCAGATGGTATTAACTAGCCAATAACTGAATATATGATAGGATAGATAATAGCTTATTGATCCACAGGAGCAACATCAAGGATTAGTGAATTTTTCTGCTTTTAAGGAGTTGCTGATAAAATCAATGCTTCTCAAAAATGGTTGCTACTGGAGATACAGATGATGATCCTGTAATGGTTATTGAATGTTTTAAATTAGTATAATTTTAAGCTGTACAGTCCCAAGGACAAGTCAATGCACCATGAAATTGGTATTATTTCTTGACTGATGGAGTCATTTAAAAGAGACTCTGTTAGCACAAACTGTCTATTTTTTTTTTATATGTGAAACAAAAGCCCATTATAAAATGCCATTGCCCTAACCAACATTTTAATATAATTAGTTTAATATTATTAGTGATAGATTCTCACATATGTGTAGTTGCAGCAATACCTTGAAGTTAGGCTTAAATGAATAGGAGGCCAGATTAAATGTTAATGTTAGACAGAGTTCAGGGTTATTTGTACTTTAGGCTTTGATGAAACAGCCTTTTACAGCAGTATCTTTTACAGGCAGAAAACTAGTTTGAAACTTCCAAATGGTGTCTATGGAAATTCTTAATTATCCAAGTCATGGTTGTCCCAAAGGTGCTTTTTCTAAAAACTAATTGGATTTTCTTGTGGTTGTTTTTTAATAAACATTTTTAACATTTTGCTTCCCATCCAAGAAGCAAAGTCTTCATTTTTAACCAGTTTTGATTGCCACAATATAAAAAAATATGTTGAGACTTTGGAAAGAGCACAGAGAACAGCAACAAAAATGTTTAGGGGCCTGGAGGTTAAAACATATGTAGAATGGTTGCAAAAATTGGACATGTCTAGCCTAGTGAAAAAAAGGCCCAGGGGAAACATGACAGCAGTGTTCCAATATTTGAAGGGCTGCCACAGAGAGGAGGGAGTCAAACTATTTATCAAAGCATCAAAAGGAGGACAAGAAGCAATGGAGGGTAACTAATTAAGGAGAAAACCAATCTGAAACTAAGAAGAAATTTCCTGACAGTTATAATAATTAACCAGTGGAACCATATGCCTTCAGCAGTTGTGGGTGCTCCATCACTGAAGATTTTTAAGAAGATATTGGACAGTTATTTGTCCATAATGATATAAGATCTCCTGTTAGTGCAGGGGGTTCTGCCATCTGAAAAATAAAACTGTATAACTGTCCAAAGAATTTGATGTCCCAATGCAAGCAAAAAATTTGCATGAGTGACACTGGATTCAGCTGCTTGAAAAAGAAAAAAAATATGTAAAGACAGCTCTTGAAGATAGCTACAGATTGAAGTACAAACACCAGTAATATTTATGAGGTGTGTATGAATGTGCCCTTTGTAATGTTTAATTTGGTGGATGTGCAGCTCTGTGGAAATATTCTATTGGACTTTTATTAAGTTTACAGATCTTCCCCTTTAATGTGTATCTGTTACTTATGAGTGGCAGAAGTGATAAATAAAAGAAACTGCACAACCATACAAAAATTCAAAAGATTGTGCAGATAGTGTTAGATTTGACGAAATGGGAAAATTTACAACTGTCATTAAGAGGGAGAATATCAACAATCAAGATGAATATATTACCCAGAATTTTATATTTGTTTCAAACAATTCCAATTAGGCTTGGAAAAGATTATTTTGAAGATTTAAATAAAATCGTGTTGAAATATATATGGCAAGGTAAGAAGGTGAGAATAAACTTAAAACTTTTGCAAGATGCTAGAATAAGAGGAGGATTTGGCTTGCCTAATTGGGAGTTGTACTATCAAGCTACGAAATTGATGTGGTTAAAGGAATGGATAACATTAAGAAATACTAGATTGCTGACATTAGAAGGACATGATCTATTGTTGGGGTGGCATGATTTTTTATGGTATAAAGAAACTAAAACACAGGGGTACTTTAGAAGACATTCTATATGGGAGTCTCTGTGGTTAAATTGGGAGAAGACTAAAAGACAATGTTATCTGAAAATTCCAGTCTGGTTATCAACTATTGATGCATTTTCTTATCCTATAATATACAAAAAGGAACAAACAGTTAGAAATGGTGAAATACTGAATGAAAAGGGTGATCTATGCAAAAATTAGAGGAACAAGGTATAAAGATGAATTGGTTTCCATATGTGCAAATACAACCAAGGTATGATAAAGATTTTAAAACAGAAAGTTTTTATGATAAATTGACTGATTTAGATAAGATTTTGACAGGTGCTGATGAAAAGGTGATTAAAAATTATATGGATATTTATTAGAAATTAAATTAGAAGAAGAACAAGTTAAAGAAACTATGATTGCTTGGGGGAAGAATTTTGGATATGGGATTGATTTAGAGTAATGGCAAAAACTGTGGTCTCAAAATTATAAAATGACAATGTCAACAGCATATAAAGAAAATTTGTAAAAGATGTTTTATAGGTGGCACTTTCCCCCGACAAGAATAGCAAGAAAGTTCAAGAATAAGTCCGAAAAGTGTTGGAAATGTCATCAGACACCTGGCTCATATTACCATATGTGGTGGACATGTTTGGACGCTAAAATATATTGTACTAAAATCCACATGTGGCTGGAAAAAATGACAAATAAGCATAAAGACATGAAACCAGAGATTTTTTTTATTGGGAATTTTGCCTGAAATATATAGCAAAGATTTGAAATATCTGATTGTAAATGTATTAACAGCGGCTAGGATTGTATTTACTAAAAACTGGAAAAATGAGAAGACACCATCACAGGAGGAGATCATTAAGAAAATATTGGAATGTGCTGAAATGAGTAGATTGACATTTGAAATTAGAGAACAAGAAGATAAACAATTTTATAAAATTTGGGATCTATTCTATCAATGGTTAGATAACAAAACATTGTAATGAAATATGTAGATTTTTAGAAAATAATAAATATATAAAGATGTATTTTTTTCCCCTATTTTAAATTATATCTACAAAATGATTCTAGATCTGGGAGGATAATATGAATTGTTATAAAATAAACTAAGTAAAATATAATTATTTTATAAAACATGAATGAATAAAAGTATAGTCAATGATTGATTAATAAAGATATTAATGTACTTGATATTTGACTGAAAGTATGTGAGGATATATAATGTAATTGTAATTGAAGACTACGAAATGGTAGCATAAAACAATTTGTAAACCAACCGGCACACTGTATACATATATATATATATATATATGGAAGATGGCTGAATGTTTTTATGCTTTGTTTATTTATGTTTGTTTTAAAACCAATAAAAATTTATTAAAAAAAATACAAAAGATTGTGTATTTTTTAAAGAGAAACAATTAGGAAAAAATTGCAACATTGTATTGACTTTGATTAGTGACATTTTGCAATATTGTATTGTCTTTGCATGTAATTTCTTGCATGTTATGTTAATGAACAAAAAGGGGGGATTAGAGAGAGTAGATGGATAATTTTAATTTAGAATTAAAATTCTTTCTGCATAATGTAGATTAGAAAAGGTGGAGGTGTATTATTAGACTCATAAGAGAGACATCAGATTTCTAAGTATCTGGAGAAAATTTAAGCATTGAAAGTTTTAGAATGTAGTCCTTCAGACAAACAAAGAACTATGAATCTAGAAGTTCTGCTCTTCTTTGTTGCCTGAATCTGACATCATCATCATCATCATCATCATCATCATCATCATCATCATCATCAT
>BLBF01000002.1:20145788-20171295 GCA_015471245.1 Laticauda colubrina
ATCATCATCATCATCATCATCATCATCATCATCATCATCATCATCATAATTATTAATAAGCTTGTCACTGGCGAGAAATAATTCTTTAGAAACTTCTGCCTGAAAGTACCTTTGTGTTTACACCAGCTGTTAGTCAATATTTCCTTATACTTTGAGATTAACACACAAACACACACACATATACAAAGACATTGTAACTTCCCCTTGACTTCCAGCTGAGTATGAAGAAAGTCAATATTTGAAAGAAGAAACACTGATTGTTCCATCATTTATGTAAGTGCCCAGATGTTAAATTGACTGGAAACATCCCTTGAAAGTCTCTTATTGATCAAATATTTGCCATGCAACAACTTAAGCAAAAGAGTTTTTAAAAGAGGAACCAAGGCTGCTGAATTCCTTCCTCGTCTACAGAAAATATTGGAGTTAACTAAAGACATTACAGTTCACACAGACTCAATTCATATCACTGTTTTTCTGTTGTTGTTTTGGTAGTCTGGTCCTTTCTTACAGTATTATTTTTTCTAATTTTGTAATGGTTTTTTTCCTTCAAAAAATACACAATATTTTGAATTTCTCTATGGTTTGTGCCATTTGTTTTATTGTATTCTGTTTCGGAATTACTTTTATTTGAAAATGGGCTAAAATCAATCAATATTGTGAATATAGCTCAGTTTACACTTCTTTGTACTAAACTTGAATGCAAGTTTAGAATAAGTTCCCAAAGCTTTGCTCAGATCAATACCATGAAGTATTAAGTGCTGAATAGTAGTTGGTTCGATGATCTTACTGTACTTTGTTAAATATTCTAAGATTGATTTTAATTTGGGAAGAGAGAGTTGACAAACTTGATAGAACATAACTTAATTAATTTAAGGGCATGAAACTCAACTCAGAACATCACTGTAGTGCATTGCATGCCAAAACAACTAGACACAAAGATAGTTTTTCACCTTTCAAAAGAGTGCCATCACTCTTTTGAACACCTAATTACCAAAGTATAGTCTTATCTCTAAGCATATTTACCGATACAATTTGACTTCCTTATTATTATCCTTCTCCTCTTTACTTCTTTCTTCTATTGGTATCTTATGACTACAATTTGTTGTTTGTATGTACACTGAGAGTTTATGCACCAAGAACAAATATCTTCTGTGTTCAGTCACACTTGGCAAATAAAGTTCATTCTATTCTATTCTATTCTATTCTATTCTATTCTATTCTATTCTATTCTATTCTATTCTATTCTATTCTGTTCTGTTCTGTTCTGTTCTGTTCAAATCTCTGCAATGCAAAACTCCCTCCTCTCTTTATCAACTATTTCAGTGACGTTGGCACTCTAGAGTTATTTTTGTTGCATTGCTCACTCAATTTCAGTACTCACTCAAAGTCAGTATTGCAGAATCTAATTAAAAATCCTAGACTCAACTTTTTGGTCTGAAGGTTCTACTGATTTATCATCTCCTCTGATATTCAGCTAGCAAATAAGAATACAGCCCACATATTTACAAAAACCGGGAAGACAACAGAGCAGAAAATGTGCATATAAAAAGCTTTGGATTTCACAGTATGGCTTTGTTATTCATATTTTTAGCACAAGTGTGATTTGTGGAGATCTTGAAAAATCAGCAAATGGTGGTCATGATAATGTGTCAAAGTCAACCTGCTACAGGTAAAATTGATGGGTATAATTTAAGATAGCAAATTCCAAAGTTGCATTTGCATAGGCATCTTGTACATTACAGTGGCTTCAATGAACATTAACCAAAATATCACGCATCAACAGAGGAGGGTTTATGATGAATGTTCAGAGATGTCTGTCAAATGAATAAACAAACATGACCTAAGATAATGTTTCAGGATCCAATCTGGGTCTTTCAGACTTGTGCTGGAGCCCATCTTTAGGGAATTTCTCTCTAGCAGAGCATGTGTGGCATTTATAGTGCCTGTTGTAAGTGGTTTTTTAGATGTTGATTGGGGTGTGTTGATGGCTGGCTTTTAAATCATTAGCTGGCCTTTGCTTGTGCTGCCCAGCCCTTGCCTTTCTAAGTACTTGATAGTCTGGTGGTAAATGAAGCATTTCTGTTGATTGCTGAAAGGCCTGTTTTCAGGCTTCAATCACTTCCCTAGCTGTTTTTGTGCTTGCTTGTCCAACAATCTTAGTAGTTGACAAAGTTGACTATGTGTCATTGTTCATTGCAATGTGGTGAATGGGTACCAATGACTATCCATTCTGCTTGAATTGTTCATGTAGCTACCTGTTCTTCACCTGTTTAGCTTTCTGGGTACTACAGTGGGTTCTCACCCTGCCATATAGTACTCTTTTTCTGTGAGAGTAGATGGTTGCTGTTGAAATTCAGAATGCATGCGAGTATTGGTGGACTTGTGATAAACTCTCATTTCTAGGTTTCCATTCTCTTGTCTATTGTCAAGTGCATCTAAAAATGGTAATTGCCTGTTTCTTCCTCCATAGAGCTATCTGTGTCTGCAAAACCACAGCCAATACAGTGGAATAACAAAATAGCATAACAGAGCTGAAAGGACCTGGAGGACTTCTAGTCCAGGGGTTGCCAACCTTTTGGACCTCAGAGACTACCAAACACATAATTTCAAATCCCAGGGACCAATAACTGGTTCTGTGGACATGGCCTAATTTGTGGGTGTGGCTTGGTGGTTGGAAATACATGACATATATAATTTTAATGTAGAGAATTATTTTGGTTTCCTTGACAAGATCTCCAGGAATGGTATGCCATTAACTTCTTTCTAGGGCTGATAGAAAAGTCACCAAAGGCAGAACAATAATTTGTAGTTTCCTGATTTTTAGCCCTATGCCTTAGTCACTACACCAAATTGTTAGACTATCATAGCAACCATATTTCTTCCTTAAATTGCTGTAGGAATATGCCCTATCATAGGATAATTATTGGGGTATATTTGGAGAAGATGTGATCAATACTAATTTTAAACAATTATCCCAAAATACTGAATAGATCGTGGTATTCTCAACTATATTATTCCAAGGTGGAATGAACTTTTAATAAAAATAAATAAATAGGGGCTAGAAAACTGAAATACTGATGTATTTATCTACAATACAATAGTTTCATATCCCCCCCGCCCCCATAAACAACCAATATTGCTAGGAATAGGGCATCTCTTGGGCTCCAGGGAAAGAAAACAATATTTTTTCAGAAAAGTTCATGTTTCAACAGATTAGAAAGATATATGTTGCTGAATCAAACCATGTCTAATGTTTCTTTCCATGCAAATACCATGTGGAAAGTTTATAAAAAACATGACTCAATTCCTCCCTCTCTCTAGCTATAATCTTTCTGTGTTGAAGATAAAGAATTATATTTTTATTCTATGGCTCAGAAAGCTGTACAGTGGTACACAGAATTTAGAAAGCAATTTTTCCTTCAGTTTTAGTGCCAAGATTTGGGATATCATTTCTGTGATCCAC
The DNA here is from genome assembly GCA_015471245.1 of Laticauda colubrina. Classification (NCBI taxonomy): domain Eukaryota; kingdom Metazoa; phylum Chordata; class Lepidosauria; order Squamata; family Elapidae; genus Laticauda; species Laticauda colubrina. The sequence goes on from BLBF01000002.1 coordinate 20,149,252, forward strand.
TGTGATGAAAAGCCAGTTCAAATTTGGAATAAACTCAAAAGTGTGTCCATATTTCCAAAATTTCAACACCAACTTATTTGGTTTAGTGATTTGTCTTGTGCTATGACAAGATCAGATACTATTGAATTCAGATCAGCAGAAATAGCCTTTCTGCTGATGCACCTATCTCTCTAACATTTTAGCTGCAGCTGGAAATTAAGAAAATTACATGGCTTGAACCACAGGGGAAATTTACTTATTGGATTCAACCTACTGTTAGAAAATTCTTTCTGTGAGCTGAGCAAAGAAGAAATACTATTCTCAAATGATAAATACTTTTAAGGAATTAGAAAGCATAAATGTATGTATCTAACTGTCTGACAAAGAATGTTGCTTCATGTGGAATCAGTTTCTCAAAGGCATTTTTCAGGGAAAAAGTATTGTATGTTTGGTATAAAAATAAATAAAAATATAGTGAATATCTAGATATATCAATGGTGAGTTTCATTAACTTACTTTATTTATGAAAGTTGTGATTCCAATTGAATCCACCATGTTCTCACCTCTATCTAGAACTATATATTGATTTAAATAAAGGCAATATAAACCATAAGTTTAAATAAAGTTTCCTATATATTAATTCATGATTTGTAGTATAGGTATGTTTCTACATGTTTACTAGAATCGGTGATCATATATTTTGACTTTTTGGGATGTAAAATATATACCTCACCATTTACCAATTACTCTCTTTCTAATTTTGTTCGTATAATGTATTGTAGCATATACAAACATAATCTTGACTGGTTCTTTTCTAATTGACTGTTGATTAATCAAGAAAAGTTTTGGTTTCAATCAAATATTGATTTTTAATATCTTTATATAATTATATGTATATGAACCTAAACATTTCTTGCTTCTTTATCAGTCTACCAGATATGATAATATTAGTCTTCATGCTGTTCACATTTCCATCATAAATTTGAAGTACCTCTAGACTATTTTTCTGGAGTCATAAACCCATGATACAACATTTTATAAAAAATCATTTTTACACTATACCATAATATAATTGTCAATCCTTCTGACTATATCTTTTCCCACTGTTCCAATATGCTATGTCCCAAGTTCTTCATCAAACACTTTCACTTGTTTTTCCATTTCAAATTTCCATAAAAGTTTACATGTTAGTAGATGAATACTGTTGTACATAGTATCAAGCTGCAAAATGACTTCATCTAAAGCCATTCTTTCTCACACTTATTTCTTCTTTGTTTCTTGGTTGCCATTCATGGAGGAAAAGATGGGGGGGCTTCGGAGTGTGGTGCCTCATTTGCTAATCAAAACATCTAACAGCCAGCATGAATCAAGGTCATGTCAATGGATACCTATAGGAACTGAGCAGATACCTGGGCTGATCTGATTGGCCCATGTGACCTAAAAGACACCAAGGGGGGGGGAGAGTATCCTATTATTTTAACTATCCTGAAACATGGGAAGTATTTAGGGCTAGCTTCACTTTTCTAACTGCCAACATGATATACTCAAAAAAGAACTTTCTGAACCTAACCCAAGTATCAGAGTCCCGACTTCCCTGAGTTCATTGATCGGAACGATGATATGTAGTTCAGGTTCAATTATTGTCTGGTCAATTCCACATTTCCTGTTAGTTACCTTAAATATTTTGCTTAACTGTGCAAAAAAAATTATGGAAGGTAGAGTTAGATTGACTGGATACAGCTGAGCATTTACTAGGCAGATGCCCTTTCTCATGCCATGTAGAGTTCTCAGCACATATTTTTTTCTTTGTGCCTAGAAGAGATATATCTGCTGCTACCTAGGATTGAACTCTCAATATTCTGAGTTGGAGGTGAACGTCTTCACCATTGGGCCACCATGCCACTCTTAAATATGATTCTTAAAATCTACATTAACCTTAACTTTATCATACCATAGAAAACCATGCCATCCTGCTTCTAATATAACCATACTATCTTATGTTCCTTTGCAGAATCCCTTTTTCCATTAAGTTTTCACCCATTATCTCTAAATAGGCCCTGTTTCTCTATATTTTGCTTCTGTCCTTTATAACTTCTTTTCCTTTCTTTCTTTCTTCTCATCTTCTTCCTCCCCTTTTTACCCTACTTCTCTCTACTTCTAATTCTTTCTTCTGCATTTCCCTCTTCTGTTGCTTTCTGATTTTATACTTATTTTTCACTCTATACTTAGGGAACAATGTTATTGTTTTTTACCAGTTTCAGTTCCAGGGTACCTTATTTATTGCTTTTGCTGTTTGACCCGCTCAACCAAAACTTTCTCTTCTTATCTTCCTCCTGCACACTCTTTTCTGGTCAAGTTCTTCTTTGTGGTGGCCATTTCTGACCACTGCTGCAACTGCCTTCGGGAAAGGGAGTGATGGTCAGCTGGGGAGGAGAGATGCGGCTCTCCTCAATCCTGCTGGCAGACTCCCCCCTCTTCACCATCTCTACTTTGAGCAATACACTCTTTTCTCTTTTAAATTTTCTTCCAACTAATATGCAACAGCCAATACACACGAGAGAAGCCAGCATATTTTTAAATCAGCTTTTGCTTTTGCTTTCTCTGTTATTAAAAATAATGTGCTGATATTTATGAATAGATAAATCCCTTCACCACACATTTTGTAGGAGGCTCGGGGTGCTCCAGTGGTGAGCACGGATCAAAGCTTCGCAGAGCCGAGGTTTCGGTCTATCACTGAAGAAGCTCAAACTTTTTTTATTAAAAAGAGCAACTTTTACCCAACATAAGGCAAAGCAGGCAGGCAGATTGAGTTGCTCACAGAATCACAGATTCATTCAGAGATCTATCTATCTGCCATTGGCTAGCTCAGTCTGTGAGCTAGAAAATTTGCTTGCTAGAAAACTCACAAAATTAACTCACAACATACCAGGTGTTAGGGATAACATTGTTTACCCTAACTGGTTTAGGTGAAATAAGAACTATGAATCATAGTTAGTGTATGTTAGTGTGTATGCAGCTTTAACTGTGGAAATAGCAATTAAAGGAGTGGCTATGAAAACAATATAAAAGTAGCAAGACTACGGCTTGCTCTCGCTCTCTCTGGCTTTGATGATCCCTGATTACTGCTTGGAATCAAGACTGCATTGCTCGAACGGGAGAGACAACAAAGGACTAATCTTATGTGAACTGACATAGGATATTCTACATGGACTTTGCTAACTGAATACCCCTGAATGGACTGACTACATGGTAAATGAATATTGGACTGTTATTTGACTATGCCATAAACTTATATTGGAATAAACTATATTCTTGATAGCACAAGCGTATCTGTTATTTTTACTGTATGTTAATAAACATACAAGCTTAGCTCACTCATTTATCTGTGTGCCTATCTGACAAACGCTGCACATTCTGTTTAGCTTGTCTATCTAACCCTGGTTGGGGAACCCAGGCTTAACACCAGGTATGTAAATATTGAATTTTTTTTAATAAAAAAGGAGCAACTTTTAAGCAAAATCAGACAAAGCAGGTAGGCAGATTGAGTTGCTCATAGAATTATTCAGTGATCTAACTATCTGCCATCGGCTAGCTCAGTCCGTCACATAAAATTTGCTTGCTGTGAGTCTGCACTGAATAATAGAACCTTCAGTCCTAAAGGAGGTTCAACAACAGAGCCAAAGATCTAAAGATTAGCTAGAAAGATAGAAATGCCACGTAAGGAGTGAGTGGGAGGAGAGAGTTTCTGCAGGCCATGTGGGTGGAGCAGCCTTATGTTTCTGCACAGCCTGGATTAATTGCTTTGGGGGATGTTTTCTCCGTGGACCACCAAAAATTTTTCATGGCCCACCTGTGGGCCATGGCCCACCGATGGGTGACTGCTGTTCTAGTCCAACCTTCTGCTCAAGCAGGAAATCCTGCATCATTTCAGACAAATGACGTCCAATCTCTTCTCCAATCTCCAAAGCCTTCAGTGTTGAAGCACCCGCAATAAGTAAGTAAGTAAGTAAGTAAACAAAGTTTTAGTTTTGTAAGTTGTGTGATCTTGAGATAATATTGTTTTTTTTTGTTTATTAATTTAAAGTAGTTGTAGGGATGCCTTTCATAAAACACCACATTGGCCTCCATCAAGCCCTACCTTCAATACTGCTTTAAAAATTGTGTAATTTCTTCATTCCATACACTTCACATTTAAATAGTTGAACAAAATGCCAATATTGACAGAGATTAGCCAATATTTTGGAACATTTCAGATATATTGATAAAATACATTGGGAAATCAACTTTGCTCAATTGTAGAGAATGGAATTACATATAACTTTTTTTTTAAGCGAGATCAATTACTCTTGATAAAATAGTTATTGTTCTGGTGGTAGAGTCATTCAAACAGACTTCACTTTTTTTATAAAAAGAGATCAATTGGAAATTAAATCATTAGATTTAAATTATATCTTTGCTCTATTCTGTTATAAAAATTCTTAAATTCTGCATGCCACCAGAATAGAGGAAATAAACTCTCAAGAAATAAGTCATTTTCTTCTTGAAATCAACTTTCAGAACAGAACAAACACATCAATATCCATATAACTCTGACAGGTTTCAGCTATTACATGTAATATGGCTTTCCACCAGTCATTTATATTTTTCAAGGCTGGCATTTTATTTATTCATTCATTATTATGATTTTTATTATTTTTTTATGCTCTGAATGCATCAGAACAGCACACAATAAATAAAAACTAATAATTTTTTAAAATAATAAATTCTACAAATTACCCTAAAACATTAAGGTAGCAATAAAACACCAACCACATTTTTTTTTAAGTGAAATATATGTGCGAATATGTGTTTTCTTTTAAGTTATAAAGAGTCTTTTATAGGATAGAAAAGAATAGATTTTGCAATTCAGGAACAATGTGTGAAATATTTTTTTCAGGGACTAAAAACTGCTGAACATGTCAACTTTTTGAGAATCAGTGCAAAACAGCCTTTGTTCTTTTATTACCTGTTTACTTATTTGAAGTCAGAAACCTGATTTAAACAAGTAACTAGTCACAAGACTAACATTTTTTCTCTTTAGAGCAAGGAAATTATGATGTATAAAATATCATTCCTATCAAAAGTGAACATCTATTTTGATAGCGTCTTTCAATTCTAGGCAGCCTTGTATTGAAATCACTGAGAAAAACTGAAAATTCAAAATTATTATATTCCCAATACTGCTTTTTAACAAAGTTTTTTAAAAAAACTATTTCTTTCAGACCTGTTGAACAGATCAATTTCCTGTTTGTTACATTTTCAAATATAACATTATTTTTTTCATGTAACATTCCTCACAAGAAGAAAGGCAAGGGAAGGAAAAAAAAGGAAGAGTTCTACATGAATGTCTCATATCCTCTGAAATACCATATTGATTTCATTTTTAAAGAATGCAGAGCCTTAGTGGTCATTCTATCTTGAGCTAATCCGTGTGTATGTAAGAAACAAGGTCAGCCTCAAAGGGATTTCATGAAGATTGCATACTTAATGCAAAGTTAATAATCACTAAAGAATATCCTGATCCTTTGTAAAGTTGAACACAATTTTAAAACCAACAAAAATCAAAGTGATGACACAATCTTGAACTTTCAGAATTCCATCAAAACAGTTATGGATAGACAAACATGGTAAACTGATGTCCACAAAGAGAAAGAACTGAATAATAATATTTTTAACTAACCAACTTTACTTTATAGAAACTCTTTCCATACTGGCTTGATATTCAATCTCAAAAACAAATTGAATTTCTTGGAAAGGAATGTGAGACTCCAAGCAGAATTTTCTAATTCTGTTTTTAAAGATGAAAAATTCTCAATATTTCTCAGACTTACAAAAAAAAACCAAACCCACAATTTATTTGCAGAGCTGCTCAACAGTTTAATGTCTAAAATTACAGGAAATTCACTGCCTGGATATATTCCAGCTGTTGGCTGTATATTCTTTCCAACCTTGAGATTCTGCATCTCAATGAATCCTTCATAAATGTACCGCCTTGTTAAAAATGTATATGAAGGACATCATTGCATATCATAAATACTATTATTTCTACATAATTATCATAGTCGGTTCAAAAGGCTTACCTTGATTTTTGATTTTATATTGGACAATGAAATTGGCTAAAGATAGAAGAAAAAAGATTGACCAATGTGTGAATACTGTTGTTTAAGAAAAATGATGGATATATTTCTTTGAACATATTTGCACTGCTTCCCTGTAGTATCTTTCTGCTCTCTTCTCAGCCTGATTCCTCACATTTTCTGCTATAAATCCCTGCAAAATAAATATTTGCAAAATGCAAGGATCATTTAAACAAATACTTTTTTTTCTTACTTTAAGATTGTAGGGCTCATATTTTGAATGAATACTTCCCAATTAAATTGCATTTATTCACGTTCTTCCTTCTCTCATTTTTAAAGGCTTTTGAAAACTAATTCTGTACCCTCATTTGGATAGTTAGATAAACTTTTGTATGGCCTCTGTGTCATAATAAAAATGCCTTCAAATATGAGAAGGTTCAAGAACATCCTTCAGCCGAAACCTGTGAGTCTTAACATGGTTAAGAGTGAAACCCATCTTCATTATTATATTTCCTACTCACACTTTTGTTTTTAAGGTTGCTTGGATGAAATCAGTTTCACAGTACATGTTAACTTATTTTCATACTTTGGTCACCTGATTTTTAGTGCCTGAATCATTTTTATGAACTATCCTATTGGCAGTGAAAATGGAGAAGCCAAGTTTGAGACAGTAAGGAGGCTATTCTATCATCTGACTGGCACTGAAGGTAGGGAAGGCTCTGTTAGACAACTTAGTACTACTATTTTGCAAATCACAGTTTGAGAATTATTTATCTAATGCTATCATTGCTATATTCTCTTGAAAGTTTTCTTTTTGAATCATTGAGAATTTAGATGATTACATAAACAAAAATAATTAAGTGGTGCTTAAGTATCTCCATGTTCTATAGCATGTATTTTGAATGCACTGTGTGTTCCTTGTTAAGTGGGGAAAATGTGCACACACAATGACCCATTGAATATAAGAGTTGTATCGGGCAATGTTCACTTTATTGTGGACTGGGGGTAGATTCAATAAAGGGAACTTCGGATCATCTCAGGTTTAAAAAACTGTTGTTTTTGTTCAGAAATATTAGCTATCCATGCAAGGTTTCTGGTTGATATAATTCTTCTTCCATGCCTGCTATTAAACCCAAGTTCAAAAATAAACTAGCTGACAAGTAGTAGGTGAGGAGAAAACTATGGAGTGAAGGAAGATGTAACAGTAGCAAAACAACTCTTTCTTCAAATTGTGCTGCAAAGTACTGGCAGTGTTGACAGCAAGTAATAAAGGATCTTGTAGCTAGCAGAATCCCAATGTAGACAGTAGGTGGCTACAAAGAAGAGGCAGTTGCTATTGACTTCTTTGTAATGATAAAAAAAATCATCACTATGACACCTAGTTTTGCAAATGTGAAATGGAATGGGCAGAACGGGATTTACAGAAAACAAAACAATAAAAAGGATAGAAGCATGATACTATTTATCAGCAGAAGATATTGGACAATCTATAATGGTAAAAGAAATCACAACACATAGTTGACAAATTGGTCTTGTTAGATATGACCTTTTAAAAAAAGAACTAGAGAAAGAACTTTTCTCAAATGAGCACTGAATCTATAAATATTAAGAACCTGCAAAAGAACTGACAAGAGTTTTGGGAAGCATTTATCAGATATTATATGGGTAATTGCATGTGCAGAAGCCAGCTATTTGGTTTTTCTTGTAGCTTATACCAAAATGGCCATTAAATGCTGTTTTCCATGGCCACAAAGGCAAAGGCATCTCCACTGAAGGTTAAAATGACCAATAGGATCAAGACAGATCCCAACCTGGCTACATCATCAAATATATTTGGGTAAAGTGTCATATCCAAGACAAAGAAATATTGTTACATCTCTTTAAAGTCATTAGTTCAAAGTTTGATGAAAACCTGACCTAGACAGTTTCTTTCTCACTTTGTGAAATCACCTCTGAAAGAAATTGGGGTTTAGCAATAGCAATACCACTTAGATTTATAGACCACTTTATAGTGCTTTACAGCCCTTTCTAAATGGTTTGCAGAGTCAGCATATTGCCTCCAACAATTTGGGTCCTCATATTACCCACCTTGGAAGGATAGAAGGCTGAGTCAACATTGAGCCAGAGAGATTCGATGTGCCAAATTACAGGCAGCCAGCTTTCAGCAGAAACAGCCTATGGTACTGCACTTTAACTGCTGGGGCACTGAAGCTCTCTCCACTTTGTATTTCTCTGATATTTTCTTTGCAACCTACCTTAATTGCTACAAAATATTGTAAATATGTTAGGGAGCCAAAAGCTAAGAGTATCACAATGTTGTATGAGAAACGGATATGGATTGATCTGTCTGTTGCTTCCAGTTATTATCAGTCATGATGAATGCTTTCTGGAAGTGCAGATTCATCTTATATTTTTAACATAGGAATGGCCTAAACATTATTAGAGAAAATATAACCATTTGCTCATTAAATGCACTCGGTAAATTTATCTAATTGATCAGAGGAAGTTTAAACTTCAGTTATACATAAATTTGTGATCGGAGGGGGGTGGTTAGAGATGTTACAAATTCTCCCCTGCTTTTTAAAATGAAATTTCAGCCACCTCATCAGGAATAGTTCACTAATAGTTCATCTAATCATATTGGAATATGTACATAATATATGGAATGATCTGGTCCAGTACAGCCACAGAAAATAAAACAGACTTAAGTTGGGCCCTGGATGATTTTTGGTGTAGCACTACTGTTCAAAACTGAATCATACTTGCTTAAATAATATTATGAATAATAGAGATAATCTTACCATGGAAATTTAAAAAATCCTGTAAAAGACATTGCATTAAGAGTTAGCAAATATTTTTGCTAAAAAAGGATGTCATACATCCTAGGAATCACATTTATACCAGGAAAGCTCTAAAGTTTACTATTTTCTCACTGGTAGTAGGCTACAAAATAAGATAACATTGCCCAATGTTTCTCCATCTCACTAATGAGATAAACAATAAATGGTGAGAGGCTACCACAAAGAGGAGGAAGTCAATTTATTCTCCAATGCATCTGATTGCAGGACAAGAAACAATGGATGGAAACTAATCAAGGAGAGAAGCAACCTGGAATTAAGGAGAAACTTCCTAAGAATGAGGACAGTTAACCAGTAGAACAGCTTGTCTTCAGACATTGTGGGTGCTTCATCACTGGAGGTTTTTAAGAAGAGACTCAGCAATCACTTGTCTGAAATGGTATCGGATATCCTGCTTGATATGAGCAGGAGGATGGATTAGAAGACCTCCAGGTCCTTCCAGCTCAATTTTGATTCCAAAATAAAAAGGAGTCTTGGCACACTGTATTGTTGCCAACTATCAGTGGCAATGCTCATATCTGTTTCAAGGCCATTGAGCCAGTGCTGTCTCAATATATTTCTGTAGTTATGTGGCCAGCATGACATCACAGATCATTGTTACCTTGTTATCACTAAAATGGTAGCTATTTTTCTACTTGTATTTGCATGCTTTTGAGCTGCTAGGTTGGCGGGAGCTGGGGCAATGACAGGAACTCACCACATCATCTGGTGCTTGGTTCTTGAACCTGGGCTGCTGGCTTTCCAGCCAACAAATCCAGTGTCTTAACTTCTGAGCCACCACATTGCTAACTATATTGAGTAATAATTGGTAATAATTACTAAAAAGAAGGAGAAGCACAACAAAAGAGAAAAAAAGAGCTTCCAAGTGAAAAATTGGGAGAAGTAATCAGGCATCTATTTGTGCCTGACTGTGAAACATTCAGGACCTGAAAGATGTAATGAATTTGCCATTTTACCTGCATTCTCATCTAAAATTGCTTTGTATATTGGAATCTTATATTCCAGTTTGATCAATGAAATTTACTTCCATGATAAATATAATTTTAATAATAGCCTTCTAGGTGGAGTAATGAAAGAGGGGGTCAAGGGATATCTGTTTGCTGGTGAGATTCAATGTCCTTTCATTTATGCTAACATTTCTTCAGCATTCTTCAGTGTCCCAAGTTTTCTATACTCCGATGAAATCTGGGCAGAAGACATAGGGAAGTTTCTCTGAAGAGTGCTCCATAACCACTAAGAGAAAATCTTGTTCTTAAGAAACTGTAAGAAACTTTATCCTTGCCTAGAGAATCTATCTACCTGTTTCTTAGTACATACCATAACTCTAATGATGAATTTTGAAATCCATCTACAACGAGGTCTATTAGATGCTTACCAGTGTTTAAAAACTAAATTTCCCAAAACATAAAAACTTTAAATTTCCCACCATGGATATTTCATATCATTGTACTAAGTTATATCCAAAAAAAAGAAAAGGAGAAGGAGGAGTGGGAATAGGTTTGGGGAGGAGGAGGAGGAGGAGGAAGAGAAAGGGAAAGGGATGGGAAGGAGAATAAATGTTATCTAGCATCAATGTTACTAACAAATGTGTATCTTCAATGTTACTAAGGGATGAATATCTTATAGTTCATATATCAAGAAAGTCCTCCTACAAAATGTGTGGTGAAGGGATTTATCTATTCATAAATATCAGCACATTATTTTTAATAACAGAGAAAGCAAAAACAAAAGCTGATTTAAAAATATGCTGGCTTCTCTCGTGAGTATTGGCTGTTGCATATTAGTTGGAAGAAAATTTAAAAGAGAAAAGAGTGTATTGCTCAAAGTATCCCTCAGAAAGGGGGCAGCTGCACTGAAATAGATACTACTGTACTAAATAAGAATATCTTGAAACATTGTGCTGGAGGTATTTCTTATTTGTACCTGTCTTAAAACACAATCAATATTTTTATGTGTCATAATTTTATATCAAAAGATGCATTACTGATATTATACAGTCAACAACCGCAGTCCTGAATCTTTTATTATTTTTATCTACCTTGCTTTTCTTACTTTTCCATTACAATATTATTATTTTTTGCAAACAATGTAACCATGATGATATGAAAGACTAAGCAAATAAATAACTATCCATAGCACACTTTTTAACAAATTGCAGAACAAACAAGCAATTCAAAGAAGCATAAGAAAGGCAGTCATTATAAATCTTTCCATAATAAAATTGCAAAACCACAACAACCTATAAAAGCAATTAATTTATAATCACTGAAACAATAACACTGTTTAAGACATTCAATCTCATACTCTAAGATAGCAAATTTGTAAACATCAAATATAATCTGTAAGCATCAATAAAATTGAACTTCTGTATCTTATTTTAGATACAGATTATTTTATAATTTAGATTATTTTATATTTATATTGTAAATATATTTTACAATATTAACCATGGTGTTTCAAGCATTCTCTTACAGCGTTCTCTTGCAAAGATCATGTCACTGAAAAAGACTGAAAATTTTTTTTCTGGTGAGCATGGAGGAAGAAGAGTGAAGGACTCTTTTCCCATAGTGCTTGCTAGAAGTAGGGCTGGGATTCAACCCATGTTACAACTGGTTTGGTAAGGACACACTTCATCCATGTGCATGTGCTTTGCATGCATAGCATTTGCAACTCACCTTCTGCTGCAAGTCCTGGCTGTAAAACAGCTGATATACCACATGAAGCAGCTGACCTTGAAAACCCAGAAATAAAGCACAGACTAGAGCTGGGTCAGGTGGGTGAGCCTAACAGCTGATCATCAGAGCAAATTGGTCACTCACAGCTGATCTTTGGAGATACTGGTTCACCTGAACTGACCCAGGGGTAGAATCCCACCCCTGGCTAGAAGTCATCTTCAATGGGTTGTTTTTGGTAAATTGTGAAGGACATGTACATAATACATGGAAGGCAGTTATTCTTCCATTCCCATGACAAAGATAGAGCCATGAATAGTGGTTTACACATTTACAGTAGTTATGAGCTGACTGGGGGTACATATGAAGGTTCTGTCTATTTTTGTACAATTGTCTCTCCATCTGCTTGCAACTTCCCATCCTTCAACTGATTCCCTCCCCAAAATACCTCATGAGAACATTATCCATTGTTTAAATCATGATATTCCACAAAAAAAATGAGAATATTATTCCTGTTTGGCATTTTCAGATTACTTTGCTAAACAGTAGTCATGCTTTTGAATAATTGACTGTTTTCTAGTATGATTTGATTTCCTATTTGTACCCTATGACTATATTAAGTGTCGTACCTTATGATTCTTGGTGAATGTATCTTTTCTTTTTATGTACACTGAGAGCATATGCATCAAGACTCCTTGTGTGTCTAATCACACATGGACAATAAAGAATTCATTCATTCATTCATTCATTCATTCATTTCTCTTCCTCTGAAAAAAAAATGTGAAAATTGTCCATACAGTTTCTCTGTCCCCAAGCATGGTGGAAAACTTTGGAAGGTCATTCCTAACCAGCATTAACTGAAACCATTATTACTCAATATGTATCTCAACCAATAAAGAAATAGCTATGTCTTTCTGACATAATGTATGATTTATGAGATCTTTTCTCTCTCTCTCCCTCCCACTCTCTTTTCCTTCTATTTTATTCTGGCGTAAATGATCTGCTTTCAATATTTGTCAAGTTTTCTTCTGACCAATCTATATTCTCTGGAGAGAATCACTGGGCCTATTGTCTATAGACAGCTTCTTTCAACATAATGCAAAATAAGAAACAAAATAAGAAGCAGATCGCTTAATCACAATTATAATTGTAACTATGCTAACACTCTATAGATGGTGAAAAGGGGGAGGAAAAATAGACCATCTCATACTTCAACCCTTTAGCAATCCACAGTTGAAATCACAAAATATTAAGTATAGACTTTTCCTGTACCTAAATGATGCAACACATTGTATTTGGATTCATAAAATAACCACATATATGGTGCACATTGAAAAGGATAATGCTTCAATCCTAGGTGCCCTCTTAACTTTTTTGTTCTAGTGTGGGAATATAGCTATGGTTTGAAGTTCAGAGACTGCAGAAAATAGGAAATTCTTTTTTAAAAAGTTTTTTTTTTTTAAAGACAAACACTAACAAACACAAACATAGAACATCAACATAAAACCATCTTCCAAAATACAGCATGTCAGTTGGTACATTTCTTTTGTGACTGTCATAATATTAACAATCTTCCCCTTCCAAACATACATTCATGTTACATAAGTCAACTATACATATTATATTGTATTATTATATCATGATTAGACTCAACTACAATTTCACATAATTCTTATCAAGCAAATCTAAGTATGAGAACATATAATTCATTTCATTATATTCAATTATGTAATATAATTACATTATATTATCTTGCATATTATAACATCACTTTTTATAACCTATTTTACTTTTATTCGTGCAGAAAATAGGAAATACTAATACTTCCCTGTTTGAATCAATGAAGTGCTTCCATGGTGAAAGGATTTGCTCGTGACATCACTGTTGTCTGGAGGATGCCCAGTTGGGGGCCTCTTTCATATGCCCATGAAGGTACTCACTAAAGTGATACTCATTTATACTCATTGACTTGTAGTCACCCACTTTCAATGTGCTGGGTCTGCAGGAGCTGAGAGTGTGATGGAAGCTCAGCCTTCCATTACACAACAGGTCTCGGACACAAACCTGCTGATTGTGAGCCTAGACTTCTAACCTTATGAGACATTGTGTTTCCTAATATAAGAAATTACAAGCATGGAAGATGGTAATTAGTGGAATAATAAAGAGAAATAAAGTTGAAAATGGAGACATTGAAGTCAAGCAAATGGGCAGAACCAGGACTTCCCATCTTTTATTGTTGAAGGTTGGTTCCCTTAGTCTATCTCACCAGCAGTATTTAGCTCATTTTAGGCCTTTCCATTTCAAAGTAACAGGAAACTTCACAAATACTTTTTATCATCAGTTCTCACTATGAAAACCAAGTATGGTTATTACTTTCATTAAAGATGAAATAGGGAATAAATATTCCTTTGTCCAACTATCCTTTAAAATGCAGACCAACCTAAATATGAACAATTTCAGAATGTAACTATTTAAAGAATGGAAAATTAAAAAAAATATGTGATTCTGCCTTAAAGTATTTCTTAACCAGTTAAGGACTTATTCTAATTTCCAGCCATATCCATTACAAAAAAATCCAGATTAAAATGTGGAGGTAATGTTTAATGCCTGCTAGTATTTTTAAAACTAAGCAGAATAATTTTTTTAAAATCTAGAAAACTAGCAAATACAGATTTCAGAAGACCCAGATTTACATACTAAAAAAGAAAGAAACAAAGTACAAGTGAAACAAACACTTGAAAGAGCTGAGCTGTCGTTCAGCTGGAAAATTCAATATTTGTTCTTTTGGGAAACACAGGATTGGTCTTCCAAAGAAGCTGTCACTGAGAAAAGTGGGTTGAGTATTGCTCTGTATATGCTTACAGCTCAGAAATGATGCTGTATTTGTATTTTACTGCTGTCAAAAGAAATTAAGAATCACAGAAAGATCCTAAGATGGTGCCAAAATTATACTATATCACATTAAGGGTTGAATGCTTCCAAGTAAATTGTAACCATATCCTGTCTTCCGCAGTTCCAGCAACATTCTGGGCCATGTTGTTACTTTCGAGTAAGATGGCAGGCTGGAGTTATATAAAACAAACTCTTGATTTAACAATATTTCTGAATCTGGTTTCCTTACTGAGTCTTTTTTTTTAAAACAGGTATTGTTTCCTCTGTCCTACCATCTCACACTGAATTCCTTCAGAAGATAGAGAACATAATAAACTGAGTTTATGCAGACATAGTTACAATTATATAGGTAAGATTTTTATTGACTCAGTGAAGGTAGAAAACATCTATGTCATGACCTTCAATGATAACAGAGGCATGCAACTTCAGCATTTTAACATCATGGTTGTCTTCCTGTTAGTTACTTGAAGTTGTTCTTAATGTGCCCTTTCTTTAAGCATTTCATTTCTAATTGCCTGACAGCCTTTTCTTTGCAGGGTTTTCATGTTGGCCTGGTCTCTCTTCTTTCCCCATGCTCCTTTTAAAAAATTTGCAAGAAATGATATTGCTGTGCATAATGAGAACAGCTTAGTTCAGGGAAGAGAACAATATTCAGTCCAAAGGCACAATTTGTACGGGGAGCAGGGGGGGGGGGGGATTCCACAACTGGGAAGAGTCAAGTGAATGTGGGAGTAATTAAAGAAAGCAGGGAAGGAATGAAAGTGAAATAGAAAAGGGCATAACACTTTGTGAGATCTGTCATCCAGAAAAAAGAGAGCAGAATGCTAATCATACTTGCTGAGAAGCAACAGTGTCTATTGCAAACTGGAGTTACACCAAAATAACAACATACTTTAATATCATAACACAAAAACTACCATTCCATATTTCATTCTCAATTTGTGTTGATAGCATGTAAGTGGTGGCATTTGCATGATGATGTTTAAATACTACTAACCCACCACTTCTCTTATAAAGACCTGATAGAAATTAAAAACCTCTGACCTGCCCCCCCCCCCCGCTTTTGGCACATCACTGGCTCCGGGGGGGGGGGGCAGGAATCCTCCAGAATAAAGGGAGACAGCACAGGTAGAATTTACATATCTGAAGGCAATTTTCCTTTCCTGATTTAACATGTACCTCAGGATCAACGTTCAAGGGCAGGAGCATCCCAGTTTGCACATCTGCCCAGGAAGAATATTACTTTCTGGTTTGGTTCTGCAACCAAACAAGACAGACACAAATTTCAATGGATAATTAGAACTGCAGAAAAAACAATTGCTACCAACCCACCTTTCATTGAGGACCTGTCTACTGCACAAGTCAAACATAGGGCTGTGAAAATTTCTACACACCCCTCACATCCTGGACATAAATTGTTTTAACTTCTACCCTTAAAATGACACAATAGGCACTGCACATCAGGACAACTAGGCACAAGGACAGTTTTTTCCCAAATACCATCACTCTGTTAAACAACTAATTCCCGCAATACTGTCAAACTATTTACTAAGACTGTATTACTGTTCTTCTTCTCCTCATCCTTCCTAGTACCCAACTCTTCCCACTTCCTATGACCATATTGGTTATATCTTTACAATTTATATTGTTTTGTTTGTTTCCTGGTATGTTTTGATTGCTTATTAACAGCTATGTACAATTTGATTGCTTATTAATAACCTATGACTATCACTAAGTGTTGTATCTTATGATTCTTGATGAATGTATTTTATTTTTTCTTATGTACACTGAGACCTTATGCATCAAAGACAAATTCCTTGTGTGTCCAATCACACTTGGCCAATAAAGAATTCTATTCTATGTTATTCTACCTATTGTTAAAACCAGCTTTGCTGGTTAGAATACATACCACACCTCTGAACTCACACCAAGCACCAGTCCCATTATAAAATCAAGTCTTTAAACCATTTTCTCTATAGCTATCCCCTAAAACAAATTTATTTGTTCTTGGGACTAAAATCAATCTCCATTCTCACAGTACTGTATTCCTGGATTTCATTTTTGATTTGTTCTAACACTTTTAAGAACCCCACCATCAAGACAAATACAATTTATATCCAAACATATTATGAACTGGAACAAGCAGAATTTATTATTCATCTGTAGAGAAAAGTGTTTGCATCAGCTACTTCATCCTGAACTTATTATTCCAATTATTTTCAAAATAATATGGGAAATAAGTGAATCAAAACTGCAGAACTTTAAATAGAATAAGGGGTTTATTTATTTATGATGCAATCTTTCTGCATTTGAAAAGCTTATTTACATTTTCATTTCCATAAATCTTAGCACTAAATGGCTGAGTAGAATTATGACAAAGGGGTTTCTACATAATAAATACAATTTTCATTTATAAAATGAATAAATTAAGATGCATGTCTAAAGAATTTAAGTTTTTCTTCTATTATTGGCTTATTAAAATGTATACTTAATCTCTCTGGAATTTCACTACTGGAACCACATATAGTTTCATTTTGAATTGTTTGAAAATAATGCCAGTAAATCAATATTCATTATGTTTCATTTGCATATCATTAATTATGGTTAACAAAGGGGAAAGACAATATTGTTATACAGTGTTTTGAAAGGGAAAGGAGGAAAGGACAGGGTAGCATAATTTTCTAAAAGGTCTTGTACTCCTTTGTTGCAAGCCCATATATTTTAAATGTAATATTTTATAGAATCTGTTCTAATTACATTTAGTAATAGGCTTAAGTATGCTCTGCCTCTTTTCAATGGAGAATAATTTCTCCCAATGTTAGGTCCTATTTTTTTAACCATAAATCATTGTTTTACCAAGCTAACAAGCCTGACATCTTTTTTCTCTTTCCTTCCTCCTTATTTTGTTTTTTGTTTTTGCCTGTTTTTCATCCTGGAAAAATTAATAATCACAGCTCACCAAAATGATTTTTCTAATGTAAAGTGGGAAATTTCTTGAAGGCAATGATGCGCTATGTATGAATGGATATATTTCAACAAGTAAACACACACACACACACACACACACACACACACTTTGTCTCTGGGTAATTTTACATACCTTATTAAGCCAAACATTCATCATGCTGCTATTTTTCAAATAGAAAAGGAATTTCAGAAGCCAAAAAACAAAACAACAACAACAATAAATAAGAAGCACAGATCCATTATCAGGGAACATATTCAGAGTTGTAGAGATAGTTTTAAAACCATTCAAATATTGGCCAATGGGGAAATTTCTTGCACTTTAAAATAATTAATACTTATGTTGATATTTCTCCTGTCTTTTTGCAGGAAAATCTTTAATATTTTGAAGCATCTTGATCCTTTACTTTGGTGTATATAGTTTTTTTTTTCCTGCAAGAAAAACTATATAGAATAGTCTTATCAAGATGAAAACTGGAATCATTTGCATTTATCAGTTCCATATATTGTCATTATGTATGATATAAAAACTGACCACTTGTTTTTTAAACAAGTGCTCAATATATTTGTGCAATGAACTGAAACACATACGATAGGATAATATATTATGTACATGAAAAAATATAAGCTTATAAAATTGGATAATAGAAAAAATACTTTTTGTAATCAAACATATTTTTCCTGCAAAGGAAATTGGGAACTTCTATTTCTTTTGGAGTTTTATTCTGCAGAGGGAGATCTAAACTTAAAACATGGAGGAGTTTTGTGACTGTCAGAACTGTTAAATAGTGGAACAACAGCACGTAACCTAGAGTTGTGGGAGTTCCATCACCAGTCATTTTCGAGAAAAGATTGAGTAGCTATTTTTTTGGGATAGTCTGAGGTTTTCTGTACAGGACAGGGAGTTGATATTTGGAAGACCTCTTCTTGTAACCCCAAAATTTTATCACATGATTTGTCATTGTCTAGGATGTCTTTCAATTTGGGCAACACATCCTAAGTAATTTGGTGTCAACCCTGAAGCTGACCTGGCTGTAGCTTCAGTGCTGCCACAATTGGAGCTGTGGAAAAGGGAGGGAGAAGTAGAGATAGCTGGAGTCAGAGGTGGTATTCAGCAGGTTCTGACCAGTTCTGGAAAAACGGTAGCAGAAATTTTGAGAAGTTCAACTTCAGAGAACTGGCAAATACAACCTCTGGTTGGCCCACCCCCATCTATTCTCTGCCTCCCAAGTGCCAGCTGATCAGCTGAGTCTTCTTTTGTTGCTCTGCACAGGAGAATGGAACTGGAAAGCAGGCTAGTGGGGTGGGGAGGGAATGGGATTTTGTTGTAACCTTCCCCTGGAATGGAGTGGGAATGGAGATTTTGCAGTATCCTTCACCAGCCATACCCACCAAGCGACACCATGCCCACCAAGCCATGCTCACAGAACCAGGAGTAAAAAAATTTGAATCCCACCACTGGCTGGGGTGCTGTAACCAAAATAAAATACTTTCTCTTGGGAATCAAGGACATCCCCACCAGGTTTCCAGGAGGAAGGGACTGAAATCATCTAGTGACTGAATTGTATCCTAATTAGACCATGTGACTAATTGTTTGGAGAAAGTGAAAGAACTTTTACTTTTAATTAGGTAAAAACCCTGGGAATATTAAGAGCTGATTTTAATCCGGTGGTACCAATATGACATGTCTAATAAATCTATTCTTTGAGGAATCCACTTGCCTCGGAGTTTTGATTGCTATGGTGTGTTACTTGGAACTCTGATACTAGGTCTGATTTATTAAAATAAGGTCAACCAGATGCTGCCACCCTCTGAGAATAATTAAAACTATTTTTTTAAGTAGATATAATTTATTGTGTAATTATTATTTTCATACTACGTATATACTCGCATATAAGCCGACTTTAGAACACTTTTTTTTTTTCAAATTTGGGGGACGGCTTATATGCGCATAAATCTGATTTTTTTTTTTATAACCACCATTGTATGGTGGTGAGGAGGGCCCGGAATCCCCTGGTTCAGCCAGCGGTTATTTCAGTCCAGTGGGTTCAATGACCACTTGGAAGGAAAATCCCCACCTTCTCCCTCTCAGTGGCCATGCCTCAATTTGCGCCGGAGCAGCGACTTAGCGAGGCGGCTTCCCGCAATGAGAGTCTTGGCTCTCGCACTCCCTGTCAGCTGGCCCTTAGCAGCCCTTGCCTCAAGTAAAATGCACGTGAAGTCGGGCGCCATTTTTCTCCCTGGATGGACGATGAGCCGCAACTTTTGCCCCGTCGCCTTTTCCCTCTGGACTTCACTTCTGCTGTTCAGGGAAGTCGCGCCCAAAGCCCTGTCCTCCCAGAATCTTTCTGACAGTGAGCCTTGGTCTTGGCACATCTTCGCAGGGTGTTGAGCTCGGGGGTTGATCGCCACCATGTTGCTCAGAACAGGATAACCTGACAGATCAAAGTTAATTGGGGGAGGGGTGTTTCTGTGCTGGGATCTACTCAAAAATAGTTATAATTTACCTGTTCCCAGCTCTTGGGGAAATGCTGGTAATTATGCCATCTCCAGATTGTTTTTCATGGGTCTCCAGATTTTCCTTTATCAGGGGTTGAACACCATGGTATTTGGGAATCGGCTTATATGCGAGTTTTTGCAAAATTCCTCATTTAGGGGCAGTTT
Organism: Laticauda colubrina; assembly: GCA_015471245.1. Lineage (NCBI taxonomy): Eukaryota > Metazoa > Chordata > Lepidosauria > Squamata > Elapidae > Laticauda > Laticauda colubrina. The sequence goes on from BLBF01000002.1 coordinate 20,169,397, forward strand.
TTTAAGGGTCGGTTTATATGCGAGTATATACTGTATATTTTAAAATGTAAGTGAAACCAACAAAAAAGTAAACGTATAATAAAATTAGATCTGAGCTCTATACTGCTCTGTATTTGGTTCAGTGGTGGGATTCAAATTTTTTTATTCCCGGTTCTATGGGTGTGGCTTGGTGGGCATGGCAGTTGAAAGATACTGTACTCTCCAGTCAGAGGTGGTATTTGCCGGTTCTCTGAACACTCAAAATTTCCGCTACAAGTTCTCCAGAACTGGTCAGAACCTGTTGATTTGGTTCCTATTTTTATCTAGTTCCTGTTAATTTTTATGTTTTTATTGCATTGCAAACCTTCCAAAATCATCTGGATAGTGAAATGGGTGACATATGAATTAAATAAATACAGACATATAAATAAATACAAACATTTAATCCAAATGACACTTCACAATTAAGTCAACAAATATCCATCCCCACCCTTGAGAAATTCACTGGTATTTGCTTCTCTTTTGAAAGAATTATTCTAGCAAATATTCATTCATTAAATAGAATAGGAACTGGTAGAAACTTTTATGTAAGGTGCATAAAGAAACACTGGAAATCCATTGAAAACATACAGTAGATAGATATACAATGAAGTAAATGCAATAGAATGGAATTGAGCTAATTCTATTTTGTCTTCCATCCTAAACTTTTTAAACCAAGCACCACCTTTCTCCAAGAAGCTTGTCCTTTTTCCCATAGCAGAAAACATACACATGCATAATTGTAATTTATTACTTTGCACATCATCTACACATTACTTTATCACACATTACTTTATTACTTTGCACATCATCCTTTATGTCTCAGAACTGGCCTATCGTGTTACCAAATTTAGTTTTCAGCTTCTTCTTGGGAGGGGGACTGTTCTCATACCTCCTTCTTGTCTGAAGAAAATGGGTGATTTGAAAAGAAAATGTCTAGGGAAAGGTGGCACAAAGCCTAGCGGTCTGGATTTTTAAAACATACATTGTTCTCTACTTTCAGCTAGAGAGATTTTTTTGTTCTTTCCAGAGCATCAATTGACAGGAAAATATAAATTTGCCTGTCTGTTTTATGGACTCTTGCATACATTTGAAAAAAATGAGAAAATCAATTCAGTCTGCAAATCCTGAACCTCTAGGGTCAGGAGAGCTTGCATTCGCCATCTGCTTACCTTCTAAATAATAGTTTAGCTATTTTCCACCTACTAAACCTGGACAGAATTATTTTTCATCTATGTCTATTACACACTCCTCAATTTTTTCATTAATGTAAAATCCATAAAAGTATGCAAGGAGCCAAAGAATTATCCATGTATAAAGAATCCAACAACCCAGTAAAACACAAACCCAATACAAAAATCAGACAACTTGATCAAGAGAACCCTCAAAAAACTAAGAAATGTCAAATGACAAAAGAAGAATAGAAGATGAAAACCAACAGTTCTATCTTTCCCCAGTTCTTTCAACACCCAAAAATACACAAAATCAATGTATCTTTTTGTCCAATTTATCATTACCAAACACTTTAACATATCACAAAGCAAAAGAATTAACAAAAAAGCTTGGACATCAGGAGTAAATATTCTATTAACATAAAGAATGACAGTGCCTCCAGAAACTCAAAAACCTAAAATAAAAAAAATAGAAGATTATAGTTTCATTCAATGCCACATCATTGTTCATTGACCAAAAACTGGTAAAATAATCTATGGCAGCAGTCTTACATAATATAGCTAACATAGTTAAATACACTAATATAGAAATAGACAGAATGATGGACCTCATCAATCTCTACCTACTGTTAACTCTACCTATTTTAATTTGATGGACAAATATGAATGAATGAATGAATGAATGAATGAATGAATGAATGAATGAATG
>BLBF01000002.1:20171305-20183834 GCA_015471245.1 Laticauda colubrina
ATGAATGAATGAATGAATGAATGAATGAATGAATGAATGAATGAATGAATTCATTATTGGCTAAGTGTGATTAGACACACAAGAAATTTGTTTTGGTGCATATGTTCTCAGTGTACATAAAAAAAAAAAGATACATTCATCAAGATATATCAACAAATCAGAGAAAAACTCATGAGATCACGAATCTTAGGCTTCATAGAAACTATAGTATTCCTACATATATATTCAAAGATATTGAGCTTGTATTTCAATCCACTTGATTGAAACTTGGTTTCCTCCCCAACCTCTGACATCCTTTTCAGTCATAGTCCAGAGTTTCTTTGGAATACTTCTAAGAGTTACAGGTTTTCCATCCCTTTGGATACATACATCTTTGGGAGAATCTAATTACATCTAGGCGGAAAAGTACATTGGATTCTTGACCCTTTATTGGATAACATATCTTTTTTTCACTCAGATTCATTGTCAATATTCTTTTTACTCCATGAAAATGTATACCTACTGTTTCATATTGCCATTTATCTGTTAAAAAAAATAAAAAATGATTTCATGTTCACACCCTAGTCAATCAAATGTCATAATCTTCTTTCATTTGTTCCAGATCTTTCTTCTCACTGTTGCTGTTTGATTGACCTTTTTCAGGCTCTGTAATTTCAGATGAAGCACAAAATCCTATAGAGTACTAGTCAAACAAGTGACAAGTTTTGTTGCTAGGAGACATTTGGGGATCCATATAATATCAACTGTGTATGATGTTGTCCTCCAGGATGATCAGACTTTAAACAGTGTATTTTAATAACAGGCTTCAAAAATATATAAACCTTGAGCCACATTAACATTTTCAGTGAATTGTACAGTGCTATTTGTTCTTGGAATAAATTCATATAAAATCAAGTGAGATTTTTTTATATGCGTTTAGTGGCTGTCACAAAGAAGAGAGGGCCAATCTGTTTTCCAAAACACCAGAAGGCAAGAGAGGAGATGATGGATGGAAACTAATCAAGGAAAGAAGCAACCCAGAACTAAAAAAATTCTTGACAGTTAAAACGGGGTTGGGATAGAACAACTCCAAGATCCCTTCCCACTCTATTATTCTTTTAAATTTTAATGGTTAAAAAACCTGCAGTAAATATGCATTGTTCCAGAAAGATAGAAAGTTATCTGTCAGCAACTTATTGTATTATCTAACTTATGTTAATCACTGTCAATTCTGAGTGGCTCAGCATATATTATTATTTCTTTGCCTTCTCTGTGCATTCAGGAAGCCAGTTTTTCTAAAGTTTTCCAAAGGTGTGGAAATAATTTTCCATAGATACAATTATACGTTAAAAAACTTGTAGTGTCAGGGCTCCAACAAATCCGTCCTCATTCAAATCAAAAGTCTCTCGCCGCATCTCAGAGAAAAGGAAATTGGTTTATTAGGAGTGGCCATATTGGATGCAGACGATACTGCATCCAATTTTATTTCATTTCCCCCTTGACCCTGGTCTTCCCCTCACTCCCTTATGTGACTTTTCCAATGGAACACATCCATCTTCAAGAGTCATTCATTATGCTCTCCAATAAACTTCTTATGCTCTCCAATAACCTTCTTATGCTCCGACAACTTTGGGCTGCCAGGGTGATTATCTAGGTATTTCAAGAATGTCTTGTTTCCTCCCCCTCCCTTTTTCTGGCAGCTAAAAAGACCAAAGGAGTATCTTTTTAGTTGACATGTAGTTTGCGTAGATGAAAGAGAGATCCACAGGCACTATTCAGATAAACCTCCAAGTGGCTCTCTAAAAGTGGCTCAATGCCTCTCTAAAAGAATGCAAAGGAATAAAATTATTCCATTCCCCACCATCCAGTCAAAACTGATTAAACTTCTTGGATGAGAAGTGAAACATAACAGATAATCAGAGTTGGAAGGGACCTTATAGGTCATCTAGTCCAACTTTGATTATCTGTTATCTGTTATGTTTCACTTCTCATCCAAGAAAGTCCAGTTGTCTCTTGAAAAAACACCTTTGGGATTCCCATCAGGAAGTACATTTTCTTCTATATAGCCATGTAAACTGTTTCAGATTTGAAGGAGAGAAAGAAACTTTCGACTGTATGGAGTTCATTATGTAGCAATGATTGGTATCTCCTTAATCTACTTCTCAGTATCAGATAACCGTTCTATACAGATGCAGTGGAATACCAGGAGACAACATCTTTTCCTACAGGTTGTGTATATTTCTTCAGAATGGTGAATGAAAATAAAGTTCTCTCTTTTAACTAAGAGAAAAGTTGCCTTCTTAGATTATTTTGTTTTTAAAGGAGTGACCATGGTAAGAAAAAATAATATGTTGCACTTGTAAGGTTCCAAAGATTATTTATATATATAACAATGAAAAGAGGACAAAAGAGGAAATATCAATGTTCTGACCCAGCCTTCACAAGTAATGATAAGACATGTACTTTTGAGTAAAACAAACCCCTTTTTATAAAAGAGCAGTAACAATCTTTTATTTACAGGGATAAACAAAAAATTAAATGTAATTAATCCCTGAGTTTTTCCAAAAAATATGAATTGCTTGCTGTGTACTAGAAATGAATGGTTGTCTGTGACAACGGGCCACTTCCAAACCCTTCCTATTTATTTCTCAGCCAGGAAGAGGCTGACTATCACCTGTGTCTGCCTCTCCCTGAGAGCCATCTTACTACTGTCCTTGGTTCTCCTCTCCCTTCCTCTCTTTGCATATGCCCATCTAGGATGAGCCCCATCTGTTCCTTCCCCTCACTCAGCTCAGGCCCAGAAGACAGTTGCCACTCCCACCTAGGTGAGAACAGAAGGCCTGGGCTCTGCCTCTGTCTCTGATGCTGTTCCTTATTAGAGCCTTCCAAAGGCTCTGAAACTGACCCAGGCTCTCCGTCCACTTTGTCCTCATCTGACTCTGCAGCTATCTCTGCTGGCAGCTAACAGGCCACAACAATCAAAGCCAAACATGTAATTTAAACCTAGATACTGCCATAAAAGTAGTATAGTCCAGGGAAATGGCAGTCTGTGGCATTCCAGCAACCAGTCTGAAAACAAGTGAAGCCACAACCATGAGATGCAGGCAAGATGCAAAACCATCTCCCCTCCAGTTCACGGAAAAGCATCTCTCCATGGAACTGGTCCCTGGTGCCCAAAAGATTTGGGGTCAATGAAACAATAATGGCCATGTTCTGTTGATCAGCTGTAATTTATCCCCTTGATCAGCTAAAGCCCATGTCACACTGCACCAACGGATGGAAAGAGGATGTAAAACGGAGAGAAACACTTGCCATCCATTGGTTAATGCGATGCATCCATTCTGTACTCAATGCATCCATTTGTCCAGCATCCGTCGACTGAGGTTGCATCCGCTCAAAAAGTTTTCAGCTGCTCAAAACTTTTTGAGCGGAAAATGTATCCAACGCGTCCGTTGTGCATCCGCAACGCATACGGGGAACATCCGTTCTGCATCCATCGTCATCCGTTACACATCTGCTACATCCGCTAGGCATCTGCTGCTCACCTGTGCAACTCAAATCCGCTCCAGCAGAAAGCGGACACAGGGAGGAAGCGAAATGGACACGGAACGGATGCACAGCATTAGTAGCACAGACAGAGAAAGGATGAAAGCAGATGCAGCTCACAAAGAAAGCATTTAAAACGGAAAAAACATTTGCAGAGGGGACCTATCTCGGATATTAAGGATGTCTAGAGGATGTCTAGAGAATGCAAAAGGACACATAGTGGAAAACCTATATTGCCTATAAAAAGGGGGAGCAACTCACCTGGATCTCACTTTCAGTCCAGCAGTCCTGCTGTGCAGACCTCTGAAGCCTTCATCTGCCTCTTGCTCTTCCACAGCATCCAGTTATGTCCACCATGGATCGTAACACAGTCCTTTTGGTAGCCACCATTGTTCTGCAACAGTGCAAAGCCATCTACAGGCTCTTTCAACTCTACTACCGGAAGAAAAGGAGGAAGCCAAGAAGCATCTGGGTCCGAAGATGGATCGGGAGAAGAGCACAGTACGGACTGTATAACAAGCTGATGGTGGAGCTGAGGAACGAAGACCCTCGTGCATTCCAGAACTTCATGAGGATGCCTCCAGCCATGTTTGACAAAGTTGTGCAGTGGCTGACACCCAGGTTGACCAAGCAGAGCACCAACTTCTGGCCCAGCCTGGACCCTGGGCTCAAGGTGGCACTGACTCTGCGCCACCTGGCCTCAGGGACCACCTACAGGAACATGCAATACGCCTGAAGGGTGCCACACAACACCATCAGCATTGTGGTCAGAGAAGTGGTGCAGGCCATCATCGAAGAATACCTGGAGGAGCTCCTCCAGTGCCCGTCCACTGAAGAAGGCTGGAAGAAAGTTGCAGAGCAGTGGTATCAGAAGTGGAACTTCTCCCACACCATTGGAGCCATAGATGGCAAGCACGTGGCCTGCAAAGCTCCAGCCAAGTCGGGGTCCACTTATTTCAACTACAAGGGCTTCTTCAGCATCATCCTCTTCGCCATGGTCGATGCTGACTAAAAGTTCATGTACATTGATGCTTCAGGCAATGGGTCAGCTTCAGATGCCCAGGTATACAACGCCAGTGACCTCAAGGAGGGGCTGGAACGCAACCTCATCATGGGCTTCCCAGATCCAGAGCCCCTGCCCAATGACACACAAGATGTGCCTTACTTCATCATGGGGGATGATGCCTTCTCCCTCAGAACCTACCTCATGAAGCCCTACACCTCCAGATGCCTCACCCGTGAAGAGAGGATCTTCAACTACAGACTGTCCAGGGCAAGGCGGATGGTGGAGAACGCCTTTGGCATCCTGGCCAACAGGTTCCAGATATTTCTCACCACCATGCAGCGTCGCCCAGAGACGATGAGGAGGATCGTGGAAGCTTGCTGCATCCTGCACAATCTCATGCACACCCGCTACCCAGTCTTGCAGAACAGGCTCGTGGACCTCCAAAAAGGCAATGGGGACATGGAGCTGAGGGAATGGAGGCAAGGGAGCAACCTGATAGACACTGAGGATGTGCAAGGCCCCAACAGAGCCTCATGTGAAGGGAAGAAGCAGCGAAACCTCCTGAAACACTGGTGCAACTCCCCAGTTAGAGCAGTGGAGTGGCAAGACAGGATGATAGATGATTAATGGATGCTTCCTGTTAAGCCTGGGTTCCCCAACCAGGGTTAGGTAGACAAGCTAAACAGAATGTGCAGCGTTAGTCAGATAGGCACACAGATAAATGAGTGAGCTAAGCTTGTATGTTTATTAACATACAGTAAAAATAACAGATACGCTTGTGCTATCAAGAATATAGTTTATTCCTGTACAAGTTTATGGCATAGTCAAATAACAGTCCAATATTCATTTACCATGTAGTCAGTCCATTCAGGGGTATTCGGTTTGCAAAGTCCATGTAGAATATCCTATGTCAGTTCACTTACAAAATCAGTCCTTTGTTGTATCTCCCGTTCGAGCAATGCAGTCTTGATTCCAAGTAGTAATCAGGGATCATCAAAGCCAGAGAGAGAGCCAGAGAGAGTGAGCAAGCCGTAGTCTTGCTACTTTTATATTGTTTTCTTAACCACTCCTTTAATTGCTATTTCACATTTAAAGCTGCATACACTCTAACAAACACTAACTATGATTCATAGTTATTATTTCACCTAAACCAGTTAGGGTAAACAATGTTATCCCTAACATTCTCCCCTTTTAGGTTACATAATAACTATGAATCATTTACAACTTTAGAAAATATTTTTCGCAACTTTCTTTAAACTTAGTTGCTCCTTGAGCTTTTCTAAATTGGTCTGCAATGTTTTCTTCTAACATGCAGTATTCCAATTTTATTAATCCATTTTTCACTGATTCTTTTACATTCAAATATCTTAAGTCAGTATGTTTTGATCTAGTTTTTACAGCAATACTAGTAGCTAACTTTATAGCTGCTTGGTTATCCTCATATACCATAATGGAATCTTTTATAGTTATACCCATGTCCAACAACAACTGTTTGTAGAAAATCAAATCAGTGCATAATAATGACAGACATGAAAATTCAGCTTCCATCATAGATAAGCTAATATGCTGTTGTCTGATTGACCTCCACCCTATTAGTGTCTTACCAAATAATATAGCCATCCCAGATGTTGATTTTCTAGTGTTTATATCAGTTGCAAAACTTGCATCTGCATAAGCACTAAGACTCAAATTATCCTTTGGTTCTATATATAATGCATGGTTTATTGTTCCCTTAAGATATCTCAATATTCTTTTTAAGGATTTCCAATGACATTCTTTTGGATCTGAATTAAAACGTGCCAGCTGATTTACACTATAAGCAATATCTGGCCTTGACCAATTGCTTATATATGATAAGCTACCAATCAAAGATTGATATATGGACTTATCAAATTTGGGACTTTGATCATTAGTTTGGCAAACTTCCTGACTCATTGGAGTCTTTGTCGGTTTACAAAGTTCCATCTTATAAGTTTTAATTAATTGGCAAATTTTATCTTCTTGAGATATCTTAAAACCAATATTTGTTTTATTTATTGTCAATCCTAGATACCTTTTAATTTCACCTAAATGCTTTATTTTTATCTTTTTGGCTAATAATGATATAATCTCATTAGCTTCATTATTAGTCTTAGTTATTAAAGCAATATCATCTGTAAATAATAACAATAATGACACCGTTCCATCATTTTCTCTTTTAAACACACACGGATCTGCTAAACCAGATTTAAAACCTATATTGTTTAACTCTTTCACAATATATTGGTTCCACTCAAACCCAGATAGTTTCAACCCGTAAAGACTCTTTTTGAGTTTCCAACAATCATTGCTATTTACATTATTGTCATTTATACCAATTGGTTTTCTTAAATATATAGTGTGCTGCAATGGTGCATGTAGATAAGCAGTTTCTACATCTAAATGGTTAATGACATAGTTTTTCTTAGCTGCCCACACTAATGCTGTTCTTAACGATGTAGCTTTAAGGCTTGGTGCAAAAACTTCATCGTAATCAGATGCAGTTTGATTAAATCCTTGAGCTACTAACCTAGCTTTATGTGTAACAGTCCCATCATTTCCAGTTTTTATTTTAAATATCCATTTGCACCCAATGGATTTTTCTCCTGGAGGTAATTTGGCATCTTCATACACTTTCATTACCTTTAATGAATTTAGTTCTTTTTCCATTGCCTTTTGCCAATTCTCCTGATCCTTAGCAGGATACATTCTAAGTTCATCTACACTAGTTGGAACTTTAGTTACTTGGCAAACTATACTTGCTTGATACCTATCAGGTGGTCTAGTTACACGTGTAGTACGTCTAGGTATTATAGGACTTACAGGTGGACTTTCATTTATTAATTGTTCTTGATCATGTAACTCTTCCTGATCAACTATTTCCTCTTGTTCTGGTCCTATTTGCTCTTCGTGGACTTCTTCTTTAATTGGACTCTTCTTATAGCTAATCTCATCTTTCTGCCTTTTGTAGGGTTCAATAAATACTTCATTATTTAAATCTTGCTCTAATCTATTCCATCCTACATGTTCTAGGAATTTTGCACTAGCACTGGTGTAAACTCTAGATGTACCTGGTTCCCAGAATCTATAAGATCGATGATTAGATGTATAACCTACAAAAATCAATCTTTTAGCTCTATGCTGTCCTTTGTATCTAAGTTGTGTAGGGATATGCACCCATGCTGGTGCTCCAAATGTGTGCATGTAACTTAAATCAGGTTTTGTACCATGCCACAGTGTGAATGGTAATTCACCTGTTGTTGAATTAACAACATTATTTAATATATGATTACCACACATTATTGCTTCTCCCCATAAATTGTCAGGTAATCCTGAATCAGACATCATAGTTCGTGCCATTGATTGTAATGTTTGGCCTCTTCTCTCTATAAAGGCATTATGTTGTGGCCTATATGGTGCAGACATTTTATGTTGAATACCTAACAGTCTTAGTCTGTTTTGTAATTTATTATTTGTAAATTCTGTACCATTATCTGTGATGAGAGTTACTAATTTCTTTTTAGTTTTTCTTTCAGCGAATTTTAGCCAATTAAATAGATTTTGATATGTTTCAGTTTTGCTCTTCATTAAATAGCAAAACCCATATCTTGAATAGTGGTCCATTATACTTAGTATGTGGCGAGCTCCTCCTACACTTGGTTTTTTCGGACCTATTAAATCAGCAAATACTACTTCTAAAGGCTCTTTAGTAGTAAATCCATCAACTCTATTAGCCGGTATGACCCTGCTCTTATTTTGATTACAGGCATTACATTGCAAATACTTATTACAAGGTTTCAAACTTATTCCCTTAGACAATTCAACAGTTTTCTTAAGCATTTTAAAATTTAAATGCCCTAGCCTTCTATGTAACAAGTGAATACATTCGTCATGAGGTTTCTTATTTTCATAAATTGTGTTAGCCACCTTTAAACCATCATCATTTAACACATATAATCCATCTCTTAAAGATGCAGTTATTCTCTTATCTTCTTTTTCAATGATGCAGTTATCTCCCCTAAATGTAACTATATATCCTAGTTTAACCAAAATTCTAACTGAAATTAAATTAAACTTAAGTTGTGGTACATATAACATTTTTACATTCTCTTTTATAAAAGAACAATATGCTATACCTTCACCTTTAGCTTTCAGTTTCCAGCCATTGGCTAACGATATCTGCTGTTTACTCTGGGACATTTTAATAAAATTTTTGTTATCATTTGTTATACAATGGGATGCTCCACTGTCAACCACCCATAAATTATTTTTTACAGCTCCGTTAGTATACATGGCTAACTCTAAATTTTTATGTAGTCTTTGATGATTTTTAGTATTCTGGCCAGCGTTCTGGCGCTTTGCCTTTTTACAAAATCTTGCTAAATGTCCTCTTCCTCCACAATTAAAACACTTTTTAATTGCGTATGCAGTAGGAGGTTTATTATCTTCTTTTTGAAGTTGCTCCCTCCTTAATTCATCTCTTTCATGCCTTCTTCTGGCCTCTTCGATCAATCTGCCAGTTATATCAGTTAAAGTTAAATTTTCCTTTGGCAAAATTTCAAGTGAAGTTACGTAGTTATCATAACTTTCATCAAGGGAAGATAGAATTATATAAATTTGATGTTGTTCAGAGAATATAAGCTTTTTTTCATGTAATTCTTGGAAAATGCTTTGCATAGTTTTTAAATGACTCAGCATATCACCATATGTTTGGAGATGTGTCCTGAAAAGCTTCCGTGTTAGATTTATGTGAGCACCAATATTATCTCAAACATAAATTCTCTTCAGCTTCTGCCAACACCCAAAAGCCGATTTCTCTCCGTGGATATAAACAAGCTGTTGATCAGTTAAGGTTAACGCAATTATGCAAATGGCTTGTTGATTTTTATGCTTAAATTCTTCTATCTTTAGTCTGTCTTCCTCATTCTCTGGATCCCATTCTTCTACGTTTGGTGGATTTTCAATTATGTTCCACAGACCTTCTCCTCGTAGAAGTAGACTACATTTTGTAGACCATGATACATAGTTTGTTCCATCCAGCTTGGATATAAGGGACAAACTTTGTAAATTGACTTGTGCCATGTTTTCTTATATGGATATAAAAATATAATTAATAAAACACAGCTGTCTGTTTACTGTAATGTATAACAATACAAACTCTCACTTTTTACATAAATCTGTATTTATTCTAGTTAAACTGACTTTGCAGCCTCTGGGCCCATAACCAGTGTTAAGCCTGGGTTCCCCAACCAGGGTTAGGTAGACAAGCTAAACAGAATGTGCAGCGTTAGTCAGATAGGCACACAGATAAATGAGTGAGCTAAGCTTGTATGTTTATTAACATACAGTAAAAATAACAGATACGCTTGTGCTATCAAGAATATAGTTTATTCCTGTACAAGTTTATGGCATAGTCAAATAACAGTCCAATATTCATTTACCATGTAGTCAGTCCATTCAGGGGTATTCAGTTTGCAAAGTCCATGTAGAATATCCTATGTCAGTTCACTTACAAAATCAGTCCTTTGTTGTATCTCCCGTTCGAGCAATGCAGTCTTGATTCCAAGCAGTAATCAGGGATCATCAAAGCCAGAGAGAGAGCCAGAGAGAGTGAGCAAGCCGTAGTCTTGCTACTTTTATATTGTTTTCTTAACCACTCCTTTAATTGCTATTTCACATTTAAAGCTGCATACACTCTAACAAACACTAACTATGATTCATAGTTATTATTTCACCTAAACCAGTTAGGGTAAACAATGTTATCCCTAACACTTCCTTCAGCCTGTCTCATCACACTGAAGAGATTGGGCCAAGTATGTTGGGTGGGCCTACAATAAACAGGCCATTTAATAAAGAGTTCTGTTTATGTTGACATGTGTGGATGAAAGATTAAATTTTTATTGATAATAAAGGGCCAAAGGTGTGGCACCTGGGAGGGTGGACCATACAGTCTCACTATGTTTGCACTGGAGGTTTATCTACCCCACAGCTATTACCCATCCCAAAGGTATCCCTGCCCATCCCACTGCTATCTTAACCCATCCCAAAGGTATCTCTGCCCATCCCACTGCTATCTTAACCCATCCCACAAGCATGCAAAGGCTTAAACCATTTCTAAAAGTTTCCACCAAGACTTTATTGAAAAAAAATAAATGAAGCAAGTGTGTGAAGCAAAGATAATCTTTATTAATAACAAGCTCTAAAAGAAAAATGACCCAAGTCAAGTGTCCAAATAAAGTCAACAGGTAGCCACCCAGTCTCTGGCACTCCTCTTGGTCACTTGGAGGTGTGCCCAGTCTCAGGGGTGAAGGGTCCAGGTGCTGTGAGGTGGCTGCTGCTGGAGTGCTGGTCTAAGGCACCATTGGGGTGCCTGGCCCCAAGAGGACAACAGGGGACAGTGCATTGGGGAAGCTGTCAGACAGCTGGCTCAGCCCCGTGATGTTGAGAGCCCCTTCCTCCATGCCATGGGGTGTCAGCCCCAGTACTGATGACAGATGTACTGAGGACGGGCTTGGCTGTGGGGTGGAGGAAGGAGCAGTGTAGTGGGGCTGTCTGGTCTGCAGCTGGGTGAGGGCTGGCGTTGTTGGCATTGGTGGCATGGGTGGCATCAGTGGCATCAGTGGAACCGGTGGCAATGGTGGCGTCTGATGAACCTGTGCCTGGACTGGGAAGGGCTGCTGCCTGTGCTGCTGGACCTCCTGGTAGCCGTAGCCCTGGTAGGTGAGGGCCTGTGGAAAGCCTTGGAATGGGAGTGACATCACCTGGGGTGGAGGAGCACACCTGGACTGGGTGGGAGCAGGTTCATCTGGATCTGGAGGGTTGTGAAGCAGATCAGAGATCCTGTCCTTCACCACCTGGTACAGGGGTTCCGCCATATCCATAAGGGGCTGTTTGACATAGATGAGGAAAGGCTTGTGGTTGGAGGATGAGGAGTCGGTGTGTACCAGCTGAGAGAGGAGATCTATGCTGCTCCTGATGGTGTCTCTTATCTCCAGCAGGACAGTGCGGCTCTGCCCCTCCTGTCTGGCTCTCTGCCTTTCTGTGGAGGTGGAGCTAGGGGTGGATGTGGGCTGGGCTGTGGTGGAAGTGCCGTGTCCTTTCTCCCACTGCATCAGGGGTTCCCCCACGTTCTCCGCCATGGTTAGTACAGCTGTTGGGGGGTTCTCCATCGTGGCACGCTCCACAGACACCTGCCTGGGGACAGGAGCTGACTCTCTGCCAGAAAAGGACTGGCTCTCAGCAGGCTGACTGAGAGAGAGGGTTGTGAGAGGGGCTGTTCCTCGGTGGCGGATCTCACCCTCCAAGAAGCTGCACTTGGCCATGACGTAGTTCTCTCTGTCCATCAGCTTGACCGCGGCCTCGCCAGATTTCTTGAGGTGCAGCTTCCCGTACCAGGTGTGCATGTGCTTCCACCAGCCGAGGAGCACCTCCGAAGTGTAGCCCAGGCTCTCCGCCTTCTGTCTCCAAGCAGCCTGCTTCCTTTTGGTGTCGTGAAAGAGCCTGTGTCCCTTCCGTCATAGATACTCATTCTCTCTCAGCCACTCCAGCACCTCATCCTCATGTTCCTCTTTGATGTTGTATTGCCTCCTCTCTCATTCTCACGTCTGCCTCTTCCTCCATTTGGCAGGACCACATGGGCCCTCATCAGAGGGGCTTCCAGGTTGTAGGGGCTGCTCCTCCACACCACCACCACCACCACCACCACCACCACCAGCATCAGCAGGACCAGGATCAGCAGCAGCAGGGTAAGCACAAGCAGCACCAGCAGCACCAGCAGGACCAGGACCACGAGCAGGACCAGCAGGACCAGGAGCACCAGCAGGATGAGGAGCATGAGCCGGACCTAGAGCACGAGCAGGACCAGGAGCACCAGCAGGACCAGGAGCACCAGCAGGACCAGCAGGATGAGGAACAGCGCCAGCAGAGTAAGCACCAGCAGAAGCACCACCGCCAGAAGCAGCATCAGCAGAGTAAGCACCA
>BLBF01000002.1:20183844-20195324 GCA_015471245.1 Laticauda colubrina
GCTGAAGCACCACCGCCAGAAACAGCATCAGCAGAGTAAGCACCAGCAGAAGCACCACCGCCAGAAGCAGCATCAGCAGAGTCAGCACCAGCAGAAGCACCACCGCTAGAAGCAGCATCAGCAGAGTAAGCACCAGCAGAAGCACCATTGCCAGAAGCAGCATCAGCAGAGTAAGCACCAGCAGAAGCACCACCTCCAGAAGCAGCATCAGCAGAGTAAGCACCAGCAGAAGCACCACCACCAGAAGCATCATCATCAGCTCCTCCAGAAGCAGAAGCAGCAGAAGCCTCAGCCCCAGAAGAGCGAGCCCGTGCTTCAGAAGCCCCAGCAGAAGCAGAGTGAGGGCCAGGGGGTGGGAGGGTGGCCCTGTCCTTCTTGCCAGGGCTGTCAGCAGATGGCTGAGGCTTTCTCTTCTTCGCCATGGTTGTGGGGTTGCTGGCTGGCAGGCAGGCAGGCAGGCTGGCAGGCAGGCAGGCAGGCAGGCAGACTGGCAGGCTGGCAGGCTGGCAGGCAGGCAGGCAGGCAGGCGATGTGTCTGGAAGCAGGTCTTTCCTCTGAATATTGACCTGCTTGCGAGCTGCTTCCCTTTATATCTGCGGGGCTGACGCAATGCATCCTCCCCACATGCGCAGTGAACACTAGGCATCCACTAGGCATCCGCTAGGCAACCGCTAGGCTTCCGCTAGGCTTCCGCTAGGCTTCCGCTCTGCATCTGCTTCATCCGCTCAGCGTCCGCTCTGCTTCCGCTGTATCCATTCCGCGTCCGCTTTGCTGTGGTCCCCCGGAAGTCTTACGGATGTGCCATCCACTCCCATCCGCTTCCATCTGCTAGGCTTCCGTGGAGCATCTGCTTTCCATCCGCCCTGCGTCCTCCCCCCGTCCGTTCCTTTCCGTGTTGTCCACTCTGGTTATGCAAATTCGGGGCACTTTTGAGAGTGGATAACAACGGATAGAACATTTTTCTCGTCCTCTGTGTCCTTTTTATAAAACTTTTGCATCCGTCGGCCAGTGTGACAGGGCCTTAAAGAGTCACAAGTCTTTTTCCAAAATTGTACTATAGCTACATATTAGCATTTGATCAGGTTAAAAGTTTAATGGGAGGTCTCAAAAAAGTGCACCATCTCAATTTTCACCATTGAAATCTCCTAAACCTCTAAGTTGTTGAAAAAAAACCCAGCTTCCAAGGTAATTGCCAAAATGTTTCCTTACAGAAGCTTCCAATTCCTGTTCCCACATTTATTTATTTTTAATAAAGAAATTTCAAGAAACCAAGCCATCAAACATCATCCTTTTTACTTCCCTATTTGAAAGATAAAGTTTTCTGATGATTAATTATGTGCCACTAAGTTGTTTTTGAAAAATCCTATGTAGATTTTTTCCCTTAAGAATCTACCTTATTCTTTTGGTCTTGATAACATACAGGTCAGTGGTGGGATTCAAATTATTTTACTAACGGTTCTGTGGGTACGTGGCAGGGGAAGGATACTGTAAAATCTCCAGTCAGAGGCGGTATTTATTGGTTCTCTGAACTACTCAAAATTTCTGCTACCTGTTCTCCAGAACTGGTCAGAACCTGCTGAATACCACCTCTGATGCAGGTTCTTCCTTAATGTGCACCAGTGCCTTTCATGCATAAAGCAGTGTAGGGAGAATGATGAAAGCTAAGATTATTTGCAAGGATAGAAATGGTGGAAATGACATTATTTTTCCAGAAGTCAGATAAATCATGATCAAAACTTGACCTCTGACAGCTTCATCAGAGAAACTATGCTCTAGCCCTAACCCAATAAAAACAATGAGAGGTGCTTTCTTAAGTCCTGTATTTTATGGCATCTGGGCCTCTATCTGTCTTTCACCTTGTTTAGGTCTCTAACTCTGTTTAATCTTTATTTTATCTTCATGCCAGTGGTGGGATTCAAATTTTTTACTCCTGGTTCTGTGGACATGGCTAAATGGGAGAGGAAGGGGAAGGATACTGTAAAATCTCCAGTCAGAGGTAGTATTTGCCGGTTCTCTGAATGACTCAAAATTTCCACTACCGGTTCTTCAGAATTGGTCAGAACCTGCTGAATACCATATCTGTTTCATGCTATTATGTAGATCCCAGAAAACTGTTGCAGTATCTAAAGGTACTCCTGTGCATAGTCACGTAGCAGAAAATGAATCATACCTGAAAAAGACTGAAGGCAATAAACAACTCCATATGAGGCAAAAGGAACTGGCAGGAACAAATAAACTCCAATACACATCCTTGTCTCTAATCCAATACACATCCTTGTCTCTAAAACTACTCAATAAAAGAGAACGTGACCAGTCCTCTGGGCGCTCTCATCAAGAAGATTCATTGTGTCCGTGTGGTTCTTCTTAATCGATGTGAGGTCCGGTCACCTAGGCGGGTGATCGAAACTCTGCCAGTTCCCGCCGGGTGATCTCTTCCACTACGGTATCTAACAAACTTCACAACTGGTGACCCCGACGTGATTCTTGTCCAGGGATACGTCGCCCGACTCCTATACTACGCACCGGGAAGGCAAGCGCTTCGTAAGTATGGGCTCCTCAAAATCCAAAGTTCTCTCCAAACATGTGGAGGAACTTTCCTCTATAGTTGGGAAAGCTAACAACCTGCAAAAGGTTAACGGCACAACTATATATCCTCTATCGAAGAGACAAATTTCTCATTTTCTCCTTTACCTTCAAAAAAATTGCCCCGCTTATCCTGAAGAAGGCACTCTCAAGTCTTCTACATGGGCACGTATTGGCAAATGGCTCCGTAATCCCCCCAGAGCTCCTCCAGACATTTTGTGTATGTGGCAAGCCCTAATGACTGCCATAACGACGATGTTTCCAAATTCAACTAATCCACAAATGGAACAATCCCTTGAAGATACATCGTCTTCCAAAATTGACACTGTTTCAAATTCTGTTCCCCTTAATACTTCTTCTAACCCCTCTTCTCTGTATCCTTCGCTAACATCTTTAAATTGTCCACCCCCCTATCAATTGATTAACACACTGTCTCTAACTTCCTTTGACGAGCCTTTAAAAACCCCTGACAAAACCAATTTGACAGAACCTCCTATCATGAATTCCTTTCAAAAGGCAATACAAACTGGGAAGGTTTTGCCGAAAGACCTTTCCTGTTTTCCTATGGTATTACACACTCCGGCGGGGGCTAACGCTCCCTTTCCTCATTACGTTCCAGTGGAATGGGACATATTGAAGGAACTGAAAACTGCCACAGTTAAATACGGTCTTCAGTCACCATATGTCCGTACACTTATGGAAAATATGGCAACTAATTACCATATCTTATTTTCTGAATGGCAAGCTATGGCTAATATGTTACTCACTTCCTCACAATTGGCTTCATGGCATAATGATTATAGAATAGCCATCCAAGCCGCGGCGGCTGCTGGTTTACCACCGAATGTAACAATAGACCATTTATTATGCCAAAATACTATAATTACTCCTCAGCAAGAAATTACAATTGGCATTCAAGGATACAATTTAATGAAAAATGCTGCTTTAAATGCTTTCCGCCGCATACCCGATTCTTCGCAACCTACTTTGTCCTTTGCGAAGATTCTTCAGGGACCTTCTGAGCCCTACTCTACCTTTATAGACAGACTGTCTGATGCTATTAACAGACAAATTGACAATCCGCTTGCACAGGCTGAATTACTAATAAAATTAGCAGTCTCTAATGCTAACGCAGACTGTCAGGCGGTACTAAAACCGCTGCAATCAATACCACATCAAACTCTGGCAGATTATATCAGAGCCTGTCAGGATGTTGGCACGGAAGCACATCGTGCCCGTTCTAACGCTTCTGCCCTTGCTTCTGCGCTATCCTCCACCTTCCCTATGACTGTGCCTCATCAAGGAAACTGTTATAATTGTGGAAAACCGGGTCATTTTAAAAGTCAATGCAGGGCTCGGGGAGGGGGAAATGCTCCAAAAAGAAAAACCTTTGCCCAAACCACCAAGCCTAAAACCATATGTCCAAGGTGCCGTAAGGGCTATCACTGGGCGAGCCAATGCCGATCCAATCCTCAACAAGGACAGGCTTCGGAAAACTAGTTGCGGGGTTGGCAACTAGCCCCGACAATAAGGTTGCAAATCGGAATGCATTCCCTGCTGAATTATCAGAAGATGTAGTTTATGAGGACGTAGGGGCAGTCATTACTCTTCCCCTCACTATAACTACACAACACCCTATTGCATCTGACTGTCCTGCTTTGCTGATCCCCACTTCCGCTCTGATAATAGAAGGAGTAATAGCCGCTCCTTTTCTTTACAATGTTTATTCTATAAATTGTTTGTCCATGGCAGTAATGGGAGATCGCCCCTTTTTTCTAAAAAAGGGCATCATTGTAGCTACCTTTATACTTCTTTTGCACTCCTCTGATTCCCTTTCCTTTATGGCTTTGCAACGACCTGTACAGACCTCGAAACCTTTACTCACGGTTATTCTCAACAACCGATCCTTTTCAGGTCTCGTTGACATGGGTGCTGACGCTTCTGTTATTTCTGCCTCTGAATGGCCCCCTGAGTGGCCGCTCGACCCTTCGCCGGCAGTTCACAGTGTGGGAGGAGCTCAAGCCGCTCAGGTCAGCTCTAACTGGTTGTCTGCTTCTATTGCTGGGGTTTCTACTATCGCGCACATAAAACCCTATGTGCTTCCGCTGTCCTTTAACCTGTGGGGACGGGATCTCCTATCGCAATTGCAAGCTACCATTTCTTTTCCCTGACGATCTTCCTTATGCCTCATACGCTACCGCTATCTTTGACTACCTCTGTTCCTGTCTGGGTTGATCAATGGCCTCTCCCGTTAGAAAAATTGAATGCCCTAAAAGAATTGATCCATGCTCAAAAAATTGCTGGACGTATTGAGCCGTCCACAAGCCCCTATAATACACCGGTTTTTGTGATAAAGAAAAAATCCGGCAAATGGCGCTTATTACAGGATTTACGCACCATAAATGCTATTATAAAACCAATGGGGGCTTTACAATGTGGACTACCTAATCCCAATCTCATACCTTCGGATTATGATCTAGTGATCATAGATTTAAAAGACTGTTTCTTCTCCACCCCCCTTCAAAAACAAGACAGGCAAATATTTGCATTTACTATACCTGAATTAAACAATTCTCAACCCACCCAACGATATCAATGGAAAGTGCTACCCCAGGGCATGCTTAATTCACCAACTTTGTGCCAGGCCTATGTTAAAGAGGCATTACAACCTTATAGAGCACTTTATCCCAACTATCTTGTATATCATTACATGGATGATATATTAATAGCAACTGCAGGTGAGAAGGGCATTATACAAGAGAGCCTACCCCAGTTGACAACTATATTACAGGCGGCAGGACTTTACATAGCACCTGAAAAAATACAGCGCAAATATCCATTCACATATTTAGGTCATAAGCTTTTACAGGCTGCTGCTACTCCTGCGCTGCCTATATTGTCATTACCCTCTAACCCCACATTAGTACAGCTTCAGCAATATCTTGGCACTCTCAACTGGGCCAGACCATATCTCTCTCTTACCACTGCTCAGCTCTCTCCGCTCTTTAATGCTCTAATAGGTCTAAAACATCCTTCGGATAAAGTAATTCTCTCCAAGGATCATAAGGATGTCCTGCAATTAGTTAACAGGACATTAACTCATCTATGGGTGGATCGAGTAAGTGACAATCACCCGCTATCCCTTGCTCTCCTTAACACTCCAATGCTCACTACGGGTATATTATTACAAATCCCACCCTCGCCAAAGAAATCCCTGCACATTATAGAATGGTTACATTTACCCCATACTCCTCGTGTCACTATATCTACCCGCCACATACAAATTGCACAGATTATACAAAAGGGACGACACAGGGCAAAAACTCTAATTGGATATGACATAGACACCTTATATGTTCCCATGAAATTAACTCAATGGGAGCCACTATATCAGTCATCTGCCATCATACAGGATGCCCTGGCTGATTGGGTAGGACATACGTCGTGTCACCTCCCCTCTGATCCTAGGCTTCAACTCATAAAAGTCATCCCTATATCCTTCAGTAGTCCCATCACCTCGACCCCCATTCCTGCTGCTCTCACGGTTTTTACAGACGGGTCCAAAACCCATGGGGCATGTACATGGACATATCTTAACACCTGGCATAAAAGGCTAACTCTTCCACAAACCTCTGCACAAAAGGCGGAATTGGCCGCATTCAATATGGCCCTTGCCCTGTTCCCACACCAATCAATTAATGTGATCTCTGATAGTCTATATGTTACTCAGCTGGTTAATAATATCTTTGAAGCATATATATCCCCTGCTACTCCGCATGATCTGTATGATTTACTAAGTGATCTACAGGTCCTGCTGAGTAAACGCAAATGCCCCCTCTTTCTAGCCCATATACGAAGTCCCCAAAACCTACCTGGGTTCCTATCAGAAGGCAATCAAAGAGCCGATGAAGCATGTATTGCATGCCCAATTACCATTAAAGCACCTATGCCTATTGCACTCACAGCTTCTCAGAGCCATGAATATTTCCATCAAAACAAAAGAGCCCTTGTAAAACAATTTGGAATTACAATGGCTGAAGCAACAGCCATTATTCAACAATGCCCTACTTGTAGTAAGCAGAGTAAAGGCTTAGCTCAAGGCACCAACCCCAGAGGGATTCAAGCATGTGAAACCTGGCAAATGGATGTTACTCAATTTATCCCATTTGCACCTTGGAAATATTTGCATGTATCGGTGGACACCTTTTCGGGTTTTATTATGGCAACTCCACAAAGAGGTGAATCCAGCAAACATATGATTAATCATTGTATTCGAACCTTTACAGTGCTGGGATGTCCACACACGCTAAAAACAGACAATGGGCCAGCTTATATTAGCACCGCCTTTGCGGAATTTTGCCATAAGTGGTCCATTGTTCACAAATTTGGTATACCATTTAATAGTCAAGGGCAAGCTATCGTTGAAAGAGCTAACCAAACCCTGAAGTTAGCTCTTCAGAGGTATATGGGGTCAAATGGCCACCCGAGGCCCCCCAACCTCCCAGCACTGCAAAACATTCTCAACGTATGCCTATATATGTTGAACTTTCTAAACCTCACTGGAACCCCTCCTCTCACCCCAGCATCTCGACATTTTTCAAAACCTCCTGTTCCCACTTCCAGACCCCTTGTTTATTACAGGCATCTACCAGATCCTGCTTGGAAAGGACCAGCAGAGCTTATAACATGGGGTCAAGGCTACGCCGCTATCCAATTGCCTGATAAAGTTTTGTGGATTCCAGCCCGCTGCATTCGTCCTTTCCAGATGCTTCCCACGACAAACGCAATGAAGCATCTGATTGTCAACCAGATACTGTTATCCCTGTTTGGTTTTCTGGTGGCACATAATTTCAACCCACACCGCGCCTTATCAATATGCTGGACGGTCAAAGACTCTCAGGGTGAATTATTAACTCAACTTTGCAATATGACTCGTTTAGACCTATTTTTCCCGCAGCTGCAGTTTGATTTTGCGAAAATGCTTCATGGTGTTATTCCTTATAAAGACTTTATTAATTCTGCTTCCCGGCCTCCCCAACCCTATCCCTCACATGTATATAATTGCTATTTTTACTTCTGTCCTGGACACTCTCAAACAGCAGATGATAAATATCAATGTGGGGGTGTCGCGGACACATTCTGTAAAAATTGGGGATGTGAAACGACCGGCTATATGTCATGGACTCCACACAAGCCTGATACCTACATCTCCATCGGAAGATCTACCACCAGGAAAAAATGCGATTTTGGAGAGACATCTTCCTGGAACACTCGATGTAATAACATCACTATAACTTTTCTATCAAAGGGCAAGGACTCTCCCTTATGGGATCAAGGCATGAAATGGGGGGGACAAATGTATGATCCTTCGGGTTATGATTATGGCAATGTATTTTATATCCAAAGACATGTGACCCTACCATCTACTAACCCTATAGGACCTAATTCAAATATCAAATCTTCCTTTCTACAACCGTTAAAGCAATCCTACTAATCCAATTCTCTCTTTACTAATCCAATGATCTCTTCATCATATGCCTTTTTGAACGCCACCTCCAATTTTACTCATCAACCCTGTTGGCTCTGCATATCTTCCACTCCACCCTTTTACGAGGCAGTAGCCTCATCAGAGGCTTTTTCAAACCAAACCACCGATCATCAATGTAGATGGAAGAACTCTACCATTACTGTTACCTCTGTTAGAGGTGTTGGATGTTGTTTAGGTAACATTCCCTCCAATTATTCCCAGTATTGTCATAATGGTTCTACTCACTATAAATGCCAGATCTACTTAGGAAAGGGAAGAACCAGCATTGGAGAAGGATATAATCAGGTCTACACTTCTATGGGAGGGAACATTAATGATCGATTAAAAGGGCAATATTTTGTGGCCGGAAACACTTCTATTTGGGCATGTTCCACAGGTGCTACCACCTGTGTATCCGGAGATGTACTTATACAACAAAAGGCCTTTTGCATACAAGTAATATTGTTACCAAAAATTGAATTATATAAGGATCCCGAATTTGTCTCCCTTCTAGAACCTGAGATGCTTCTTAGAGCCAAAAGGGAAATTGTAACTGCTCTTACATTATCAGTTTTGCTAGGTTTGGGAACAGTAGGAGCTGGCACAGGCATAGGCGCTCTCATTCATAATACCAATCAAATAAGTAGACTATCGGCTGAAATAGATGAAGACTTAAAAACCTTAGAAGTCTCCATCTCAGCTATGCAGGAATCACTCACTTCCCTAGCTGAAGTTGCACTACAAAATAGAAGAGGCCTTGATCTGTTATTTTTAAAACAAGGAGGCTTATGTGCAGCTTTAGGAGAGGACTGTTGTTTCTATGCTGATTCATCTGGAGTAGTCACAGATTCCTTAAATAAATTAAGGAAACGACTGAAGAATAGAGAGATAGAACGGCAACAGTTGATGGGATGGTTCCAAAGCATGTTTCAAATATCACCATGGTTAACTACATTGCTTTCTGCACTTATAGGACCACTCATATTGCTAATATTACTGTGTACTATTGGACCTTGCATGCTTTCAAAAATACTTAACTTTTTGCGTAATCGACTATATAGCATGAATGAGGTCATCACAGATACTCACACAAAGATCAATAGCCTTACATGCAATATGGAAAAACAAGCCTTGTTACAATTTTCTGATAGTGACTATGAGGAACCTGATACCATGAAAGAAGATATGATCTCTCTTATGGACATGGGGAGCGATGGGTCGGAGGACGTACCGCTCGCCATTAGTAAGAATAATATCATAAATAAATAAAAACAGACGAGATGTTGCAGTATCTAAAGGTACTCCTGTGCATAGTCACGTAGCAGAAAATGAATCATACCTGAAAAAGACTGAAGGCAATAAACAACTCCATATGAGGCAAAAGGAACTGGCAGGAACAAACAAACTCCAATACACATCCTTGTCTCTAATCCAATACACATCCTTGTCTCTAAAACTACTCAATAAAAGAGAACGTGACCAGTCCTCTGGGCGCTCTCATCAAGAAGATTCATTGTCTCTGTGTGGTTCTTCTTAATCGATGCGAGGTCCGGTCACCTAGGCGGGTGATCGAAACTCTGCCAGTTCCCGCCGGGTGATCTCTTCCACTATGGTATCTAACAAACTTCACAGAAAACCTTTGTCATAACCTGGAGAACTCCATTCTAAATAACAAAGAACTCCTTACATCATACATCAGTAGTGGGAGCAGGGAGAGAAGGAAGACTATACCCGGCACAGAGGCACATGCTTATATCCTTGTGAAGAAAATATATGCTACAGAAAGAGTTTCTTGAAACAGTATGTTCAAATGCCAAGTAGATCTTTGAAGTGCATGCTTGAATAGAGTATAAAATATCAAGATGAAGAAAAGAATAAGCCTTCTTTAGTTGCATAAAAGACATTGTATCCCCTTAACAACACAAATATAATATACCAACAAAAGATATGACAAAGAATAGTGATGATTTAAGCCTTCTTCACTGGGTGGAATTTGCCAACTCATCGAGAAAATCAATCCGTGACACAAAACAAGGATTATTCAGGTTTGTATCCTTGAAGAGCTATTAAAAAAAAAAAAAACACACAACTGCATAATATTCATGGTCCCTGTACAATGAGAAATAACTCACCTTTCCATGCTGCTGAGAAAATATAATAGCCTGAGAGGCATGAAACATCAGGGTGATAGACACCAATGTTAGAGATGAAACATTTTACTAATCTAGAGAGATGACATTGAAATACAAAAAAATCCCAATCTAAAAGCTCAGATACGAATCAAATTTGCAATGTGAAATCCATTAGCTCTCTATGAATTTCTTAGTAGGAATATTGATCTGCTCCTGACTGGCATTGGAGACACTAAAAAATTAAGCCATAGAACACAATTTGCATCATATTTTCCTTTTCCTGTTTTTAAGCTATTATTGTGTCAGATCTTTCTGTACAGTACAGATAATTCCAGGCAGCTATTTAGACTTTGCCTATTAGATACAAGCTTATAAGAGTTAGTTTATGGAACACAGGTTAGCATCAAGAAAGAAGGGTTCAGTTCAGATAATGTTCCTCTATTTCCTGTAGCCCTAATTAAGCATAAATGGATATAATACCTCCTAATCAAATCCACTTCCACTGTAATGGCAATTATGTATCATTTAAAAGCAAAATTTGATCTCTTCACATGTACAATTTATCTTCATTGTAGCATTGCAATATACCATGTTTTTAAGTATGATAAACATTCTGTCTAATTTGGCACTTATATAAACAGGGTTTGGTTTGGTTTTTGTTTTTAGAGATCCAATGTAGTCCTCGTATTAAAACATAAATTTATGATATATAAAAAAAATATCAATTGTGATTTGTTCCACTATTATTTCCAATGAAAATCAGGGCTGTTTTAATTACAGTTCTTTTAAAAACAGACATGCTCAGAACCATAATCAAATATTCTTTAAGGGCTGGGTTGAAGGCTGCAATCCTGACAAGTTTATATTCTTTCCTAATTCAGTTTAGTCACACTTTTCAGCCCGTTACTTTTTACAATATTTCATTTTCTTTCCGCCTTTAGAAGTTCAGACCCTCTTCTTCCTACACAGCCTTTTGTCTAACCTGTTGATATTATCAAAAGGCTGATCTGGGAAAGCTTAGTAAAAGGGGTCTCCAGTGACAATAGAAAATTAGCAAAGCTTTTAGAAGTAGGATTTCTTCTAATCTATATGTTTCCTTTCAGAAATGTTCACTGGTTGTCTTCCATATATAGCAGAAAAAACACATGGGCCAGTATCAGATTGCCAGCTGAGATTAGCCCTGAATAAATTTTTCTTTCTTTCTTTCTTTCTTTCTTTCTTTCTTTCTTTCTTTCTTT
>BLBF01000002.1:20216307-20228779 GCA_015471245.1 Laticauda colubrina
GAAGGAAGGAAGGAAGGAAGGAAGGAAGGAAGGAAGGAAGGAAGGAAAGTAGATTGAACATAAATCTAATATCTATCTGAACAACAGCATATAAGTAATTAATTTTACCATGAGTCATTTTCTCAGTTTTCTAAAAAACAAAACCCCACTAGCTGGTACTTTAAATAATCTAGCACTGTTCAGATTAATTTGAATCCTATATATTTGGTTTAAAATAATACAAATATTTCAAAAGATTCAGTTTGTCCAAAATATGGACTTTGTTGTCCTCAAAAGAGTAGCCTGTCTCATCAGGGTCACCTGAGTATTGGAACTGTTGAAAGGACTGTGCTGTAGATTGGAGATAGATGATGTCATATCAGTTTTGATATAGACGGCCTCTTTCACCCCTCTTTCAAACTAATGATCCTCTCTGTCCAACATATGAACTGTGTTGTCTTCAAAAGAGTGGCCTGTGTCTTTTAAATGCAGGTGGACTGCTGAATCTAGTCCCACTAAAAGAAGGCAAATGAACAGCTGTCTGAAAGGAGTATAAATCCTTCCATTCTTCACCATTCAGTCAGAGCTGAAGAAGCTATTTGGATGAGAAGTGAAACATCTTCAAAGAAAAACCAGAAAGTCCAGTTGTCTCTTGGGGGAAAAAAAAACACTTTTGAGACCTATATTTGTTGAATGTATTATTTACTTGTAGCAATTTTAGCTGTTAGCATTCTGTCAGAAGAAATGTCCATCTGGGTTCAGTTCCAAGTGGGGAGAAAGACACTGGAAACATGGAGATTGCTTGGAAGGATGGTTTTAATGGTGGATAGCAGGACCACTTGATTTGAGGTCCTGGGCAAAAAAGCACATGGGTGAGAGGAGGAGAGAGATTTATAACCTCTGTTGGGCTTTGAACTTGTTTCCTATTCCTGTGGCAAGAAATGTACCCTGATTGGTTATCAGACTCCCATGGGGCCATGTGGGTAACTTTGTAGGTTGTCTTCTTGAGTCCCAAGCCTGGTTGAATCTTGCTTGGTGATGGAATGAAAGGCTTTAGGCAATTCCTTTTATGGCTTAGTGGCTTTATCCTAAAGGATCTTGAGTGATGGCATTTGCTTATGAATAAACCTAGCCATCTCTTTATCTCTTGCATGCTAACATCCTCTGTGGGTTGTTGAGGAGGATGGGGGATATGAAGAGTGAGTCTGCTTCATACCTAAAAAAAAACATGTTTTTCCATTTTCTCATCCAGGGAAATATAATATTCTACCTTTTCAATATTTCCTAGAATATTTCATTCTTCTAAGAGAGGGGTGGGTGCTAACTTCCAACAATTCTTTATTTATTTTTTAGTTTCCCCCCCCCCTCAACTTTATTGCCTGCACTTGCGGATGTGTACATCTTGTAGAAGCAAATGCTGCCAGCTGTACCTGTAATGTGATAGCCAATGTTTGATTATCACTTCTACTGTTGCCTTGCCAGGTTTCCACTGAACTTCTGATGGTTTACTGAAGCCTTGGTGAGCTACCATATGTTACTTGTTGGCTGTGAAGGGATGCACAAAATGCAAGTTAATGCTTATGCCAAACATCCAGTTATAAGAAGATTTTGAGCCATGGGGAGCTTTTTTAATTGGACTATGAATCACTTGCATAACTTAAAGAAATAACATTTCTTCTTTGCAGACTTCAAAGGCATTTCTTTCCCACTTCAGTATCAGAAGAAAACAAACTGTCCATGGTCATTTATAAGGTTTTTCTTTTCCTCCTTTTACCTCCTCTCTCTTCTTTTCTTTAAAAATGGCACTTGTGTGTGACAGTCCTGAAAGCCAAAATCCCCGCTAATAGAGAGATCTTATATAAGGTAGGCATCTGCCATGATACACATAATTTGACATGATTGGTGGGCAATGTAAAACTGACCCCCGTGTTTTGTCTACTGCATCACTGCAGTTCTAAAAACTCCAAACCATCTTTTTGAAACACTGGGGAGGTGCTGTTGAAGTATTAGAGAGGATAAAGACAAAAACAACATACAGAGCTTCTGAATTAGTTTTAAAACTAAGTTGTAGCCAGGAGCACAACTTAGTCAAACCTTTGATTGCAAAGAGTGACTATTAAGCATATGATATTAAGGATGAGACTGTATACATCACTATAAAGTTTACTATGTATCTCTTTTTCTTTGCATTAGTGTACAATTCAGTTCATTACAGTCAGCAAGTAGAAAAAGAAAAAGAAAGAGAAAAAAGGGCAAGTTTTGTCTAATTTTTTCCTACATTCTGTCTGGAGTCTAACAGCATAGAACTAATTCTTATCTTGCAACTTAGAAAGATTAGTGCAATAGAGGGTTCTCTAATTAAATGTGATTATGAATGTATCCTACAACTGGAAAACTAAAGTCATTTTCTTATCATTTAATTGGAATAGGTATACTTAATTCTGATGGTTTTAATGCTTTTATACTGTAAGCTGCCCAGAGTCGCTTTGAAATGAGATAGGTGTCAAATCAAATCATACATACATACATACATACATACATACATACATACATACATACATGTTTGTTAATCATTGTACAAGAGTGGCTTGTGAAAAAAAATGCAGAAATTAACATGCAATAGGAAACAATTAGCATCAATCTTGCCATCTGTGATATGGAGATAACAGTTATGATCCTAATATATAAGATTTTGAAATGTATGTTAAATGTCAAGCATATATATTACATTTTATCAAAGTCTGTCTATCTATCAATCATCATCTATCTATCATCTATTATCTCTCTGTATCTCTATCATCACTGTCTATCTCTATCTCTGTCCCTCCATCACATTATTTCTTTTTGAACTAAGCAAAACTATACACATTTCTAACCTTAACTAAAAATAATAGTATAAATGTAAAGTTAGAAAAAGCACAAACAGAATTAAGTCTAATTTATAGTACTGTTCACTATAATTCTCCATAGTGTTTTAATCTTGCAAACCCTCGTTTCCACCACATAAATAGATCAAATTAAGCATTGCTATTTCTCTTTTAATTGCTAAAAAAGTATATAATTGGATCTTGAATTAAAACAAATATATTCTGTTACCTAATTTCTATAAATGGAAACCAATTAGCTTATATAAATCTGGTACATTAAAACATCTACCTGATATGGAAATTTTCAGTCTTTTCGTTCTCCCATTGATTTTAGGTATATTATGATGGATATTATAAAAAGTGTGACTGTGTATGATATTCCTAAATTAAGTTACATTTGTGAGCTTTCCTTGCAACAGAGGAACAGGTGGCCAACACCATAGACATCATTCAGTAAAGATTGTATCAATTTATTTCCATTGCTTTATGAAGAATCAACCAATTTAGAAATATAAAGATTTCAGGGGAATTAAAGTCTAATAGCTCTGCCATATGGGTACATTGCTGATAGAAGTGTGAATTTTAAACCAATTTATACATGAGTATATATTCATGCAAAGATAGAACCTGGTTTACGCATGCTTGACATAAAAATTGGATGTTCCCTTAAAGTAGGGCTGTCAAACTCCTAACCCATGGGCTGGATGTGTCATGTGCTGGCCATGCCCACGTCTGGTTTAGCGAAGGGGGAAAAAGTCCTGATATATCATGTGATGTCACTGTGACAATGTGAGTTTGACACCCCTGCCTTAAAGGCTGCATTATATTCCTGGAGCAAAAGTAAGGAAGTGAGAAACATTAGAAAACAAATCAAATGTCACTTTAACTTCTATTGTTAATGATATCAGTCTTTTGGCCTTCAATGCTTGATCTTCTAGAATGCCAGGAAAATAATTTGAAGTAAAACATGCCAGGCATTGAAAATAATTGGGAATAAATTAACTAGCAGAAAATGAATTCAGGTCAAGTTACTGGCTGCTCTGGTTAAAGAGACTGGTTAAATATATTTTATAAAACTTTACATGGCAGTTTCATAGATATTTCTGAAGCTGAAATGGCTTCTAATGTCAGTGTTCTAGCAAACCTCCATTCCAATCAGTAACTCCAAGACAGACATATCTCAAAGATACCTTTATTTGGATAGAAACTGGCACATCTATGGAATCCTGAATCTGACAGTTTTCAGGCTTCCTTGCAAAATTCAAAATTACAAATCCATCCCCCCTTGGCCGTTATTATATCACATGGCCCAATCACGATCTGTCTTAAAGTAAGATTATTTTTCATTCTGCGCCATACTCAATGACCTTGAACTAACAAAAGAATTTTATTTTGTCTACTTAGAGATACTCAATTGAATCCCATTCTCCCACTTTCTTAGGCTTGTGGCAGTGTGGGAGCATTGAATTTCAATATGGCTTCCAAAGCTGACATCTGAATGACTGTGTGACCTTCAGTGTCTTCTCTTTCAGAAGACAGATTTGACCACAGTGATATTTGCCTTGGTCACTTCTCATTAAAATTACTAAATTGTTCTACTCTAAAGCAGTGGAAGTTCAGGACCTGCAAAATAGTTTCTTGGGGATCAGCAACAAGGGCAGAGTGTTCTTCTTCTAGATTGTGAATCTCTAAATAAGAGATGAGCAACCTTCATACCCAGACTGTGCCAATCTAAATCTAATTTGGAAACTCTGCAATTGTTCAGTTCAAAACTTGTAAAAGCAACCTACTCCTTTTTACAGTTCACACTCTGTAATTCTCTTTCTTTGAAGCAATTACCTAATGCTTGATGAGTCTTTGTAGAGGAGGAATACATTACCTTTATTATTGTGGTAAGAGGTAAAATTGTACAACATTTCAGCTTGCAGCACATTCTTTGTTTGTCTGATTCAAATATCCTGATTGTAATAGCTTCCCCATTGTAGTAGCTGTGGAATTCAGCACTCAGAATGCTCAGCAGTAACCTTGCTGTACATTGGGGAATTCTCTAAGTTAATGTCCATACCAAAACATGCAACATTCCCAGCTTGAAGAAGACTGATCAACTTAACTTTTGAAAGCCCATTTCAAAGGTAGTTAAACTATGGCATAGAGTTATTTTTAAGCTTTGAAAAAAGAATGAATGAGCATAGATTGAACACTGTCATCCCAGAAGTTTAAATACAGGTAGTCCTTGACTTACAGCCACAACAAAGCCCAAAATTTATGTTGTTAAGTGAGACATTTGTGAAGTGAGTTTTTGCCCCATTTTACAGCATTCCCTGCCATAATAGTTAAGGGAATCACAACAGTTGATAAGTTAGTACCATGATTGTTATGTGAATCTGGCTTCCCCATTCATTTTGCTTCTCAAGAAGATTACAGAAGATGATCACATGATCCTGGGACATTGCAACCATCATATATGGTTGACCAGATATGAGTCAATTGTGTGAGATGGTGTATGATTTTGCTTGTCAAAATGGGATCACATGACTTTGCGACCATCATAATTATGAACCAGCTGCCAAATACATAAATTTTGATCATATGTTCATGGGGCTGCTACAAAGGTTGTAAGTGTGAAAAATGCTCACTTTTCTCAATGTCATTGTAACTTTGAATGATCACCAAATGAACTGTTGGAAGTTGAGGACTACCTGTAGTTTCGAGTCAGAATGGTTTCATAGAATCATAGAAATATGGTGTTTGAAGGCACAGTAAAAATATTTAGTTCAATTGTCCACAACATTCAGGAATATATCCAGTATTTCTGCTTCTAGTTTCTGTGGCCATTCTCAGTGGAATGCTTTTATTGATTTGAACACTTGAGAGCAGAGCCCTCTTTAATCTTCATTTCTTCAGATCGAACATCCCATCTTCAATCACTGTCCACATAGAGCATATCCCTTTTATTAATTTTTGTCATGATCCTAAACATGCCAATGTTCTTATATATTTAAATTTCAGATATAAATCATAATCTACATTTAATAACAACCTGTTTTCAAGTAAAATTTTAATTCAATATAAAATGTTTTCATCTTTCTAGCATCTTAATTTATAAGGGTCATGCATTGACCCATTCTCTAAGATGTTCCAGTGAAAGTTAACTTTTCAAATTTACATGGGAAAATGTCTGATGAAAAGCTATGGAGTGTAAAGAGGGTACCCACAGATCATGGAATATATTATTTATGTGGAAAAATATGAATATTTATGATTTCAGGGGAAAAGAAGCAACTAGTTTTTAGATCTAACAGAATATATACTATTCCGGTATATACCAGTAACAGTTGACACTAGGAAAATCAGTATACTGCTATTGACAGAATTAGTAGAGTTATATTTAAAAAAATAACACTTAGAACATAGAACAAAAGAGTTGGGAGGGTCCTTTGAAGCATCTAGTCCAACCGTCTGCTCAAACAGGAGAGTCTATACCACTTCAGACAAAGAGTTCTTCTTGAAAACCCCAATAAAGGGGCAGCCACAACTTCTGAAGGCAAGCCATTCCACCAGTTGAGTATTCATTTACAAAGATTGTAAATATATGTAATTATAAACCCTCATTCCATTCCAGTTCAGTTCTATCATTAATAATCATTAAAATTTTAACATAGTTAACACTTCTTTTCAATTAAATATCATACTTCCTTAAAAACACATATAATCTCCATAATTAATTTTCCCTTATTTCTCTTCACATATGTTTTATAAATCATTAAATATACCTTTTGTTATATTTATTTATTGACAAGCATTCCACTGAATTACAATCTCTATTTTATCATTTTAATCATACATTGTTTCATATTTTCCGGTTTGAGCTTCTTCAGCGATAGACCGAAACCTTGTCTCTGCGAGGCTTCGATCTGTGCTCACTGCTGGAGCGCTGGTTTGGCTGGTTTTCGAGGTTAAGCCACCCCGTAGAGGTGGTGAAAAGGGGGGGAGACTGCCAGCAGGGTTGAGGAGAGCTGCGTCTCTCCTCCCCAGCTGGCCATTACTCCCTTTCCTGAAGGCGGTTGCAGCAGTGGTCAGAAATGGCCACCACAAAGAAGAACTTGACCGGAAAAGAATGTGCAGGAGGAAGATAAGAAGTTAAAGTTTTGGTTGACTGGGTCAAACAGCAAAAGCAACAAATAAGGTACCTTGGAACTGAAACTGTTAAAAAACAATAACATTGTTCCCTAAGAAGATTTTTAAGCTGCGAAGGAGAGAGAAGAGGGAAAATATTTGATTTTCTCCTTTTCCCATACTGACAGCTAAGAGTCTTAAGCAAGAAATTGTAAAAAAAAATCCACTTTGACATCAATAAGCATTTAATGCTGAAAATAAAAAGTCAAAAGGATAATAAAGATTTCTGGATAATTAAAAGCTTCTGAAAGCAGGAAAGGAGAGAAAAAGAATAAAAGAGTAGGATCTGGAAGGGAGGAGACTGCCTGGAATTAAAAAAGACCTTACAGCAAAATCTCAACAAGACTTCCAAAAGATACATTCTAACTGAAATATTGCAACAAAAACCCCAGGAAGAGAAAGTCGAAAAAGAAATAAGAAGATATAACTCGGGACTATCTGGATTACTTGACGATTTCCAATTCTTGGTTATTGTTTTGAATGATTAAAATCAATCAGGTTGTTGTTTAAAACTGTTTAAAATGGCTCCACTTTTAGAAGAACTGAAAATGGAACTTAAAAAGTACAAAGAAGATGCACAAGAAGGGAGAGGTTCTTTTGGCTTCATATTTCAGTTTTTAGAAATGGAGATTTGGAATTATGAGAAACAATGAGAAATGCCTGCAGAACAAGAAGATTGCGGCAAAGAAGAAGCCATCTTTAATGAACAAGTAATCTTAGATGGGGGGGGAAAAGGAAAGGGGGGAAGGAGAATGGAAAGTTTAAGATTGGGAAAAACAACTCCAAAAAAAAATAGAGTGAAAAATAAGTATAAAATCAGAAAGCAACAGAAGAGGGAAATGCAGAAGAGAGAATTAGAAGTAGAGAGACAAGGGGGTAAAAAGGGGAGGGAGAAGATGAGAAGAAAGAAGGAAAGGAAAAGAAGTTACAAAGGACAGAAGCAAAATACAGAGAAACAGGGCCTATTTAGAGATAATGGGTGAAAACTTAATGGAAAAAGGGATTCTGCAAAGGAACATAAGATAGCATGGTTATATTAGAAGCAGGATGGCATGGTTTTCTATGGTATGATAAAGTTAAGGTTAATGTAGATTTTAAGAATCATATTTAAGAGTGGCATGGTGGCCCAGTGGTGAAGACGCTTACCTCCAACTCAGTTCAATCCTAGCAGCAGATATTTCTCTTCTAGGCACAAAGAAAAAAATATGTGCTGAGAACTCTACATGGCATGAGAAAGGGCATCTGCCTAGTAAATGCTCAGCTGCATCCAGTCAATCTGACTCTACCTTCCATAATTTTTGTTTGCACAGTTAAGAGAAAGATTTAAGGTAACTAACAGGAAATTTGGAATTGACCAGACAATAATTGAACCTGAACTACATATCATCATTCCGATCAATGAACTCAGGGAAGTCAGGACTCTGATACTTGGGTTAGGTTCAGAAAGTTCTTTTTTGAGTATATTGTGTTGGCAATTAGAAAAGTGAAGCTAGCCCTAAATAGTTCCCATGCTTCAGGATAGTTAAAAGATTGGGATACTCTCCCCTCCTCTTGGTGTCTTTTAGGTCACATGGGCCAATCAGATCAGCCACAGGTTTCTGCTCAGTTCCGATAGGTATCCATTGACATGACCTTGATTCATGCTGGCTGTTTGATGTTTTGATTAGCAAATGAGGCACCACACTCCGAAGCCCCCCCATCTTTTCCTCCATGAATGGCAACCAAGAAACAAAGAAGAAATAAGTGTGAGAAAGAATGGCTTTAGCTGAAGTCATTTTGCAGCTTGATACTATGTACAACAGTATTCATCTACTAACATGTAAACTTTTATGGAAATTTGAAATGGAAAAACAAATGAAAGTGTTTGATGAAGAACTTGGGACATAGCATATTGGAACAGTGGGAAAAGATATAGTCAGAAGGATTGACAGTTATATTATGGTATAGTGTAAAAATGATTTTTTATAAAATGTTGTATCATGGGTTTATGACTCCAGAAAAATAGTCTAGAGGTACTTCAAATTTATGATGGAAATGTGAACAGCATGAAGACTAATATTATCATATCTGGTAGACTGATAAAGAAGCAAGAAATGTTTAGGTTCATATACATATAATTATATAAAGATATTAAAAATCAATATTTGATTGAAACCAAAACTTTTCTTGATTAATCAACAGTCAATTAGAAAAGAACCAATCAAGATTATGTTTGTATATGCTATAATACATTATACGAAAAAAATTAGAAAGAGAGTAATTGCTAAATTATTTTACATCCCAAAAGGTCAAAATATATGATCATTGATTCTGGTAAACATGTAGAAACATGTTTAGTAGTATATATAGTAGTATATATACAATATATATGGGAAACTTTATTTAAACGTATGGTTTATATTGCCTTTTTTAAAATCAGTACATAATTCTAGATAGAGGTGAGAACATGGTGGATTCAGCTGAAATCATGACTTTCATCAATAAAGTAACTTAATGAAACTCACCACTGATATATCTAGATATTCACTATATTTTTATTTATTTTTATACCAAACATACAATACTTTTTCCCTGAAAAATGCCTTTGAGAAACTGATTCCACATGAAGCAACATTCTTTGTCAGACAGTTAGATACATACATTTATGCTTTCTTAAAAGTTAAAAATTTAAAACTTAAATTCCTTTAAAGTATTTATCATTTGAGAATAGTATTTCTTCTTTGCTTAGCTCACAGAAAGAATTTTCTAACAGTAGGTTGAATCCAACAAGTAAATTTCCCCTGTGGTTCAAGCCATGCAATTTTCTTAATTTCCAGCTGCTGCCCAAATGTTAGAGAGATAGGTGCATCAGCAGAAAGGCTATTTCTGATGATCTGAATTCAGTAGTATCTGATCTTGTCATAGCACATGACAAATCACTAAACCAAATAAGGTTGGTGTTGAAATTTTGGAAATATGGACACACTTTTGAGTATATTCCAAATTTGAACTGGCTTTTCATCACAGTGGATCACAGAAATGATATTCCAAATCTTGGCTCTAAAACTGAAGGAATAATTGCTCTCTAAATTCTGTGTTCCATTGTATAGCTTTCTGAGCCATAGAATAAAAATATAATTCTTTATCTTCTACACAGAAAGATTATAACTAGAGAGAGGGAGGAATTGAGTCATGGTTTTTTATAAACTTTCCACATGGTATTTGCATGGAAAGAAACATTAGACATGGTTTGATTCAGCAACATATATCTTTCTAATCTGTTGAAACATGAACTTTTCTGAAAAAATATTGTTTTCTTTCCCTGGAGCCCAAGAGATGCCCTATTCCTAGCAATATTGGTTGTTTACTGGGGGGGAGGGGGATATGAAACTATTGTATTGTAAATAAATAAATCAATATTTTAGTTTTCTAGCCCTTATTTATTTATTTCTATTAAAAGTTCATTCCACCTTGGAACAATATAGTTGAGAATACCATGATCTATTCAGTTTTTTGGAATAATTGTTTCAAATTAGTATTGATCACATCTTCTCCAAATATACCCCAATAATTATCCTATGATAGGGCATATTCCTACAGCAATTTAAGGAAGAAATATGGTTGCTATGATAGTCTAACAATTTGGTGTAGTGACTAAGGCACAGGGCTAAAAATCAGGAAACTACAAATTATTGTTCTGCCTTTGGTGACTTTTCTATCAGCCCTAGAAAGAAGTTAATGGCATACCATTCCTGGAGATCTTGTCAAGGAAACCAAAATAATTATCTACATTAAAATTATATATGTCATGTATTTCCATCAGAATAATTTGTTGACCATGATGGATGGAACATGCTTTCCTCCCAATAATTTATCTGGGAGTTATGACATATCAGAAATTGGTACTATGTCCATAATATTTTGTTTGAGAAATTTAGTCAAAATACTACTCTCTGAAGTAGTGTAACACATTTTGTTCAAGAAAAAAACATGGTTTGCTGAAAACCATTCTCTCTCCAAAAGCTATTGACTAATCTCTCCTCCTAGTTCCAAGGAACAAATGGTGGAAAAAAATAAAAATCCCAGCTCTAATTAACTCATGCTATTTTTTTAAAAAAAAAATATTATTATTAATTTCTCAGTAATAAAAAAAAAACCTGTAACTTAAAAGGCATTATACGGAAAATATATCTCCTTTCACTATATTTATATATATATATATGCCACCAGATGTTGGGTTAGAATTGGGATAACATTAATGGCATTAAAATCCAGTTGCAAAAGGTCTCTGTAATACAAAATTAGCAGCTGCTGTTGTTTAAACAAAAGCAAAACATAAAAATTGAGATCCTCCAAGATGCTACTTATAGAACAGGCAAAAAAGTGCTAATGGAGGCAATACCAGGCAGCTTAGGAAGAAGTTCGGGTAAGAGTCCAAAACCATAATGGAAATTGGAATGAGTGTGCCAGGTTAAAAAAATAGAGTTCAAATTTGCTTCCTTCTATAATTAGAGGAATCACAGGAAATTACTTTGGTAGGGCACAGAACAAGAAATAACCCACTTATGGTAGATATGTATGTGGCTCTTCCTCCAAAAGGATAAATACCATGGCAGATAATGAAATTTAGGTGATAGGACAAATATGAAAATGACTCAACTATAAATTCAGAAAGAAGAAGCATGAAGAGAGAGAAGAGGTATCATCTAAGACAGGTAGTCTAAAAAGAGAAGAGATTCTTTTCTGACTCTGAAACAAGATGGAAAGAAAAGTAACCTGTGAGGAAGGCAAAGAGGTGGATGAGAGAAAGCATAATTTTCTTCCTGCAAGCTTCTTCTCAACAGGAGTTCCTTTTCATTAGGAAACATGGAGGAGGCAAGAAGAGAAGGAGTTGCAGCTGGGAACATTTTGGCCTACAAAAGAAGAAGAAGCTGGTACACTTTAGGAAGAAAAACACCTATGACTCATCCAGGGGTAGGTTGAGACTTGAAGAACCAAAGAGATCAAATAATCAGGATGTAAGAGAGAACAACACAGAAAGTGAGGAGAGGCAAAAAAAAAAAAGGGGGGGGGGTTAGAATCAATCAATAAGAAAAAAAAAGATTTCTGCAAAACCTCTATTCCATATGGAGTATTTTACAAGGGGAGAGTGTTAAATATGTGTTAGCCTATTAATATGAGCTATTATTTTAAGACTGTTCAGTCTTCAGCAGGTGTATGCAAAGTGGAACATCGCATTGATTTCAATAGTACAGCATTGTTGTTATTCTTGTTACAGTGTTGGTTCTGGTTTCATAACTGAATTGTTGATATTTATCTTTAATAGCAGCAAACCCATTATTGCTCTCTCTTGAAATATGCAATTTGGTAAATTGCAAGTGGGAGGGAAATTGATTCATTAGTTCCTCACCACCACTGAATGACAATAGAATAGAATAGAATAGAATAGAATAGAATAGAATAGAATAGAA
>BLBF01000002.1:20228789-20249433 GCA_015471245.1 Laticauda colubrina
AATAGAATAGAATAGAATAGAATAGAATAGAATAGAATAGAATAGAATAGAATAGAATAGAATAGAATAGAATTCTTTATTGGCCAAGTGTGATTGGACACACAAGGAATTTATCTTTGATGCATAAGCTCTCAGTGTACATAAAAGATATACGTGATAAATCGTGATAATAGTTATCATAAATACATTCATCATGAATAATAAGATACAACACTTAGTGCCACCTTAAAATAAATTGCAACAGTTATCTGGGCAAATGGTATAGGGTTTGGACTACAAGACCTCCAAGTTATCTTCCAGCTCTATTCTGATTGAAACCAGACTCTGTAAATCAGAAGAATGTCTAGACCACTGTTTCTCAATTTCAGCAACTTTAAGAAATGTCCACTTCAACTTCCAGAATTTCTCAGCCAGGCATGATGGGGATTGAAGTCCACAAATTTTAAAGTTGATAAAATTGAGAAGCATTGCTCCAGGTTAACTCAGTGACTACATTTATGGATGAATAACTACAGTCAGCAAGAACTATAGGTTGAGATTATTCTGTTCTTAAATACATACAGATCTAGCTCTAGTTCTCTTCATATAAGATCCTCATGAGAAAAAATAGAAGTCATAGAAAATCATCTGTGGATGTTTGAATAACTACATTATATCCCCTATACTTATAAGTCCTAGATGTTGAAACACTGTGCCTTATAAATTAGATATGTTGTTTTTCCATCAATCCCCATAGTAATCATATGATGACTTGTTTTTAAATAGCTCTCATTTACCCATTTAAATTACAAAACAGCATCTGCTCCAGCTACGTGACTAGACGTGTTTCATCAAAATACACAAGAAGCTCCACATCTGAATGGCAACCACTCAGTTTCCTGTTCTCCTGTCAGATGAAGGAAAATAGCATGACACAGCCATAGATACATGCTACCCCTGTCTTAACATGTAATGACTTTCAGTAGATATAAAAAGGATGTAAAGGAGTATGAAATATATTTGAAACCTCAACAATTAGACAAAATTTTATTAGGCCCAGATAAAAAAAAAAATTTACCAAAATTTTCAAGTATCTCCTAGAAGTAGAATTAGAAGAAGAAGTAGTGAAAGGATGCATGATCGTATGAGGTCAAAATATTGGTCATAACATAAAGTTATCAGAGTGGGAGACTGTATGGAATAGAAACCACAAATTAACAAAATCAGTTACATACAAAGAAAATGTATATATAATGTTCTATAGGTGGCACTTACCCCCTTCGAGATTAGCGAAAATGTACCCTAAAATGAGTTCCATATGTTGGAAATGTAAAAAAAAAAAAGAGGGAACATATTATCATATGTGGTGGTCTTGCCCAGAGGCTCGAAAATACTGGCTCAAAATTGGCCACAAGAAATCACCAATGAACAACTAGACCTAGAACCAGAACTCTTCCTATTGGGGATCTTCAAAAAAAATATGGAAAGAGTACAAAATACTTATTATTACACATACTGACTGCTGCCAGAATTGCCTTTGCCCAGTGTTGGAAACAGCCATATACACCTATAGAGGAACTGGTTATACAAAAATTTATGAATTGTTCTGAAATGGATAAATTAACTCTGAGTTTAAAAGATAAGGAATCTTCAATATTTCATAAGGTATGGAACAAATGGCATAACTGGATAGATTGGAGACAGACTAAGGATAAGTAATTATTAAATATAGAATATAGATAAAATAAGAACATAATGATGCACAAATTAATATTTGTAAATATTGTACAAATGATTGTTACACAATAAGCACCACAAACAGCTGTTATATATTTTTATGTTTTTAATGTAATAAAATTCAATAAAGTTTATTTAAAAAAAACATGAAATGACTTTCACAACTGGTTTCATGGCCTCAAATGATTAATAGCTGTTGAGGTATTCCCCGTTAGGAGAATGAGTACACTCAGGGAAATGTAGTGAAAATGATGAGGAATAACACACAACCAGCATACAAATACACTGAAATGTAGGTTTTACTTCCTGTAAATGGGTAAACAAAGTCCAACAAACAGTACAAATCATACATGGTTAAAGCAGGTAGTATTCAATACAATCAGTCCAGAGATAATTCAAAAACGAAGTCCAGTATCATCAACAAAGTTCAGTAAATAGAGTTTGCTAACAGCTTGCAAGACTCACAGCAATTCCGGCAGAAAGGCGATCAGGCAAAAGGCAATAGGGAAAATACAAGAAGAGAACAAACCAAGTTTCTGGCTCCATCTTATGGCCATCAGAGGAACCTCAGCCAATCACAATTACAGCACTCTCTTACAGATATAACAGTATTAAATAACTATCCTGGTTTATATATTGCCATCCCAACTGTTAGGTGACTATCATTCTTAACAATATCTCTTTCATGAGACGTGGCTGTCCTGATGCCATAGCT
The DNA here is from genome assembly GCA_015471245.1 of Laticauda colubrina. Classification (NCBI taxonomy): domain Eukaryota; kingdom Metazoa; phylum Chordata; class Lepidosauria; order Squamata; family Elapidae; genus Laticauda; species Laticauda colubrina. Next base: position 20,231,221 of record BLBF01000002.1, read on the forward strand.
GAAGACAGAGCTGTGATAAACCTTAATCTTCTGCTTCTAATATCATCTTGTCTATTTTTATATTGTCATTAGCCAGTTTGACTTTAGCCAAAACATTTGCATCTAGCAATTACTGTGGATACAATGAATGGGACTCAAAAAACCAGAAATGGAACCTAGAGCTCTTGATGATATGAAATGGTCCTCCTATGCAGAGGATAACAATAAAAGTCCATTTGTGATTGAATTTAATTTTTTAAAAAACTTCAGTGGTTACACAGGTTTTATAGACATGAATGAACTAAAAAGGGTCTAAGAATTAGTTGAAGGAACAATTCTGTGTACCGCATCATGTGGTTCTTAGTACAAATGGAATTCTAATTCCTACATCTAAATATTTCAAAAGTCCCAAATCCTGATACCTTTCAGAATATTCATAGAATTCCTGATATAGATATAGCAGACCGGATGAATGGGAAGATTCTGACAAAGAATAATTTAATCTTGCACCTTAAGTGTTGCACTGAGAAGGAAACAGGAATGGTTGATAAGTATGGTTTTTGTGTCTGTAACGGATGCTTTAACATTACAGAGGCTAACTATAACTATTTTTCCACTTCCATTGCCTAAAAAATACAAACAGGGCCTTCAAAGATCCCCCACATTTGTTATCCAGAAAGACTTAGAGGAGTTGCCAGAATGAAGATGGAGTTGCATTTGGCCCCTGTAGAATAGGAGTATTTACCTCCACTGGGAATGGAAATAGAGCGTAGATTACCACAATGGAATCCATACCAGACAAGAAAATCTCTTGCCTCCATCTGGATATTGTTTAACAAGCTGGCTACATCAAGTAGCCTACCATGAGGACAATGAACATGCTAAGAATGGCTATAAATACACTTTATGTAACTGTTATACCACAACTCCATAAAGTAGGCAGTTTTATTCCTATCATGGAAAAAAAATAGTGAAAATTTGGCTGCAAGTGATGTAGATTAAGGAATATGTTTGATGGTGGACTTAAAGTATTCTCCTACATAAGTTTATCTGCAAATTCTCTCTGTGTGTGTGTGTGTGAGAGAGAGAGAGAGAGAGAGAGACAAAGAGAGAGAGAGTGGGGGGGATTAATTGAGAATAATAACAGATTTATCATTTAGGGGAAAATGCTTTTGCATGCCACTTATTTATTTTTTTCTTTTTTTTTCTTTTTTTTCTTTTCTTTTTTTTTCCCCGGAGGCCATTAAGATGTCATGACAGAGCTGTTTTCTCCCAAATGGAATAATCTTTCTCTAAAAAGCCAGAGCAAGAGAGATCTGTACAGCTAACTATTCAATAAGCTACATCCCATTTTCATTATTATAATGGTTACAAAAATCTGTAGTGACAGAAACCAGGCCCTGACCAAAAGTATGTCTGATTATGCTTCAGAAAAGATGCAAGGAACCTTAATGAAAGGGAAAATACATCTGGAAAACCAGAGAAGATATTTATAGAAGGGAGAAGATCTTCCTGAGCAATTAATTGCATATTGCGGTTCTATCGTGCTTTTCTTCAAAAGATTTGGGGGTTTATTTTGTATCTGCTCAGCAACTCAAGTATATAATTTAGTTTGAAAAAGCACACACACAATCACACTCATATATGTCTGTGTGTGAGAGAGAGAAAGAGGGAGAGAGAGAGAGAAAGAGAGAGAGAACATTTTTTCAACACTACCAACACTACACAATACAATTGTTTTGATATGCAGAAATTAATGTAATTATCCTAATCAGGACTTTTTGTGTGACTGTGTTGCTCAAATTTTCTGCAATCAATTTTTCTGTAGTTTATCAGTTGTTAATATTTCTATAAATGCCAGGCAGCCAAAACCTACCACTCAGAGGTGGTATTCAGCAGGTTCTGACCATTTCTGGAGAACCGGTAGCGGAAATTTTGAGGAGTTTGGAAAACCAGAAAATACCACCTCTGACTGGCCACACCCCCATTTCTCTCTGCTTCCCGAATCCTAGCCGATCATCTGGATCTTCTTTTGTTGCCCTGCACAAGAGAATGGAGCTGAAAAGCAGGTTAGTGGGGTGGGAAGGGAATGGGGATTTTGCAGAACCTTCCCCTGCCATGCCCACCAAGCCACACCTGTAGAACCGGTAGTAAAAAATTTGAATCCACCACTGTACCATATGCTAAATAAATAAATTTCTACAAGTTTCTCTATCAAATCCAGTTTGATCTGGATTGCTCGAAAACAATAAATATAAATAACATAATTCAGCTTCTTAAATAAAAGTATTCTCAGCCAGGATTAAGGTAAAAAATAAATAAACACTGTATTCAATCTTATTTTATTGATTCCATTCTTTTACTCTCTGCTGATTACCTACATTTTCACCCTGTTAATCCTTCCCATTTTTTGATTTCCTGATCAGAAAATGCTGATTGAAATGAATAGGAGTGCTTCATAATCAGCAGGTGCATTCTGAGTTATAGTTCCATTTTTATCATCTCTGTCAAGGTTACAATATTACAGATTGAAAGGTTTACAGCTATGATTAAGGAATAAGACTCAAAAATACTCCTAGTTAAAGCCCCTGTCACACAGCACCAACGGATGGAAAGAGGATGTAAAATGGAGAGAAACACTTGCCATCCGTTGGTTAATGCGATGCTTCCGTTCTGTACTCACTGCATCCGTTTTTCATTCTCTCTATCCGTCCAGCATCCGTCTACTGACATTTCATCCGCTCAAAAAGTTTTGAGCTGCACAAAACTTTTTGAGTGGAAAATGTATTTAATGCATCCGTTAGACATCTGCTACGCATACGGGAAACATCTGTTAGATGTCCGTCATCATCTGTTATGCGTCTGCTATATCCGCTAGGCATCCGCTGCACATCTGCGCCAACTCGCATCCACTCCAGCGGAAAATGGACACAGAGAGGAAGCAAAATGGACGCGGAATGGACATGCAGCATTAGTAGCATGGACGGAGAAAGGATGAAAGCGGATGCAGCTTGCATACAAAGCATTAAAACGGAAAAAATGTTCATATAGGGGATGTATCTCAGATATTTAGGACATCTGGAGGATGCCGAGAGGATGCAAAAGGACACCTAGTGGAAAACCTACATTTCCTATAAAAAGGGGGAGAAAATCACCTGGATCTCACTTTCAATCCAACAGCCCTGCAGTGCAGACCGCTTCAGCCTTCATCTGGCTCTTGCTCTTCCACAGCATCCAGTCATCTCCACCATGGATCGTCACACACTCCTTTTGGTAGCTGCCATTGTTCTACAACAGTGCGAAGCCCTTTAAAGGCTCTTTCACCTTTTCAATGCGAAGAAAAGGAGGCGTCCAAAAAGTGTCTGGGTCTGAAGATGGATCACGAGAAGAACAGAGTATGGACTGCATAACAAGCTGATGGTGGAGCTGAGGAACGAAGACCCTGGTGCATTCCAGAACTTCATGAGGATGCCGCCAGCCATGTTTGACGAAGTTGTGGAGCATCTGAGACCCAGGTTGACCAAGGCAAACACCAACTTCTGGCCCAGCCTGGAACCTGGGCTGAAGGTGGCACTGACTCTGTGCCACCTGGCCTCCAGAACCACGTACAGGAGCATGCAGTATGCCTGAAGGGTGCCACACAACACCATCAGCATTGTGGTCAGAAAAGTGGTGCAGGCCATCATCGAAGAATACCTGGAGGAGCTCCTCCAGTGCCCCTCCACTGAAGAAGGCTGGAAGAAAGTTGCAGAGCAGTGGTATCAGAAGTGGAACTTCCCCCACACCGTTGGAGCCCTAGATGGCAAGCACGTGGCCTGCAAAGCTCCAGCCAAGTCAGGGTCCACTTATCACAACTACAAGGGCTTCTTCAGCATCATCCTATTCGCCATGGTCGATGCTGACTACAAGTTCATGTACATCGATGCTTCAGGCAACGGGTCTTCTTCAGATGCCCAGGTATACAATGCCAGTGACCTCAAGGAGGGGCTGGAACACAACCTCATCATGGGCTTCCGCGATCCAGACCCCCTGCCCAACGACACACAAGATGTGCCCTACTTCATCATGGGGGATGACGCCTTCTCCCTCAGAACCTACTTCATGAAGCCCTACACTTCCAGATGCCTCACCCGTGAAGAGAAGATCTTCAACTACAGGCTGTCCAGGGCAAGGCGGGTGGTGGAGAACGCCTTTGGCATCCTGGCCAACAGGTTCGAGGTACTTCTCACCACCATGCAGCATCACCCAGAGACTGTGAGGAACATCGTGGAAGCTTGCTGCGTCCTGCACCATCTCATGCGCACCCGCTACCCAGTGTTGCAGAACAGGCTCGTGGACCACCAACAAGGCAATGGGGACATGGAGCCTGGGGAATGGAGGCAAGGGCGAAACCTGATAGATACTATGGATGTGCAAGGCCCCAACAGAGCTTCACATGAAGGGAAGAAGCAGCGCAACCTTCTGAAACACTGGTGCAACTCCCCAGCTGGAGCAGTGGAGTTGCAGGACAGGATGATAGATGCTTCCTTCAGCCTGTCTCATCACACTGATGAGATTGTGCCATGTATGTTGAGTGGCCCTACAATGAACAGTTAATAAATAAAGAGTTAATAAAGAGTTGTGTTTATGTTGAAATGTGTTGATGAATGATTACATTGTTATTGATAATAAAGGGCCATAGGTGTGGCACCTGGGAGGGTGGACCATACAGTCCCACTATGCTTGCATTGGAGGTTTATCTATCCCACAGCTATCACCCATCCCACAGGTATCCTAACCCATCCCATAGCTATTACCCATCCAACAGGTTTCCCTGCCCATCCCACAGGTATCCCTGCCCATCCTACAGCTATTACCCATCCCAAAGGTATCCCCGCCCATCCCACTGCTATCTTAACCCATCCCACAAGCATGCAAAGGCTTAAACCATTTCTAAAAGCTCCCACCAAGACTTTATTGACTAAAAGAACTGAAGCTAGTGTGTGAAGCAAAGATAATCTTTATAAATAACAAACTGTAAAAGCAAAATTACCCAAGTAAAATGTCTCAAGCAAAGATAAAGTCATCAGGTAGCTACCCAGTCTCTGGCACTGTTCTCAGTCCCTCTGAGGCATTCCCATAGTCTCAGGGGTAAAGGGTACAGGTGCTGTGGAGGTGGCTGCTGCTGGAGTACTGGTCTGAGGCACCATTGGGGTGCCTGGCCCCGAGAGGACAACAGGGGATGATGTGTGGAGGAAGCTCTCAGAGAGCTGGCTCAGTCCTGTGATGTTGAGAGTCTCTTCCTCCATGACATGGGATGTCAGTCCCAAGACCAATGACAGATGTTCTGAGGCCGGGCTTGGCTGTAGGGTAGAGGAAGGAGAAGTATATTGGGGATGTCTGGTCTGCAGGTGAGCGAGGTGAGGCGTCGGTGGCATCTGTGGCATCTGTGGCATCTGTGGCATCTGTGGCATCTGTGGCATGGGTGGAATCGGTGGAATAGGTGGCATTGGTGGCATTGGTGGCATCAGTGGCATCGGTGGTACCGGTGGTGCACGATGTACCTGTGCCTGGACTGGGAAGGGCTGCCTATGCTGCTGGAGCTCCTGGTAGCCATAGCCTTGGTAGGTGAGGGCCTGTGGAAAGCCTTGGAAGGGCTGTGACATCACCTGGGATGGAGGAGCAGACCTGGACTGGGTGGGAGCAGGTTCAGCTGGGTCTGGAGGGTTGTGAAGAAGACCGGTGATCCTCTCCTTGATCACCTGGTACTGTGATTTGGACATGTCCAGGAGGGTCTGGTTGACATAGGTGAGGAAGGGCTTGCGGTTTGAGGATGGTATGTTGGTGTGTACCAGCTGAGAGAGGAGATCTACGCTGCTTTTGATGGTGTCCCTGATTTCCAGCAGGACAGTGTGGCTCTGCCCCTCCGGTCTGGCTCTCTGCCTGCTTTCTGTGGAGGTGGAGCTGGGGTGGATGTGGTGGAAGTGCCCTCTCCTTGATCCCACTGCATCAGGGGGTCCTCCACGTGCTCCACCACAGGGAGTGCAGCTGTTGGGGGGGGTCTCCATCGTGGGACGCTCCACAGATACCTGCCTGGACACAGGAGCTGACTCTTGTCCAGAAGAGGACTGGCTCTCTCTGGGCTGCCTGAGAGAGAGGGTTGTCAGAGGGGCTGCTCCTCGGTGGTGGATCTCACCCTCCAAGAAGCTGCACTTGGCCATCACATAGGTCTCCCTGTCCGTCAGCTTGACCGTGGCCTGGTCAGATTTCTTGAGGTGCAGCTTCCCGTACCAGGTGTGCATATTCTTCCACCAGCCGAGGAGGACCTCTGAAGTGTAGCCCAGGCTCTCCGCCTTCTCTCTCCAAGCAGCCTCTTCCTTTTGGTGTCTCAATAGAGCCTGTGTCCCTTCCGTCATAGATACTCGTTCTCCCTCAGCCATTCGAGCACCTCATCCTCATGTTCCTCTTCGATGGAGCATTGCCTCCTCTCCCGTTCTTGCGTATGCCTGTTCCTTCCTCTGGCAGGGCCATCTGGACCCTCATCAGAGGGGCTTCGAGGTTTTAGGGGCTGCTCCACCACACCACTACCACCACCAGCAGCAGCAACAACAGTAGCAACAAAAGCAGGACCAGCAGCACCAGCAGCACCAGAAGCACCAGCAGCACCAGCAGCACCAGCAGCACCAGCAGCACCAGCAGGACCAGGATCAGCCGCATGAGAGTAAGCACCAGCAGCACCAGCAGGACAAGCAGGACCAGGATCATCAGCAGCAGAGTAAGCACCAGCAGAAGCCCCAACACCAGGAGCAGCGCCAGCAGAGTAAGCACCAGCAGAAGCCCCAGCACCAGGAGCAGCACCAGCAGAGTAAGCACCAGCAGAAGCCCCAGCACCAGGAGCAGCGCCAGCAGAGTAAGCACCAGCAGAAGCCCCAGCACCAGGAGCAGCACCAGCAGAGTAAGCAGCAGAAAAATTAGCCCGAGCAGCAGAAGCTCCAGCAGAAGCAGAGTCAGGGCCAGGGGGTTGGATGGTGGTCCTGTCCTTCTTGCCAGGGCTGGCAGCAGATGGCACAGTCTTCCATTTCTTCCCCATGGTTTTTGGCTGGAGCTGTGTCTGGCAGCAGGTCTTTCCTCTGAATGGTGACCTGCTTGTGAGCTGCTTCCCTATATATCCGCGGGGCCGATGCAATGCATCCTCCCCGCATGCGCAGTGAATGCTCTCCATCCGCTAGGCATCCTCCAGGCATCCGTTCTGCATCCGTTCCTTCCGTTGCACGTCCACTTCACTGTGCTCCCCTGGAAACCCTTCAGGAAGCTTCCATCTGCTTCCATCAGCTAGGCTTCCATGTAGCATCCACTTTACATCCTGACTACATCCTCCCCCCGTCCGTTCCTTTCCCTTGTTGTCCGCTCTGCTTATGCAAATTTGGGGCACTTTTGAGAGCGGATAACAATGGATGGAACATTTTCTGATCCCCTGTGTCCTTTTTACATACGTTTTGCATCCATCGGCCTATGTGACAGGCCCTTAACAAAAGGGAAAAATTGTGGTACTGTAATAAGAGTACTTCCAATCAACATATATTGCAAATACATACATTTTTGCTTAACCCAAAATCCTTCTTTCAACCTATCTGTAAAATACAAGAATTCTGTTTCCAATCCTGCTTAATAATTCCCTATTATTAGTCAGAAATAATAGACTGTGATTTCCATAATTTTGGGGCATTATTAAACTTTTGGATTTCTTGTATTGAAGAAGCTACTTATGAACTAATCAATTTTCCAAATATTAATGTGTTTCCTTGTTTAGAACCGCATTAGCTAAACCCTTGAAATTTTTTTTCTCCAATCTGGTGTTTCCTAGTGTCTGGAATTTCAATTCATTGTTATCATATCACAAGATCATCAATGATGTTACTTCTGAAATTATAGAACTGAAATACAATAAATAAAAAGTTCAACAGGATGGGAAAACTGCCTTTTGTATATTTACTGACCTTATGGAATATAAATCTGGTATTTGAATGTTCACTATTGAGTCCAATGCTTATTGTTTTGTCCTACTCTTTGTGACCATAGCACCATAACACACCAGTCTGTTATGGACCATAATATCAGCTATGGAATTCATCGCTGCCACACAGTCGAAAAATGTGGGAGGGGGTGATGTAAATTGAATAGCTCTTAGTAGACAAAATATATTATTTTAATAGTTCAAGGTTACAGAGTGTGGCACAGAGAAGAATAAAACTTACTATGTGATTGGTTCACAGTAATGTGAAAGGAAAGGGGTGGATGTAGATTGAGTCTTGTGGGAAGTCTGGGAGGAAACTTTAGTTTCAGAATTCCATAGACGTGCCAAGTTCTGTTTTAATAAAGTACTTTGAGATTATGGTTGTCTCAGAGTTACTGATTGGAATGGATAATTTCTGGAACCCTGACACATAGCACACCAGTCTGCCATATTCTCCATAGTCTCCCAGAATTTGCTCAAGTTCTTGTTCAATGTGGACTTCCGGTTCGGGCTTCTTCAGCGATTGACCAAAATCCATGATCATGCATGGTTTTGATCTGTGCTCACCACTGGAGTGCCCCGAACCACCCGGATTCAGGGCTGAAGCCACCCCATAGAGGTGATGAAGAAGGGGGAGCCATCAGCAGGGTTGAGGAGAGCCACATCTCTCCTCCTCAGCTGGCCATTACTCCCTTTCCCAAAGGCAGTTGCAACGGTGGTCAGAAATAGCCACCTCAAAGAAGAACCTGACTGGACAAGATTGTGCAGGAGGAAGTTTAAAGGAGAAAGTTTGATTGACCAGGTTGAATGCAGAATATCTATTTAAGGTACCTGGAACCTTAATTTTAAAAACTAATACTATTCCTAAAAAAGATCTTAAGTGGTGAAAGAGAAAGGGAAAAGAAAGTGTCTTTTTTTCCTCTCTAATTGACAGTTTTAACTGACCATTGACTTGGAATGTTAAGAAGAAGAGATTTGAATAAGAAATTGATACTAATCCATTTTGACATTAATAGGCTATTTCTCACTGAAAATAAAGTGTCAAAGGGATAAAGATTCTTCGATAATTTAATTTTTTTCTTCAAAAAAGAAAGAAAGCAGAGGAGGGAAAAAGGAAACAAGAGGAAACAATCTGGAAAATGGAGGAGACCACCTGGAACTTAAAAAAAATAAATAATGGAATTTTAACAAGGCTTGCAAAAGATACATTGTAGCTGAAATTTGTTACAAGATAACAAAGCCCCTGGAAAGAGAAAGTGAGAAAAGAAGCAAGAAACAGTTTTGGATTATCGAATGATTCCTGGAATTTTGGATGGTGGATCCTCATGAAACAAAATAAAATCAATTGGGGGGTGTTTAAAATTTTTTAAAATTGCATCTCTCCTTGAAGAATTAAAAATAAGACTTAAAGAACAAAAAGAAGCACAAGAGGGAAGAGGATCTTTTGCTTTCATGTTTCAATTTTTAGAAATGGAGATTTTGAACTATGAAAAACAACAAGAAACACTGGCAGAACAAGAAGGGCGGGATAAAGAAGAAGCCATCTTTAATGACCAAGCAACTTTAAGTGGGGTAAAAAAGGGAAAGGGGGAAAGGGTGTTAAAAACTTAAGCATTGAAGCAACAACAACAAAAAAGAGTAATTTGAAAAGCAATCATAATATCATAATAGTTGGTTGTTTGGCTTCTGTTTCCCTGGTGAATTGTATTTTGGGGTATAGGCTGTTATATGTGAGGTATGTGAGGAAGTTGTCCAGTTTTTCTTTCCCATGTGGCCAAATTCTAAGCCAGAGTTTGGGTTTGGATTTGTTTAGAGCATTGGCTTCAAAGTGTTCCATGTATAGGTTAGCGATGACAGGTGAGGGAGTGATCCCATAGGTGCTCCTATCTGTTTGTATCTTTGTTCATTGTGGATGAAGTATGTGTTGGTTAGGCAGTGGTTGGTCAGATCTAGGATGTGTTTAGGGAGGTTGTATTTGTTTTGGATGGCTGTCAAGGCTTCTTTAATAGGTACTTGGGTGAAGAGGGATATGACCTCAAAGCTCACGAGTAGGTGACCAGGTTGTAGGTTTTGTTTCTTTATTGTTTCTATGAAGTGGAAAGTGGAAAGAGTTTTGTACGTGTGAGGTGATGGATTCTGTGTAGGGCTGGAGTTGTTTGGCAAGAAATTTGGCAAGATTCTGTAGAGGTGAGCTTATGGAGCTGACTATGGGTCTGAGTGGTGTTCCTTCTTTGTGTATCTTGGGGAAGCCATAGAGTTTAGGGCATCTGGATGATTTTTCTCTGGGGATATTCTTTGTTGGATCTCTTCACTGATGGGGGAGGCTTTTATTTTGGTTTTGGTGTTTTTTTCCAGGTAGGTGATGGGGGTCAGTATTTAGAGGTTTGTAAGCAGGGTCCTGGAGTAGGTTGGTTAGTTTGGATTGGTAGTCCAATGTGTTCATCACGACTGTGGTGTTGCCTCTATCTTCTGGGAGAATGATTATGTTGTTGTCTTTCCTCAAGTTGGTGAGTGCTTTTTATTCTTCTCTATGTAAGTTGCTTCTGGGTGGACTGCTGGAGCAGAGGACATTGGTGACTTCAAGTCTGATTTTATTAGCTATATCTGGGTTAATTTTGGTTAGGCTAGCTTCAACTCCGTATATAATGTTTTTGGTGGGGATGTGTTTGGGGGCGACTGCAAAATTGAATCCCTTGGAAAGTACATTAGTTTCTGCTCTGGTGAGGGTTCTGTCTGATATGTTGTGTACTGTTTGTTTCGTGCATTATTGTGGGAGGGGGTTGGGCTTCTGGCGTTTCTCTAATCTGTGGAGTTTGCTGGTGTGTGTGTCTATCTTGTGGAAGGTTTCAGTTTTGGCTCTCCAAAGGGCTAGTTGTTTGGATTTGTCCCAGAGTGCTGGGTGGATTTTGTTGCTCAGTTTGAGGTGAAGAGTAAGTAGCTCCCTGTTGGTTTGGTCTAGTAGGAATCTTTTCCTGTGGAGTGCATTTCTGATTAGGGCTAATTCTGTTCTTTTCAGGATACTTTCAGTGGCTGAGGTTTTGGAATGGAGTTTGAGTTGGAAGCATATGGGAATCACTTTTTTGTCTCCACAATTGCGTAGGAATGTAAGGTCACATAAGATGGTGGCTCTTCGAACTTCCAGTTTCTCATAGGTCCTGGTGAGCTGGAAGGTTTCCTCCCCATAGAGGTACAATATTTGTTTTTGTAGATTTTCACAGGTACAGGTATGCAGGTCTTGCCATGTTCGGGTCTTTTCCCGTGTAAGACTGAGAGCATCTTGGCAACGTTTCGACAAGGTCCCACTTGCCATCTTCAGGCTGGTGCTTTCAGCTTCATGCTTGTGTGAGCAAAGTATATATAGCGAGACGGCAGTTCCAATCATGCTTTGCTCGCACAAGCACAAAGCCAAAAGCACCAGCCTGAAGTTGGCGAGTGGGACCTCATCAAAACATTGCCAAGATGCTCTCAATCTTATATGGGAAAAAACCCGAACATGCCAAGACCTGAATACCCGTTTTGTGGAAACTTAAATAAAACTTTTATTTAAAAAAGTTCTTGTTCACTGCATTAATGACACCATTTATTCATCTTGGCCTCTGCTATCCCCTCCTCAAATTGTTAATAATAACACTTTAAAACCATTGGCACTGAAAAATTCACCACCAGTCAATTGCAAAAGGCAACTCTACTTGAAACAGCTTACATCAGTCTTAATATTATAAAGTATCAACACCTGTCTATCTCAGGTCCTTGGGAAGGACACAATAGGTGAATAAAAAATGCCAAATCCAGTCTGAATATCCAGCTGAATGTGCAATCAACCACAGTAATATTAATAAATATCATTTAGAGCCAGCTGTAGTTCATGGGTGTCAAACTCAAGGCCCACCAGCCAGATCTGGTGTTCTTAGATCTGGCCCATAGGACCACCCTGGAAATAGCAAAGGATCAGCCTGTGGTGCATCAGCCTGTGGTGCATCAGGAAGGCCATATTTTTGGCTGTGATGGCCTCCTGCAGCTCTCTTCCAGAGAAAACAGAGTTTGAGGAGACTGTGTGCAGCCTGCCTGGGCTCTGTTTTCATTGGCCATGCCCACCCTAGCCATGCCCACCCAGGCCACCACCCCTGCTCCCCTGGGTCAAATACCCCTGCTTTAGTTAAAGACAGTGAATCTAGGCACAAGAGAAGGACAGATGAAGTTCAGTTCAAAATAGTGCTGGTTGTAGGAAGAGATGAGTTGATAAAATGATAGCTTTATTGTAAGAAATGTAAAAAAATGAAAATAAATAAAAGGAAGATTTTTTAAAAATTGTCATCTGGTTGGTGTTGAAGCCAATAAACACATTGTAATCACAATCCCATGGTTCTGGTACAAACAGATTACTCCAGGATCTCTATGGATAAGGCTACATTCCATCTTCATGACACACCAGAGGATTTTAAAAATTTAGCAGCCATGATAATGAATTGTTTCTTTCTTTCAACTGGATTCACTGGAAAAAAATGCTTCTTAAGCAAATTTTACAATCTGGTCTATCAAAAAATAATGGTGGTATAGATTTTCCAAGTAAAAACCATGGTTACTTTGCATATTTTTAAGTATTGTGCAAAATAACCCCTGAAGGAGGAGGCTGGATAGAGGGACTAAGAACTAATTTAACAGATAACAGATAATCAGATTGGAAGGGATCTTGTAGGTCATCTAGTCCAACCCCCATATACCCAAGGTATTCTTCTCTGTGTTCTTTCTAGGGCATCAGCATTGTTTTTTAATCATGGTGATCAAAACTGGATGCAAGTGTGATCTCGCAAGTGTGTAAGTATTCCAAGTGTGATCTCACCAATGCAGTATAAAGTTGTTTTCAGCGTTCCAGCAAATCTCCATTCCAATCAGTAACTCCATGGCAAGCATAATCTCGAAAGTACCTTTATTAGAATAGCACCTGGCACATCTGTGGATCTCAAAACTAAAAGTTTCCCAGACTTCCCACAATGTCCCAAACAACAATCCATCCCCTTTTGATCATTATTGCATCACATAACAGATAACAGATAATCAAAGTTGGAAGGGACCTTGTAGGTCATTTAGTCCAACCTCCCACCCAAGTGGAAAACCCTACACCATTTTTGACAAATGGCAGCCAATCTCTTCTTGAAAGTCTCAGTGGATGGCACTCCCCCAACTTCCGAGGGCAAGCTGTTCCATTGATTGATTGTTCTCAGTGTCAGAAAGTTTCTCCTTATTTCCAGGTTAAATCTCTCCTTGTTCAGTTTTCATCCATTATTCCTTGCTTGGCCTACAGGCGCTTTAGAAAATAGCTTGATCCCTTCCTCCCTCAAATATTGGAAGACTGCTATCATGTCTCCCCTGGTCCTTCTCTTTACTAGATTAGCCAAGCCCAGTTTCTGCAACCGTTCATTGTATATTGTAATTTAATCTAAAGATAAATGAGAGAGATATTATAATTAATCAACACCATTCATATTAAAATAATTAATAGCCCATAATACCAAATGTACATTTCTTTAAAATATGCACTTTAAATAAACTAAAAAAGGGCAAAAAAAAAAGTAGTAAAACTGGTAGTTACTTAATTTTCAAGATTCCAGGGACTTTTTGCTTTTGTTACAGAACTATTACAGCTACCCATCTGGAAATAATTCAAGATGCCACCTGTTACATCCCTGTGGAAGAATCAATTCTCATTTTAATGTTTTAACCCCAAGTTCTTTTTCTTTTGAATTTTTTTTATTGTTTAAATCCATCTTTGTAAAAACAGTGTGGTTCCAGGTGTTTTACATTTTAAATCAGTCATATCCATAGTCACTGATACAGCTTTCTTACATCACATCATTATCTATTGCCAAATTTTCTTCTTTATATTCTCATAAATTATTTTATATCAATCTATCTTCCTTGCTCATATACTTATGTTCAAAATGTTTATAGTTTAATCTATTCATACCATTTCATTAATCATTCAAAGTTTCATCTTAATTTGTATTATCCCCCATTAAATCCTCTTTCCGATATTATTACATATATTTTATTTTCTGTGTATCTCCTTCTCTCTGCCTTCTCATTTTTGCACAAATATATTTTCCATCTTATTTTCTTTAGCCAACAGTATATATATCCTCATCACCTTGTATAAATGGATAACAAAATATGTAATTCATTAAAAACATTGTAATCAATCTCTATCTTCCTTAATCATTAATTTCTTATGCTCTTCATGTTTACAATTTATTCTATTCATACCATTCATTGACCATTCAAAATTTCATCTTAATTCATATTGTCCACTATTTACATCCAATATTACATTTGCCACAATTGCATAATTTTGTTTTCTGTGTATTCCTTTACTTCTAACATTTCATTTTACATATTTTTTCTTGTAGCCAATAGTATCAACATTATCACATTATAACCTCACTACCTTATATATATAAATAACAAAGTATATTATTCATTAAAAATATTATCCTACTATATGATTATGTCTATTCTCTGTTGGGTTCCACATTGTATTCCTTTTTATATCTTAGATATTAACCACTTTTATCTTCCATAAACATTCTTCTGTCTTGCTTGGTTAATCTATTATCAATTCTTATTTCCATGTCTATTCTATTTTAATTATTCTTATTCTAGTTATTATTCTTATTCTTATTATTCTACTTATTATTATTCTTATTATTCTTATTCTACTTATTCTTAGTCCAAGCTCCTCAAAATCTATTTTATATATTTTACCACTAAAATACCTCTTCATGTGGAGTCCCTTTCTTTTTCCATTTCTAACCATTGTCTCTAAGTCTCTCTTTTATATTAATTCATCATTTCTTTGCTTGCTTACCATTTTCTATTATGTTTTGGCTTTTCCCCTTAGTCCTTTCTCTATTCTTAATCAGTTTCTGATATTTTTTCTCCCATTTCTTGAAGTTTATCCCCATCCACTTCTGATCTCCTTTCTGTAATTTCTTAGCCATTTCATTTATCAGCATTCCGATCTCAGTCTTTCTCCCCTTATTTATTACATCTATCATAAACATCTCAAATTCAATTTCCTTTTTCTTCTTCTGCATTATTTGTAATTCTTTTTGTTCCATTTCACTGTTTTCTCTCTCTTCTGGCCCCTCCCCTTCTTTGTTCTTTGTTCTTCTTCTACTATCATCACCATTTCTAAATTTTTATGTATTCTGTATTTTTGTACATAAATACTTCAGCTTCAACCAAAACAATACAAGAACACAAAATAGATACAAACTAAAGATAAACTGCACCAAACTTGATTGCAGGAAATACAACTTCAGCAACAGAGTGGTCAACATCTGGAATACTCTACCTGACTCTGTGGTTTCTTCCCCAAACCCCAAAATCTTCAACATTAGATTGTCTACTATTGACCTCACCCCTTTCCTAAGAGGTCTGTCGGGGTCGTGCATAAGTGCACCAAAATGTGCCTACCCCATCCCTATCCTATTGTTTCTTTTTCTGTTTTTATTTGTATCCATTTCATGTATTTATAACCATGTTTATACTTATACCTGTTATCTAATAATTGTTTGACTAAACAAACAAACAAACAAATAAATAAATAAATAAATCCAACATTCTGTTTCACATCTCATTCATGGCTTGAAGGTCCATCTTTATTTCTTTACATAAGTCACTCATATTTGTATTGCTTATTGTTCCAATTGTTCAGTATCCACTAATTTTATTTTATTTGATCCAGTGTCTCTTTTTTAATGTCAATATTCTCAGAATCTTTCTTTCCAGTTAATCAATCCAAGTCACCAATAATTCCAAAGGTAATGTCCTCTTACATTCCTTGTTCTTTAATTATATTTCAGCTTCCAGGGGTCTTACTGTAGTGTCTTTCTTTTATTGCTTTTTAACTTCTTCTTTTGGTTAAATCATTAGTTTGAAGGGATCTGCAGGATTTTATTTTCATCAGCAAGTGGTGCTTTTAGTCCAATTTCACTGCCACTCTTTTTCGTTTCTTTCAATTAGCTTCACAAATTTTGTTTTAAAAAATCAAATGTTATTTCCTTTTTAAAACAATTATTTCCAGCATTCAAATTAATGCCTTCCAATGCCAAATCCTGTCCAATCGCCAATTCCAAATTAGTGTTCTTCCAAATTTATTCCTTTTAAGATTTTAAAAGTTTAAGCTGTTTCTATTTCCTATTACTTCTTCCCTCTTCCAAATCGCTTCTCAGTTCTTTAATCTTCTCTCTTATAGTCCTTTTGGGGTAGGCAAAAAATAAAATGAATTCTTCTCACCCTTTTCTGAATACCGTTCCCAATCTCCATTCCAGCACTGTGCTTAGATGTTCCTTGGCTATCCCAACTCTGTAGTAGCCATCTTGGTTGCTCTTCTCTCCATCATGGCACAGAGAGCAAGCTCTTTTTCAAATGTATCTATGATATGATAGAGGTACACCACCAGATTTATATATGAATATGAGCTAAGAATAATGTTCCACACCATTTCTAATTGGCCCAATATTCAGAATGTTCCATGAGGAACAATACATGTTTTAATTCAGGTATTTAATTAAGTAGGTGTGGGATTCAAAAAAAATTACGACTGATTTTGTGGGCATAGGTTGTTGGGTGTGGCTTGATGAGCATGGCAGGGGAAGGATATTGTAAAATCTCCATTCCCACACCACTTCAGAGGAAGGTTACTGCAAAATCCCATTCCCTCCCCATCCCACTAACCTGCTTTCCAGCTCTGTTCTCTTGCACAGGGCAACAAAAGAAGACTTGCCGATCAGCTGGGACTTGGGAGGCAGAGAATAGATGGCAATTCTCTGAACTACTCAAAATTTCTGCTATTGGTTCTCCAGAACTGGTCAGAGCCTGCTGAATAACACCTCTGCTATAAAGACACTGATGAATCAGATAAGACTTCCCATTCTTTTCTCATTCACTATTAATGGAATTTAAAAGTCTAAAACTGAAAAAAAAAATAGAATACTGAAGAAAAAAACTCTCAACTCTGAAAGTGATATCATGAGAATGGAGTCAAAATTATGTTTTATAACTCAGAAGCAATTACTTTAGCTAATAAAATAAGTACTGCATAATTTTTTTCCAACTGTTATCTTGAATATTAAATTATATATTAGCATTAAAAACTGTTTTTTTCTTTTAATTATTGAGAGGAATTTTAATCCTATCTGACATACAGATGGTCTCAGATTCAGCTTGTATTTTTAGCTAAAAAAGTTTCTATCTCTTACGTAATCATATATTTTTTGCAGGATGGATATAATATTGTATAATAAAGATGGCTTGGAATAAAAGAATTGATATAAAACCAAATTTCTGGCATTCCAATTCCTCCCCTTCTTTTGCATCCATTTCTCTTTATCTGCCTGATACTGTTATTTTTTTTTCCTTCTCTCTTTTTCCTTCTCACATGGCAGCAAGCTGAGAAATGAAACAATGCATTTATATATTCTAGAGCAGGAGTGTCAAACTCATGTTGGCATGGCAGCATCATGTGACATATAGCTGAAATGGGTGTGGGCGTGACCAGTGCGTGCTGCATCCGGCCCATGGGCCAGAAGTTTGACAGGCCTGTTCTAGAGGCATAAATTGCTTAGAGAGGGTTCTGAAATTAAACTAGGCCTCCTGTAAAAATAAGAAGAGGGTCTCATACATCCCTAGGGTTTTAGAATGCCCAGTGCTGCATTAGCTTTTATAGATATAGAATTTTAAGCAATAGATGAAGATGTGATCTTCATTTCACTTAAGATTCATGGAAGTTCTTGATGTCAAGGAAAAATAATGAACTTAGTTGGAATATTTGCATTTGGTGTGCAAGACCATGGCTGTATAAACATACTTCAGGTTTATTTTCCCTTTGCAAATAGTTCTTTAACACTTAAGTTTCCAGCTTTTTCTAGCAATCTGCTTTACTTTGCCAGAGTAATCAATATGAAGTTGCTTATACTCTGCCAACTATTGGCCACTCCATTCTAGCTGACATGTGTACAATAGAGTCTAAGGCAGCTTTTCTTCCCAGTTTATCTTCTCAAGCTCTATTAAGATGGCTCAAATGGTAGTTACTGGAACTGGAAAATTATATTTCGAATCTTTCTTTATATCTCTCCCCAATGTTTAGGAAATGAGGAGTGGTTGTGGTTCATAGTCCTTATTGACTTTAAAATCAGGAGGAGGAGGAGGAGGAGGAGGAGGAGGAGGAGGAGGAGGAGGAG
>BLBF01000002.1:20249443-20274166 GCA_015471245.1 Laticauda colubrina
AGGAGGAGGAGGAGGAGGAGGAGGAGGAGGAGGAGGAGGAGGAGGAGGAGGAGGAGGAAGAAGACAAGGAAGAAGAAGAGGAGGAGGAGGAAGAAGAAGAAGGAGAAGGAGAAGGAAAAGGAGAAGGAAGAAGGAGGAAGAGAAAGAAGACAGGACAAGGACAATTCTTTACTAAAAACAAAACAAAATAAGAAATCCTGGCAACTTTAACCAACATTTTGAGTTCCTAATTTTATCTAGGCCCTTTATACATTCTTGTCAAATAAAAATGGTGAGTATATGTAGCCTGGTGTTTTGTTTTTAAATGTATATATTATCTAGAGAAAAAGACAAAAGTAAAGTGAGGGAGGTATTAAGAGTAAGTATGTTGGAGACCTAAAAAGGCAATATCACCAGTTTCTGTTTGTGTTCTGACCCAAGCCTCATTCAAAGCAAACAAACACCAGAGATAAAAGCAAAATCTTTTTAATGCTTCTCTGTGAATTCTGTTCATTCACAGTAAATGCTATTAAAAATAGATAAGAACAAGCCTTGCCAAGATTGTGCAAGGCTGCCAAGAACACTAGATTAAATTGCAAGGGAATAATCAAAACCAAAAGTCTCAAACCAGGATAGTCTGAACTTCCACAAGACTTGATGTGCAAGAACTTCTTTGCATCCTGCAAATAACACCACCTCTGGGGGCTGGCTTTTATTCCTTAAGGGAGGGGCCATCACCTTGAAGCCTTATTCCGGAGTCGCTGTGCTGCTGCAGCTGCTCTTTCCTTTGAGCAGCCCTGTGCGCATGCACACTGGGCACAGGCTCCTTAGGGTCTTCTGCATCCCTGCTGCCAGCCTCCACAAGCTCCAAAGGCAGCACTCCACTCTCTGATAATCCTGGCCCCATCCCTGCATTCATACGCAGGCCCCTCATCCGAGTCCTCGCTCTCTGAGACCTCAACCATCCATACCTGCTGCTAGTGAACCATAAAAGTTTGTTAGTTAAGACTTAATAGAACTGGACAGCTAAACTTTAGACTGAAACAAAACAAGCCAAGATTCTAACTTTTTGCTGACATCTAGTGCTCATAAGGATGTGGACAATCCAAATCTAGTAGCCCTAACACAGTCTGCATTTGTTTTAAGAGCCATGCCCATTTATAATTGTAAAGATTTTTGTTCACAACAGTCATTGGGTGGGTATTCAGTCATGGTCTCAGATTTTTGAGTATATATCCCCTTAACCTAAATGCCTCCTCTTAAAAGTCCAAGTCAACCCCCAAAGAACTTTGGTTGTTCCATTTTCTAACTTCTATTTGTTTGACCTTCAGTTTGAGAAAGTGCCTCTACATTAAAAGAGAATTAGAAACTCAAGCTGGTATAACCAGTCTTGAGAGCCCAGAGCCTATCTTTAAGAGTTATACATCTTTTAAGTGACTGTTCACAGATGGGGAGCATTTATCATTAAATTCCAGCACAAAAGTGTCAAAGACATGACTAATTATGATAATGGGAAATATTAAGAGTGAATCAATCAGAAAAAAAATCTGGGGCTATAAAGGGATAAGGCCTTTATAAAGGCATAAAGGGACCCAGCAGATTTCTTCTGAATAAGTAGCTTCCAATGAGGGGTGGGATTAAAAATTTTTAACAACTGGTTCTGTGGGCATGGCTTAGTTGCTGGGTGTGGTTTGGTGGTCATGTGACTGGCTGTCCCATGGCCAACTCAACATCACTCACATCGAGGCACACATCTCCTCGCCTCATGACTGTGGGGATGCTGCAACAATCATGTGAAAAATGGCCTTCCTTACAGGATTAGCCCAGTAATTTCTTCTAACAACCGGTTCTCTGAACTGCTTAGAATGTTAACAACCGGTTCTAGCAAATAAGTGCAAACCTGTAGAATCCCACCCCTGCTTCCAATCAAATAGAAGGTGCATGGAGAAAATCATAGAACCCAGTTAATTAGCAATTATAACAGAAAAAATATTTTATGTACTTCCTTAGAAGACACACTAATTTCAAATCAATGTTCTTATTATTTGCTCAAATAGGTGTGTTGATAACTATTACTCATCGCATGAAAAATTTAGGTAAATGTTGGCCATGAACAATCTGACTGCAAATCTATTTACAACATCATTTAACCAAGAAATGTGTCTTCCATTAAAGTTTGCATATGGGTTACAATCCTGGGAACACTGCAAAAATGCACAAACATATTTGATAGTATGTAAGGTAGAGTCAGGTTATTTCAATGAGCGAGTCTTCCAAAAATGTAAGAAATTGGAAAACCAAAGTTTGATGGATAGGCTGATGGAAAAGGAAAAACCAGGAACAGGAGTCAGGAAGCAAAAACAAATGAAAGAAAAGTTGTCCCTCATAAGCAATAAACAGATTCCCATAAAACTGTGACTCCTGTTAGTGGCATTTCTGGTAAAATTGAGAATTTTGTTGTGGATAATCAAGGGAGACAATACTGAGCTAAATGGAACAGTGGCATAACTTGGTCTTGATGTGGTTTGCAAAATCCAAATGGCCATTAGATGGCAGCAAAGAACTGGAAATTTCTATAGCTGCTGCCATCTTGTGATCATGCAAATGTGTGCAGTCTAGATCAGGAAGCCCTACTGACAATTCAGATTAGATTCACCCTATACAGTGAATCACAACAAAGCTATATTGGCTGGCTTTGCCTTTTAGCTTAGAATGACTATGAATTCAGCTTTCAATAAATGCCCTGAAGTGAGAAAATAAGCCAAACAGACAACTCAGTAGTGAAAAGCTGGAATTAATGAACCACAAAAGTGATTTTGATTTGAATACATCTTAGTTCATGTCTGATTTTAATCTAAGTTACAATAGCTAACTTGGAAACTGATGAAAGCCATTGATTTCACTTGTATTTCTGTAAATGCTTTTCTCTCGGGTAAATTGGTATCCTCTCTGCTTTCAGGCTTTAGCAAAAAGCCAATGGATAGACCAATACTCGTGCTTTAGAGAAGGGGTCCCCAACCTTGGCAACTTTAAGCCTGGAGGACTTCAACTCCCAGAATTCCCCAGAGCTGACTGGGGAGTTCTGGGAGTTGAAGTCCTTCAGGCTTAAAGTTTCTAAAGTTGGAGACCCGTTTTAGAGCAGGGGTCATTAACCTTTTGGACCTCAAGGACCACTAAACTCATAATTTTAAATCCTGCAGACCAGAGACCCTTTTTGGGAAAATCCCCCAAAAAGGAAAATTCCCCACCCCATTTTCCTATCATTCGATCATTCTTTATTTGGGATCACAGGATATCATCTCCAGCTCCATTTTCAGGGAGAGAGAGAAGGAGGGAGGGAGGGGGAGAGAGAGAGGGAGAGAAGGAGAAGAAAAGGGAGAGTGAGACTTTTGGCTTCATGCAAGGAAAGCAGTAGAAGCAGCAGAAGTCTTTCTTTCTCTCCCCCAAACTCTGCCAGAAATAAGTCTTTGTGAGACTTGCCACACCAACGCAGCCTCTTGGAGCAGGATGCCTTGCAGGGTCCCAAAGACTCATTTCTGACAAAGTTTGGTGGAGACAAAGAACAACTTTTGTTGCTTATTTGCGTGCAGCCAAAAGCAGAAGAAAGAAGTGGAACGAAGCAGCCTGGTGGCCAGGCAAGGTGCGTGGGGTGAGTGGGGCAAGTTTACCCCTCTGTCCTTTCCCCCTCCCTATGTGTTGTTTGCAATGCAAGTGACGCAAGCCTTATGTTCCCATGGACCATATGGGTGCCATAACCTTATGTTCCTGCACAGCCTGGATTAATTGCTTTGGGGGATACATTTCTCTGTGGACCACCAAAATTTTCTCGTAGACCACCAGCGGTCCCCTGCCCACTGGTTGGAGACCATTGCTTTAGAGAATCCAACAGGCTTGTTTCTTGTTCTCTACCCAACAGATTGATATCTTTGCCTTATGAGTCATTCAAACCACTCAACCAGCATGAGCTGGCCCATCTCACTCTTGAGTGATTAGAAAAAGATGTCAGGTATACAAAATAAAGTAGCAAAATCATCAAGAGAGCTCATCACACATCATTTCCCAGTGGCATCTTTTAGCAAGCATGACCCTGATCATTGGATTATTGAAATAGCTGTCTATTCCCCATCTCAACACTCTATTCAAAATCCTGAGAGCATTAATCATGGGGATTGAGTTAATGGGCCTTGGCAAGTCATTTTCATCCTTGACTTCTACCCATGGGATCAATAGGATATTGATCATGCCAAAAAGCAAATATGCTGCAAGAATTTGTTTACTTATTTACAGTTTAAAACTGCCCAATAGGTAAGCTCAATGACAACACATTAAAAATATGGTTTGAATAAAAAGTGCAAGATACAAAATGAAATTAGGTAGCTACAGAGTGGTCATTCAAATGGTAAAGCAATATCAATTAAAATGCAATTAAGGTACAATTAAATGCCAGCTGAAAAGTCTAGAAACATGACATAATCCACATTTACACCTCAACCTTTATACATTTCATAGAGGTGGAATTCTGGAGAACTCTCATAAATTGAAATTTCTGGATATATTGAAAATCAATTTTTTTTAAAAAAATCAAAAGATGTACTTCAACACATAATCTTATCTTTCTTACAAACATATGTGAATGTGCATCTCTGAATATGACTAAACCTTTGTATATAAATATGCTATATTAAAGAAAAAATGAAAACACAAGGCATGTGTCAAAGCATTTTAATATGGCTGATATTGCATAATATTGCTAGTCCTAACTAGCAATTCCTTCCATAAAAAGAGTCTGCTTTTATAATTCGCATCAAGGCCTGTGCAACATAGAATCAAATTACTCAACATTTTATCATATTTTATTGGTTGGTTGCCTAGTAGAATTATCCATTTATGTTTTGTGTTCATCAAATAACAAATTCATTAGAGCACATGCTGCCAGGTTACCATTTTGAAAATCAGAAGATCTTCCCTGTAGATCCTGCCCAATAAATCTAAAATTATTTGGATCATTTAAAATGATCTTGCTTTTCATACAAGGAACATTCAGTTGAACTTAATCCTCAATTTAACCCTATCACAATCGAGCATATGCATAATTCAAATAATGTCCTGATCAACCTCTCAAGAAAAAAAAAGCAGTCATTATTCAATAAATAATTGCTTTTTTTCTGAGGGGATAATAATCTTAATAGCTGATTCCTAATCCACAATGTGAAGATCTCTGTAAACCTTATCTCACTTTTCCTAAGCATCCAGTTTTCAAAGACGTGCATTGTGTCTCCATCCTACACATTTATGTATATACAGTTCAAATATCTTTTTCCTCCAGGTTCCTCCAATTCTTAAACTTATGTATTCCAATGATCTATGAGCAGTTATACATTCTTTATTCATGGCCCATCAAAGGGCTTTTAGTTGTGGACAATTTTTTTCAATAGTTTTCTCAATTGTATCTGTAATAAGTGCGCCTGAGAATGAAGTGGCTGGAGGGAGTCACTGAAGCAGTAGGCATGAGCTTAAATGGACTCCAGAAGATGGTAGAGGGCAGGAAGGCCTGGAGGAATGTTGTCCATGGGGTCACGATGGGTCGGACAAGACTTCGCAACTAACAACAACAAATACTGTAAGTGGGTATATCTGTATTTATTAGATTCCCATGAAGAATGAATGAACAAACTCAAGGTTAACTGCACCAAATTCGACTGCAGGAAATACAACTTCAGCAACAGAGTGGTCAATGTCTGGAATACTCTACCTGACTCTGTGGTTTCTTCCCCAAACCCCAAAAACTTTAACCTTAGACTGTCTATCATTGACCTCACTCCTTTCCGAAGAGGTCTGTAGGGGGTGTGCATTAGTGGACCAACATGCCGACCGTCCCTGTCCTATTTTTCTTTTATTTTTCTTATATGTACCCATTTCATGTATTCATAACAATGTATATACTTATACCTGTTATCTTGTAAGCGATTGACAAATCAAAATAAATAAAAAATAAAAATAAAATAAAAAATAAAGATAATGCAGAAAATATGTATCTATACATCCATTTGTTAGATACTTATCCCACACAAATCTTTTTTTGGCAGTGGAGTAGAGTTGAATATTAGCAATCAAATAAACAATTAGCAACTGTTTGCCATCTTATTTTGACTCATATAGGGAATATAGTTTAAGGAAGCAATAGTCTATTTAATATTGGAGAGAATGTAACTTTTTTAATTCTGTCTTCAGGTCATGAAATATGTAGCTTGATTTGTATGTAGTATATTTGTATACTACATATGTAGCTTGGTGTAGTAACCTACTGAAAATCAGTGAAATAGATATAGAATTGGAGTAATATGTCTTAATGTTAGGCTGTACATGATAAAATATAAGCTGACACTTTGAAATTCACTTTAAAAAAATGCCGTGCATTTTATCACTTTTTATTTAAAAAAAAACATAGTAGAAGGAATCTCTTATGGAAATGCATAAGAACTCATGAAAATAGGCATAAATGGAATGTAGCAGAAAGCACTATTTGCATAAAAGTATACTAAATAACACTGCAAACAAAATGCATATGTTTCAGAAATGCTGCACCAAAATACACACAAGTTTTAGGGCATTTGAAAGCATAAATCTCAAGCTTGGCAAACAATCCAACAAATTCATAAAAATAAGCAACATAGAGAAGCAGAAGTTGATATATTCACCCCTCTCAAATACGCATCAATGATTTAAAAGAAGTACACTTTTGAGTGAAAAAAGACATTCTGTGAAAGTAGTCTGCTGCCTTATTTTTGGCAGCCTTTCTTTTTAACAAATTCAGCTTTCTTCAACGGAGAAATGGAAATATGAATGATGGACCAGGCTGGGATACTTTATTTCTGATATTTCAGGTAATCAAGAAGTATTTTAGATCCACTATCCTTTCCTAGAGAAGTGGCCATCATACTTCATTTCTCATCATTGTGGGAGAGACCTATTCAAATTATATTTGATAGAAGCATTTACAGAAGAAAACTGCCCCTTTCCTTTCAGTGTCAAGCCAGGAAATTTACCTTCAAATATATCAAGTTACAACTCCAATCATGTATGGGTGTTCTGGCAAAGGATACTGAGATTCGTAGTGAAAATTGAAAATTACTGGGTTGAGGAAAGCTGAGCTATTTGAGATAGTCCATAGGAGAATGAATGGAAGAATGTGGGGGCAGAGTTAAAAGGGGAATTAGTCTAAAACAGTGGTGGGATTCAAAAAAAAATTTCTACTGGTTCTGTGGGTGTGGCTTGGTGGGTGTGGCAGGGGAAGGATATTACAAAATCTCCATTCCCACACTACTCCTGGGGGAAGGTTCCTGGAAAATTCCATTCCCTCCCCACCCCACTAACCTGCTTTTCAGCTCCATTGTCCTGTACAGGGCAACAAAAGAAGATCCAGCCAATCAGCTGGAACTCGGGAAGCAGAGAAGGGGGGTGGGGCCAGTTAGAGGTGATATTTGCTGGTTCTCTGAACTACTCAAATTTTTTGCTACTTGTTCTCCAGAACTGGTCAGAACCTCTGGCTTAGAATCATTACATAGCCACAAGTGAACTTAAATCCAACTTCCCCTTGAATTCTCTTGGCCTTTATTTAACTCTAAGCAGTTGCTATTATTTGAGAAGATTCTTGTAAACAGGCTTTGTAGCAATAAATCAGTTTAATTGGACTTTCATGAATGGACCTGACATAGATATCCCAAATTCTTCATTATGTACTTTTAGAAAATGAATTCCTGGATGATTAAAAGAAAAGTACCTATATTCATCTGCTTAATAGCTTCATGCAGAGCAGGTAATTTTTCTGTGAATGGCTGGTTTCCCAGACCTCAGAAAGAATTTGTTTGATTGTTTATTAAATGATTACTGATGGCTTACAATTAAAAAAAAAAACATTTTTTTTAAAAAAATGATTATCTTCAAACTCTGCAATGTTTCACCTATAAATTCCTGCAGACATGAAGATGTTAAATTAAAATAAAATAAAATAAAATAAAGAAAATTGATGAACGTTTTTAAAAAATGGACTCAGCTGTATAATTATTTGATGGGTCCCCATAATTTGTTAGACTAACCTGAAAAGGCAATTGAGGTTGTAGGCTGTGGGAACCTAGCCTTCAAGCTGGACCTACAATTGAAAAAGACTTTTTTGAAATGTGTCGATCACACTCCTAATTCAGGACCACATGGGTAAGGCAGACATTATTTCTCTGGCTGAAATTTCTTTCTGTTGCTTGAGATCACTTTCTACCAGCAGAGGACTCTGCCAGCAGCACAAATAATTTTGCTTTCAGAAAACCAGCAAACTGGATGAAGAGAGATAGAGAGCACAAGCCAAGTTGTGTGATGCTGAATCCCAAGTCAACTAGGAAGACAATTAAAGAATGCAAAATCCTAAGGAATGTCCAGTGGGAATTAAGCAGCCAAATAGGCAAACCATGACTTTGCTTTTCAGGTTTGTTTCAGTGATATGCTAGATCAGAGGTCTCCAAACTTGGCAATTTTAAGACCTGTGGACTTTAACTCCTAGAATTCCTCAGCCAGCTGGCTGAGGAATTCTGGAGTTGAAGTCTACAAGACTTAAAGTTGCCAAGTTTGGGGACCTCTGTGCTAGATCCACGTCGCACTAAATGATAAAGATCATTTGTTTGATCAGTTTGATCTCGCAAGGCACCAGGCTGGAAACCAGGACACTGGGAGTTCTAATCCTACTTTAAACAAGAAAATTAGCTGGATGATTTTGGGATACTTTCAGCCTAATTCACTCACAGGATTGTTGTTGTGGGGAAAGTAGGAGAAAGCAACATTGAGTATCTTTGCCATCCTGACATTTATAAAATGACAATGGGGAGATAAAATGAAACAAACAAAATATAATGGGTGAACCCGCCTATTGTATCTAATTTGTAAATTCTTTGGCTTAAATGGGGTGTGTGAGTGAAGCTAATTATGGTTTACTCATGGTTAAGCAAACTAAGATTATCCTTCTGCTCTTGGGAAAAAAAATATAGAAAGAAAACAAATTTCCCTCTTCCAAATATACAACAGTGACTTTTCTAAGCTCAGGAATATATTTTAAAACATAGGAAACTGACACTCATTGGGTCAGACTCAATTTACTCATATCTTTCTAAACTACATTTCTCATTGTCCTTCACTATTAACTATGTTGGTTAGAACTGCTGGGAGTTACACCAAGACCTGGAAACCAGCTGGCATTGCTACTGACTTTTAGACTTTCAACCATTTTTTTTTTAACAGCTTCAATAGCGATATCAGCTATTCGGTTGGCAAAATTAATCTGCGTGCAAGGCAAATGCCCTACTCATGAACTCTGTTGCCTCTTTTTTTTAAAAAAAAAAATAATTATCTGCAGTTATGATGTGGACGTGGGAAGTCAACAGCATCTTGTTTGGATTCAAAAAGGTTAAGCCAAGATGGTCTTGGTTAAAATTGGATGGGAAGAGTACCCCAGAGATTGTAAATATGTCCTGAAAGAGTGGAATGACAAATTGCTTCTAAAACTACATGGATGATGGTTACCAAGAGTCAGTCCTAACTGCATGGAGACCTTACCTTATGGTTCAGTCTTGGATGAAAAGCCAAAACTTGCAACTCTGACTGCACTTCCAGATATTTTACTTAGCCTGTTGAAGCAGAGATCTACTCAAAAACACGCTCTTCTAAAGGTGGATGAAATGAAATGAAAACAGATATTAAATTACCTACAGGCAAATGCCGAGCTCACAAGTAGATGGAAGATCACTCCTAAGAATAGAGCCAGTCCTACAAAATAGAATAAAATAACAGAATTGGAAAGGACCTTGGAGGTCTTCTAGTCCAACCCCCTGCTTAGGCAAGAAGCGCTGTATACCATTTCAGACAAATGGTTGTCCAATCTCTTCTTAAAAAACGTCCAGTGTTGGAGCTTTCACAACCTCAAGGAAGACAAGGACGCGAGTCCCTTTTCCCCGCCCACCCCCCCCCCCCCCGCCTCTCGCACCTTCGCTCCGCTCAGCCCGCCGCCCGGCATCGCTTTCACAAGACCTCCCAAGATTTGCGGCGCTTTTCACAAGTGAAGGTGGAGGAAAAGGAGCGCCGGGGGCAGCTGTGGAAAACCTCTGCTCTGCTCTCTCTCTCTCTCTCTCTCCTCCTCCCCGACACGCGCGCGCACACATCCCCATCTCTCCCCTTCCTCTGGGCTAGCTTTCCCGCCCTTTCCCCCCCACGTTCTCCATCCCTCATGCCTTCTCGCTGAGAAAACGTGGCCTTCACCGGCCATAGTGGCGTTGAGGATGAGGGTAGAAACCCCAAAGCGGCTTTCCTCTTGAGGTGCGGGCTGTCCCCGCCGACCACCCCCCTTTTACAGATATCGAAGAGAAGCCGCCATTCCTTTGGCGGTGCGGTAGATGGCGCAAAAGCTCTTCCCTTGCCCGATCTTAACCCTTTCGGACCACCAGTCGAGCGCGCCTCTTTGCGGTTCGAGCTGGGCATCCCTCTCCTCTCTTCCCCGCTCCCTCTCTCCCCCCGCCGCGCCTCAGTTGCAAAAAGCTCTCCTTCTCTCTCTTTCTCTCTTTCCCTCCACTCACCTAGGCCCCAATCGCTCCGGGTTGGGGGTTCTCTCCCCCCTTTTCGGGCAACTTGTAAAATTTAAGAGCCACGGTTGGGCTCTCATGTCTAGGAGAGGGAAAAATGAGGTGGGGGTCAGGAGGAAAAATGGGTGGGGTTGGGGGACTCGGAGAGGAAGCCAGAAGAGGCCTTTGGTGGTGGTGGGGGGGGGGGAAACACTCGGAAAGGAAGGGAAGCCGTTCTGAATTGCTTTTGGGTTGGGCGCCAAAATCGACGCCTGTTCGCCCAGCTTGCTAGTTTCCCGCCCCTCTCCAACCCTCTTCACACACACACACCCGGTCGCTGGTATGAGCATCAACCTTGACCGCACCACCGTCGTTATCCAGGACACTACACATCCGAGGGCAACACAGGGAGCCATGACTGAGGGGGAAGTGGGGGGAAAAACAAGGTAGCCACCGACGCGGGCGCTCTTGGGCCCGGCTGCCCTTCGCGCATCTTTGTGCGCTGAGCGACCGTTCCAGGCTCCAGCGCAGCTGTGTCCTCCCTTCCTTCTTTATTGCCGTCCGCCCGCGGGCATGGAGCAACGCCTCCTTCAACGGGTTCTCGTTTGCTTCTTGGCGGTGGTGCTGAATCCTATCCCTCGGACATCCGATTTGGGATATTAAGGATTTTTATTTTATTT
Organism: Laticauda colubrina; assembly: GCA_015471245.1. Taxonomy (NCBI): domain Eukaryota; kingdom Metazoa; phylum Chordata; class Lepidosauria; order Squamata; family Elapidae; genus Laticauda; species Laticauda colubrina. The sequence continues at coordinate 20,260,698 of BLBF01000002.1, forward strand.
TTTCCCTACAGGAAGGCTAGCTTTTTTCTCCCCTAACCTTCCCCCAACACCCCCCCCCCCCCCCCCCCCATTTCATTATTCCCCATATAAAACTTCTCCCCCCCCCCCCCCCCCCAACAGTCACACTGCTCCCCTCCCACACACGCCAAGGTTTCCTAAAGAGTGGCGAAAGAATAAGGAAAGAGGAAGGAAAAGAGGAGAAGCCGCTTTTGCTCAATAGACCCCCGCAAACAGAGAGAGCGAGAGTGCGAAGCGAGTCAATTTCGAAACGCCACTAAGTCAATTTCGTGGCGCTCCGCTCCTGACCGTTTGGTGATATATATATATGTATACACGTATACATACATACACACACACACACACACACACATACATACATATATATATAGACACACACACACACACACACCCGTTTGATTTGATTCGTCTGGAAATAACGCCCCCCCCCCCCCCCCCCCGCCGCCCCCTCCCTCCTCATTCCTCTCGAGAGAACGGAGAAAGCTACTGGCAAGGCGTTCGGGGCAGCCTCGGTCTGGCTTGGCGGCAGAGTCGGCTTGCTTGAGCCGAGAGCCTCTCTGCCCCCGCCGAAGAGATGGTTGAGTCCTGCTCGTCAAGGTTGCTGTGGTATCCCAGAAACGCCGTTCACTTGGAGCTGTGACCGCGCACCATCAACACACACACACACACACACACACTGCACACACATACGCCGCTCCGCGCGAACTCCTCCACTGCGCCTTGGACCGAAGCGAACAAGGAGGATAGGAGGAAGAAGGCGAAGAAGAAGGGGTGATTGGGGGGCAACGGCTAAGGCGGGCAGGCAAGCCAGCAGTTCCTTCCTATCGGGGGGGTGGGTGGGGGGTGACGGCGTAAGGAGAAGCTCGTTCGCTCCGCTCGTTCGCTTCGGAGGAAAAGATGCAAAGGATTTCCTACAACTGCAAAGAGACTACCTGGCCAAGGAAAGCCGCCGCCGCCGCCGCAGATCTGGGGCAAAGGGGATGTGGGAAATGTGGCCGCCCGGACTTGTGCATCTTGGGCAAAATCATGGGGATTAAAAGTGGATTTACCTTGGGGAACCTCGTCTTTTTCTGGATGCTCTCCTCTGTGAAAGGTAAGGGCGCGGGGCAAAGGGATGTGACACCCCCTCCCCTCCCCAAGAAGCCGGAGGAGAGAGAGAGAGGTGGGAAGGAGGAAAAAAAAAGGGGGGGGGTTGCAAGTGAACGCCGGGAGGAAGGTGGGGATGGTGACCGGCTACTCGGGCTTTGCCCGAGGTGTGCGGACGCTGCGTTGTCCTTTCTCAAGGTTTCCCCCCGTTTATTCCGCGAATCCGGAACCGGATGGCTTTGCCAGATCAGCGGTCACTGGGAAAAGAGGAATGGAAGGGGAGCGAGGAAGGGAGATGGGATTGAGGTTTCTTTTCTTTTCTTCCCATGAAAGAAAGGGGGAGAGAGAGAGAGAGAGCGAGAGGGAATCCAGGCTCCCTCAACTGCGATAGGAAATGCAATTTGCTTGCCAAGGCTGGCGTTCAGTTGCAGTGACTGAAAATTGTGCCGAATAAATATTCTTGCAGGGCGCTCAACCGGAGACGTGAGTTGGGTCTTGCACGCCACTGAAACGAGTGGATATTCCAACAAAATTAGCGCTGGAGGATTCATTCTCTTCCATTCCTCCCCCTCCCCCTCACAGTCAACCCTGAGGTTGCTATTTAGAAAGTGGGGCTAAAAAGCAAGACAAAACACTGTCTGTCTATCTATCTATCTATCTATCTATCTATCTATCTATCTATCTATCTATCTATCTATCTATCTATCTATCTATCTATCTGTCTAGTATCTGCACACACAATATTTTTATTTAGGCATACAAGTAGATCTTGGTAGAAAAACACAGGCAGACACCAGTTGGCAGATGCTGTTCAGTTCATTTTCCTTGAAGGAGTTTCTCCTTATTGTTTTAATTCCAACCAGCTTCCCATTGGTAAGTGAGGAAGGCTGGGGGAGTGAGACTCACAAACATTTTCAGCAGTCGGGGTAGTAGGTTGGATAGCAGTGTGTGTATGTGTGTGTGTGTGGGGGGGTATGGAATGGGCTCTGTATTTCTTTTGTTGTCGTTGTTTAATTATGCATTTCTTGTAGACTGGATCAGCCAGGGATGGCCAAAATTCTGCTAATTTTATCTGCCCCTCCTAATCTCTCAAGAAGAGAAATGGGCAAGCAGGAGGCACTTGGGAAGGTTTGGAGATCAGAGCATTTTGGCCAAGTATGGGGAAGATGGCATTTCATAAATCTGACTGAATGGAGAAATTGTTTCCTGAATACTTTCCAGAGATACTGAATTTGGGAGATCTTAGGAAAAAGAGATGAACATGGCTGGAAGAAGAAACTGTTTTTAAGAAACCAGTTGCAGAATCAATCTATATCCATCCATCCATCCATCCATCCATCTATCTATCTATCTATCTATCTATCTATCTATCTATCTATCTATCTATCTATCTATCTATCTATCTATCTATAATTTATCTATCTCAGCCATGACATCCCAATCTTCCCTATGAGCATAGTGGCAAAAGGGATTTAAATGAACCTCCCAGGAGTTTGAAGAAATCAGAGTTTGTATTCCTTCTTTCCCTCTGGATTCTTTGGCTGTTCTTTTGAAAGGAGCTGGCATTTTCGCTTCTTGTCTTTCCTACCCAGCCGATACTGAACTGGGTCCTTTTTAAATGAAACACTTGATTGTCTTGCTTCGCAGCTGGTTCAGTCCCCATTTGCATGGGGGGAGGGGTGAAGGAAAGGATGGAGCAGGATCATTCAGGGTTGGTTAGGCTCCTGGTGCTGGTATGGGAGGGGGAAAGGAAGGGATTTACCTCATTTCCCCCCCACCCCCTCCAGTCCTGGCTTAGAAAGGGACATGCTTGGAATTTTAATGCACCTTCTTAATTACAGAAAGCTGGTTCTGGTTTTGTGGCATTGACGCAATCTGTTCCTTCACCATCCTTTCGCCTAATTTCTTCAGAGAAATGATTCACCTAAGAGATTGAAACACCATTCCTTGAGAGTCAGAAAGAGCTGTTAGTGGAGTACATGGGGACAAAAAAGAGAGTGAAAGGGAGAAAAGGAGAGCCGGAGAGAACCAGATAGGTATGTTGATCAGATTAGGAAATAGCAATGCCCATTAATAACCATCCACCATCCTGCCCCCATCTGAATTCCTAGTGTATGACTTGCTGGTTTGAGTATGGCTATACTTTACCCACATGAGATCTTTGAATAACACACACACATGCACACACACACACTGACATGGGGGAAGAAGGGAGACATCAACAGACTAGAAAAGTGAAAGAAAGTTTGCATGGAGGCAAATCCCAAAATCTCTAAGATGTATAGATACCTCATCTGCATCTGCATCAGGGAAGGGTTGTATAGCACTTGTTGGACCAAGATTGCAATATCTTGAAAAGTGGGACAGAAAATACTGAATACTGATGCTGAACTGGTTCAATAGGGGGCAAAAAAGGAGGCGGGGTTTAAATGCCTGCATTATCCTTGGTGGATCAGAAATTATTTGCGTGTTTGAAAAGACCATCACAGATCCAATATCACTTTAGATTGCTTCAGACAAAATGAGTTTTTCCCCCTCTCATAATGGAGTTAATCCACTTCCTATTTTTATTTGTAATAATAAGTCGTACAAATAAAGTAAAGAGAAATTGTGATACGATTTTCAATGAGTACACGAGAGTACAGTTAGGATAGGAATAGTCTTTTATGAGGCTGTACCACCTCAAAGAAAATGTAGGAAGTATATTAAATGAAATTTTATAAAACCAAGAAAGTAATGAAAGCTGAAGGAAATTGCTGGTACGAATCAAAAGATGGCCCAGGGAGTTGGAAATGAATAATTATTTTGCACTTCCAGGGGGTGGGAGAACTGGAAGCAATGGGCTACAAGCCATAGGAAAACAGCACAGTGCCATCACTACTAATAGTAGTACGGGGAAAAAAATAGCACAATAGGAAGTTTGTGCAAATGGGATACCACCTATTTCATTTAAATCAATGATTTAAACTTGCTTTAAGAGTATGTGGCTTTACAATAATGGATTAAAAATGAATAAGTCTGGGGACAGTGCCAGATTTTAAAAGATGAGAGAGTATGTAAAGGTGTGTCAGACCTCCCTTGACAAACTGGACAGGAGATAGGTGCAACTGGCCTTCAGGGTTGAAGGAACTTCTAATAAGTAGATTGATTATAGAAAAGTTAATGAAATCATTGAGAAAAAAAAAAAAAACTCCAGGGATTGCTTTGATTCAAATGCATGTTTTATTGATATTGAAATCAAGGTTCCATTTGTATAACTTTTTGTTTAACTTTTTTGTTTAATCCCATCCTACCCAAAAGAGGTTTGAAGCCAGTCTTTTAGGCAGAAGAGATAATTTTTTTAATCTGTCCCATTTTTTTGAAACAAACTGGATTTAAACTATTTTCTTCTGTTGCTAGGACAGGTAGCTTTTGTAGGCCCAAGAAACATTGTGGAACATTTGTATAAGGAGATTAGAAATAAAGGATGCAGGTTAAACTTCTGAAGATGTTCCCACTGCCAGAAGATTGGCTATCCAGCTTGTGCGAGAAGACCTTCTTCTTGGGTCACAAGTTAAAGAATGTTCTCCAAGTGAAGTTGATTTAGCCTTCACTCTCCCAGTATCTGTAAAAGAAATCAACCCTGATTTGGAAGGACAAATATGAAGCTGAAGCTCAAATACTTTGGAAGCCAAATGAGAAGAGAGAAGTCTTTGGAAAAGACTGATGTTGGGAAAGATTGAAGGCAAAAGGTAGAAGGGGACAGCAGAGAAGTAAATGGTTAGATAGAGTCATTGATGGAGTGGGCATGGGCTTGAGAAGACTTGGGGAGACAGTGGAGAATAAGGCCACCTGACATGCTGTGGTCCATGGAATTGTGAAGAGTTAGACATGACTTAATAACTAAACAACAACTCCCAGTATTTAGGAAAATGACAAATGCATCACTCACCATCCCTTTAATTGTTATTGAATTTAGATTTTAATTGCAATTTATCTCACGATCAAGTTTTACATTTTGTGTAATTCTCCTTGGATGTCTATCTAAGCAGAAAGGCTGCATATAAGTGTAATAAATAATTACTGTTTCCAAGAAAATATATTACATCTCCTAGGATATTTGAATAAAAAATGTTTAAGCATCTAACAGGGTTAATTATTTTGTCTCACTATTGATGTTGTCTTATTCTCTGATACTATAAATTGATCTGTATTTCAAAGTATTATCTCCTGTACATAGCGAATCACTATTAAACCAAGTTAACTAGATTAAATCAGTTTTTCTCAGGTAGAAAAGATCAAAAGAGAACATAATTGCAGTCTTTGAATATATGAAGACAAAATGTTGCTGAAGAAGGCAGGACTGTAAACAGTGGGTAGGAATCTTGAGAAGTCTTGTCAGCCAAATATTGAGATTTATTTTCTAATTGCTTGAACTATTACTAGAAATATGCTGCTGTGTGAGCTTTTCTTGCTTGAATGAATTTAAACATACACAAGGTTGCATCTGTGGTAAAGGACTCTTAAAATCTTAGAAATCTTTTGGAAAGTATTGTTCGAATGAAGGTTTGTAGGTAGCTTTGGTTTTGTACCATTCTGTTCCCCTTGGGTTTGAGAATGAGAATTAGTTAACACTTCTTTTGTTATGGAAGAATATCTTGTGTTGAACACAGCCAGCACAGTCATTGGGAGATGCTGCAGTTCTAGCTAGTAAGAAAATGAAATGAGGCCTTTCCTGACACTTTTCAATGACTTAGGAATCATTTTAAAAAGCAGGATGGACAGATGAAGAAAAAGAAAAGCTAAATGAAAGCAGAGAGGAAGGGCAGAAAGGGAGAACAGACAGGTGGATGAGAGGTAGGGGTGAATGAAAGTGGAATGCAAGAAGCTGGAGGGTCACAGGGATTTCGACAACCTTATGAGAATGTCCCCAAGAAAGATGGGCCATAGATAATCAATCATTGTTGGAAAATAGTTGGTGTGATAACCTAAAGTCAATACATGAAAAACATAAAGAGGAAGGATAAAGATTCTGCACATGCCAGGCTAATTGCCCGCTGGCATATTGGTGGTTTTTCAAATTTAAGATGTGTGGACTTCAAATCCCACAATTGTCCAACCTGCAAGCTGGTTGGAGGAAAGTGTGCTGATTCTGGAAATTGAATCCCACAGATCTTAAGGTTGTTAAGGTTGAAAATCGACTCTAAAGAGCTGAGATGAAAATTTATCATAAGGTTTTTATTTGATTGTATTTTGTGATTTGAGATTACTGGCAGTTAACCTTGTGGTTTGTATGAATTATGCAGTATTGTGGAAGAATTAGATGAAAAGAAAGGTCTATTTAATTTTACTGGACATCTACTGATGAATAAGTTATGTTCTCTGAAGGCGAACTTTGATGTTCCTTTATATGGAAACAACACAAGTTAGTTGGGGCAATGTTTTATCTCATGTATTACTTTTGCAAAATCTGTACCAATTGAATACATTGTATAAGATGATGGGCATATTCCCCCCTCCACCAAGAAAATGGTTCTTCCTGAATAAAAAGAACACACATGATTTGTAAACAAAACTGATCTCTACTTTTTCCCTCTAAATTCAGAAATAGTAGTTCTAGGCAAGTAATATTATAAAAGTTTCCTTCAGTCTACTTCCCAGGTCTTCATATTTGGAATAATTTATATGATTGCTGATGTTGCCTGGAAGCTGAAGATTTCAATTTTTTCTTAATATTAACCCTTCAAATTATATGATCTTTGAGGTGAATTATGACTATAGATTATCTCAATCTTAACCTTCATCCATTAACTTCATTAGAATGGTTTGGAACAATGCCAATTCATACTTAGAACATGATTTTAACAGCTGAAACTCAACAGTCTTGTGACAAAGTCTGTATTTGCAATTGGCCTCATTGGATAGCCTGAGAATCTCAGGTTTAACACATTTCACAAGATGACACTTGAATAATTGAGTGCATGGGAGAAGAAATTTCAGTCCTCAGAAATATAGACATCTGTGTACTCATATCTCTTTATTGTCTTCAAGACTGCACTGCTTCAACAATTTCAGTAGCACAACAGTGAGAAGAACCGTTACCCCAAAATGTCAATCAATGTGGGTGTTGGAGGACTAAAAAGAATATTAGACATATCGGCACGAGTAAGGAAGAGGAGGAGGGCAAGATAAGTGAATGGCAACACAAAAAGAGAAATAAAAATCATCTTTCAGAAATGATATTCTTGTCTGCCAAAGAATAAAATAATTTATTTCAAGAGAAGAGCTGTGCAGCTGCTTTTAGCTAAATCTTTCAAAATGTCTCTACTCCAAGCAAAAACTATATGTTTTTCAAATTATTATGAATGCCATTGCATTAATCTGGCATTCATGTGCTTTATAACTTTTTGATGGAAACAATATAAATTAAATTAATGAATCAGATTTTGTAGACTTTCCACTGTTTTTCCTTTGTTTTTATATAGAAGATGATACCTAAATAAATATTAAACATCATAATGGAATGTGGTGAAGATTATGGGAAAATTTCAAGAATCTGTAATTGTAACCATCATCATTCCCTCTTTAAGATTTCTGAGGGAAAGGAAGGTATAATAAAGAAAAACTAGCCAACAGCTTATATCTCAGCAGCAGCATTGCTTATTGTCTAATGACATCTTTTAAAAATTGATCATTTCTTGCACTATATCAATTCAGCTGAAGTGTATTGGCTGTGGTATCCTATCTGATTGGCCCATATTATAGTTATGCTCCTTTTTACACAATAATCTCTTTAAACTCAGGAAACACAATTATGTAGGTGTTTTGTCCCTCATCTAGAGGACAAAAAAAGATTGCTTTACAGAGTAGATAAACCAGCCAGACAGGATAAGGGAGAATTTTTAAAAATGGAGCTAAAAATATTATTTCAAATACCACGGAAATGATCATAGCAGTGGTCTCTAATTGCTTAAAAATGATTTTCAACATAGTCAAAGCCAGATTCAAACATGGAGTTTGGATTGAAGTTTCTGTTTATATTTGTCAGGCCCAACCCCCAGAAATGACACAATGAGTCCAGATCTTTATTAACTCACACCTAATTGACAGGATCTTACCAAATTAAAACTATAACCTAACAGATATATAACCTGGGAAGTATTAGGGTGTGCTATCTTGAACCTTTTCCTCTCTACAACATCCAGTTCAGGATTGTACATTCGCTGGCCTTGAACCCCTCTCTGGAATGTGCTGCATCCTCCCTAAGAATCTGAGACGTTATTGCTAATCCTCCCCACATTTCTGTTTCAGTTGCACATTTCATCACAATACTGGAATCCAGTCATATAACCCAAAATTCCACATAAGATCACTTGTAAAAAATGAGATTAAAACAATATAGAATGCTAAGCTAGGGTGGTATCATCATTAAACTCTCAGATGTGAAAAAGCAGGTCCATGCATGAAAGTCCAATAAAGTGGATGTATTCCTAAAATGCCTATTTTAGGATCTTCTCAACTAACAGTTAAGAATCTTCTCAACTAACAGTTAACACTTGAATGGAGTTAGGTACGAGTCAGTGGAATTCAAGGAGAGTTAGACTGAGACTACCTGCTACTATACAGAGATTCTAGGCTGCGCCCTCTTTTAATTCTGTCTCCAGGTTCGGCTATTTCTTCTTCTACAGGTGCAATATTTAGAATATGCAAGTTCAAATCCATTTATATTTAATAAATTAAAAAATTGCCAGCAAGCCTGGGGATTCGAGGTTAATATGGAACCCATCAAGTGATTTGTCCTCAAGGAATTGGGTGCATATTTGATTTTGTATCAGGGTTTTATTTCTGTAAGCCACCAGGAGTCACCACAAGTGAGTTAGACAGTGATATAAATTTCCTACATAAATAATATATTATAACATAACATAACATAACATAACATAACATAACATAACGGCCCTGTCACATTGGCCGATGGATGCAAAAAGTATGTAAAAAGGACACAGCGGATGAGAAAATGTTCCATCTGTTGTTATCCGCTCTCAAAAGTGCACCAAATTTGCATAAACAAAGCGGACAACAATGGAAAGGAACGGCCGTGGGGAGAATATAGCGAGGATGTTAAGCGGATACTCCACGGAAGCCTAGCGGATGGAAGCGGATGGAAGCAGATGGAAGCAGATGGCACATCCGCAGGGCTTCCAGGGGAGCACAGCGAAGCGGACACGCAGCGGAAGGAACGGATGCAGAGCGGATGCCTAGCGGATGACGCGGATGCAGAGCGGACACCTAGCGGAAGCCTAGCGGATGCAAAGCGTTCACTGCGCATGCGGGGAGGATGCATTGCATCAGCCCCACGGATATAAAAGGATGCAGCTTGCAAGCAGGTCACCATTCAGAGGAAAGACCTGCTGCCAGACACATATCCAGTCAACAACCATGGGGAAGAAGAGGAAGCCTGTGCCAACTCCTGCCAGCCCTGGCAAGAAGGACAGGGCCACCATCCCACCCCCTGGCGCTGACTCTGCTTCTGCTGGGGCTTCTGCTGCTGGGGCTGACTCTGCTGGTGCTGGGGCTTCTGCTGGTGCTGCTCCTGGTGCTGTTGCTTCTGCTGGTGCTTACTCTGCTGGTGCTGCTCCTGGTCCTGCTGGTGCTGCTGGTGCTGCGGGTCCTGCTGGTCCTGCTGGTCCTGCTGCTGCTGGTGGTGGTGTGGTGGACCAGCCCCGAGAACCTCAAAGCCCTACTGATGAGTGCCCAGAAGGCCCTGCCAGAGGGAGGAAGAGGCAATCATGCGATAGGGAGATGAGACAGTACTCCATCAAAGAGGAACATGAGGATGAGGTGCTCAAATGGCTGAGGGAGAACGAGTACCTCTGGCGGAAGGGACACAGGCTCTATCGAGACACCAAGCGGAAGCAGGCGGCTTGGAGAGAGAAGGCAGAGAGCCTGGGATACACTTCGGAGGTCCTCCTTGGGTGATGGAAGCACATGCACACCTGGTACGGGAAGCTGCACCTCAAGAAGTCTGGCCAGGCTGCAGTCAAGCTCACCGACCGGGAGACCTACGTGATGGCCAAGTGCAGCTTCTTGGAGGGTGAGGTCTGCCACCGAGGAGCACCCCCTCTGTCTACCCTCTCTCTCAGGCAGCCCATAGAGAGCCAGTCCTCTTCTGGCCAAGAGTCAGCTCCTGTGTCCAGGCAGGTATCTGTGGAGTGCCCCACGACGGAGACCTCCCCCGACAGCTGCACTCCCTGTGGAGGAGCACGTGGAGGACCCCCTGATGCAGTTGGAGCAAGGAGAGGCCACTGCCACCAGAGACCAACCCACACCCACTCCCAGCTCCACCTCCACAGAAAGCAGGCAGAGATGCAGACCAGGGGGATAGAGCCACACTGTCCTGCTTTAGATCAGGGACACCATCAAAAGCAGCGTAGATCTCCTCTCTCAGCTGGTACACATGGGCATACCATCCTCAAACAGCAAGCCGTTCCTCACCTACGTCAACCAGACCCTCATGGACATGTCCGAATCCCAGTACCAGGTGATCAAGGAGAGGATCACCGGTCTTCTGCACAAAACTCCAGGCCCAGGTGAACCTGCTCTGACCCAGTCCAGGTCTGCTCCTCCATCCCAGGTGATGTCACAGCCCTTCCAAGGCTTTCCACAGGCCCTCACCTACCAAGGCTATGGCTACCAGGAGTTCCAGCAGCACAGGCAGCCCTTCCCAGTCCAGGCACAGGTTCATTGTATGCCACCTGTGCCACCGGTGCCACCGATGCCACTGACGCCACCGAGGCCACAGATGCCACCCATGCCTCACCTCGCTCACCTGCAGACCAGACAGCCCCACTGCACTCCTCCTTCCTCCACCCCACAGCCAAGCCCGGCTTCAGAACATCTGTCATCAGTATTGGGACTGGCACCCCATGTCATGGAGGAAGGGGCTCTCAACATCACAGGACTGAACCAGCTCTCTGAGAGCTTCCTCCACACACCATCCCCCGTTGTCCTCTCGGGGCCAGGCACACCAATGGTGCCTCAGACCAGCACTCCACCAGCAGCCACCTCCACAGCACCTGGCCCCTTCAACCCCTGAGACTATGGGCACGCCTCAGAGTGACTGAGAAGAGTGCCAGAGACTGGGTTGCTACCTGTTGACTTTATCTTTGCTTGGGACACTTTACTTGGGTCATTTTGCTTTTACAGTTTGTTATTAATAAAGTTTATCTTTGCTTCACACACTTGGTTCAGTTCTTTTAGTCAATAAAGTCTTGGTGGAAACTTTTAGAAATGGTTTAAGCCTTTGCATGCTTGTGGGATGGGTAAGGATAACAGTGGGATGGGTAGGGATACCTGTGGGATGGGTTATAGCTGTGGGATGGGTTAGGATAGCAGTGGGATAGATAAGCCTCCAGTGCAAGCATAATGGGACTGTATGGTCCACCCTCCCAGGTGCCACACCTAGGGCCCTTTATTATCAATAACAATGTAATCATTCATCAACACATTTCAACATAAACACAACTCTTTATTAATGCCCTATTCATTGTAAGGCCACTCAACATACATGGCACAATCTCAGTGTGATGAGACAGGCTCAAGGAAGCATCCGTTAAGCATCTACCATCCTGTCTTGCCACTCCACTGCTCCAGCTGGGGAGTTGCACCAGTGTTTCAGGAGGTTGCACTACTTCTTCCCTTCACATGAATCTCTGTTGGGGCCTTGCACATCCACAGTATCTATCAGGTTTCGCCCTTGCCTCCATTCCCCAGGCTCCATGTCCCCATTGCCTTGTTGGTGGTCCACGAGCCTGTTCTGCAACACTGGGTAGCGGGTGCGCATGAGATTGTGCAGGATGCAGCAAGCTTGCACGATCCTCCTCACAGTCTGTGGGCGATGCTGCATGGTGGTGAGAAGTACCTGGAACCTGTTGGCCAGGATGCCAAAGGCATTCTCCACCACCTGCCTTGCCCTGGACAGCCTGTAATTGAAGATCCTCTCTTCATAGATGAGGCATCTGGAAGTGTAGGGCTTCATGAGGTAGGTTCTGAGGGAGAAGGCATCATCCCCCACAATGAAGTAGGGCATATCTTTTGTGTCGTTGGGCTGGGGGTCTGGATCTAGGAAGCCCATGATGAGGTTGCGTTCCAGCCCCTCCTTGAGGTGACTGGCATTGTAACCCTGGGCATCTGAAGATGAGCCGTTGCCTGAAGCATCGATGTACATGAACTTGTAGTCAGCATTGACCATGATGAAGAGGATGATGCTGAAGAAGCCCTTGTAGTTGTGATAAGTGGACCCTGAGTTGACTGGAGCTTTGCAGGCCACGTGCTTCCCATCTATGGCTCCCACGGTGTGGGGAAATTCCACTTCTGATACCACTGCTCTGCAACTTTCTTCCATCCTTCTTCAGTGGAGGGGCACTCCACAACTTCGTCAAACATGGCTGGTGATATCCTCATGAAGTTCTGGAATACACAAGGGTCTTCGTTCCTCAGCTCCACCATCAGCTTGTTATACAGTCCGTACTCAGCTCTTCTCGCGATCCATCTTCGACCCAGACACCTCTTGGACACCTCCTTTTCTTCCCGTAGAACCGGTGACAGAACCTGTAGAGTGCTTCGCACTCTTGTAGACCGATGGCGGCTACCAAAAGGAGTGTGCGATGATCCCTGGTGGAGATGACTGGATGCTGTGGAAGAGCAAGAGCAAGATCAAGGCTGAAGAGGTCTGCACAGCAGGGCTGCTGCACTGAAAGTGAGATCCTGGTGTTTTCTCCGCCTTTTTATAGGAAATGTAGGCTTTCTGCTAGGTGTCCTTCTGCATCCTCTCGACATCCTGCAGACATCCTAAATATCCAAGATACGTCCCCTATACGAACGTTTTTTCCATTTTAATGCTTTGTATGCGAGCTGCATCCACTTTCATCCTTTCTCTGTCCATGCTACTAACGCTGCATGTCCATTCCCTATCCGTTTCACTTCCTCCCTGTGTCCATTTTCCACTGGAGCAGATGTGATTTGCGTGGATGTGCAGCGGATGCCTAGAGGATATAGCGGATGCGTAACGGATGACGACGGACGTATAACATATGTTCCCCGTATGCGTAGTGGATGTATAATGGATGTGTTGGATACTTTATCCTCTCAAAAAGTTTTGTGCAGCTCAAAATTTTTTGAGCGGATGAAATCTCAGTAGACGGATGCTGGACGGAGAGACAGTATGAAAAACAGATGCAGTGAGTACAGAACGGATGCATCGCATTAACCAACGGATGGCAAGTGTTTCTCTCTGTTTTACATCCTCTTTCCATCCTTTGGTGCTGTGTGACATGGGCTTAACATAACATAACATAACATAACATAACATAACATAACATAACATA
>BLBF01000002.1:20282879-20299642 GCA_015471245.1 Laticauda colubrina
GAAGCCATAGAGATTGAAAAAAGACCTGAAAGCATGAATAGAAGAGAAGATTCCACCAGACTGTCAATCATTTGGAAGTCTGCACTCTCTAATAGAAAGATCTCCACACCACAAGCCAGGCAAACACCTGGGCACAAACAGACTCCCTCTGATACCTCCAGCTCAAACACCCCCCCACCAGGCACCCAGATGAAACCTGGCTTCCTAATAGATAATAGCCTTCCTTTCACACAAAGCCAAGCTGCACTGAAAGCCTCCAGTGCAGGAGCAGAGTGTTGCCAGCCAATCAAAGCCACAAAACAGACAGAAGAAACCAATAACACCAAACAAACAAACTCCAAGTCCAATAAACAAAGACCAAGACTCCCAACCAATCAGGATATAGAAAAAAACATCCTGCCACAATGATAGGCTAGCCTCAAATTTAAAACCAACGGCTGTGAGACCCTGACCCACATACAAACTCTATACAGAAGTCTGATGATGGCAGATGAGATTCTGCTGAAACATTGCTACAACTTTGAAAGCACTACAATGACATGGGATAATACCCAAAGGAAGCTGAACAGCACACATACATAGTTTATTTGTATATATTGCATATAGTATATTAGTTGCTTATAGTAACCTATGATGATCACTAAGTGTTGTATCTTATAATTCTTGATGAATGTATTTTATTTTTTCTTATGTACACTAAGAGCATATGCACCAAAGACAAATTCCTTGTGTGTCCAATCACACTTGGCCAATAAAGAATTCTATCTATCCATCTATCCATCCGAATACAGATAAAGACGTAATATCCATATTACCCAAAATTAATTTGAAAATGAGCTGCTCATTACTTTCATCCTTCCTTCCCTGCCACCCTCCACCCTTCCTTCCACACATCCCTCCATCTGTCCATCCATCCAGGACATATAAATTAATTGTATTTAATTTATAAAATAATTTAGGATGAGAAAAAGTGTCGGACTGATCCAAGGTTAAGCCCATGTCACACTGGCCAACGGATGCAAAAAGGACACAGCGTATGAGCAAAATGTTCCATCCGTTGTTATCCGCTCTTAAAAGGGGCAAAAATTTGCATAACCGGAGCGGATAACATGGACGCGGGGAGGATGCAGGGCGGATACAAAGCAGATGCGGAACGGAAGCCCAGCGGATGGAAGCGGATGGGAGTGGATGGCGCAACCGCAGGGCTTCCGGGGGGCCTCAGCGAAGTGGACGTGGAATGGATACAGCGGATGCAGAACGGACGCCGAACGGATGAAGCAAATGCACAGCGGATGCACAGCAGATAAAGCGGATGCACAGCGGAAGCCTAATGGATGCACAGCCGAAGCGAATGGATGCCGAGCGTTAATTGTGCATTCGGGGGGGGAAGTATTACGGAAGCCCCCCGGATATAAAGGGAAACAGCTCGCACCTGGCCAGCATTCCGAGGAAAGACTTGCTGTTGGACACTTCGAGTTCCTTGCCTGCCCTGCCAGCCTGCCTTCCAGCCAGCCTTGGTGCCTGCCTGCCTGCCTGCCTTGGTGCCTGCCAGCCTTCCTGCAAGCCTTCCTGCCAGCCAGCAACCCCACAACCATGGGGAAGAAGCAAAAGCCTCAGCAACCTGCCGCCATCCCTGGCAAAAGGGACAGGGCCAACCTCCCACCCCCTGCCCCTGACTCTGCTTCTTCTGGGGCTTCTGCTGAAGCTGCTCCTGGCGGTGGTGCTTCTGCTGGTGCTTACTCAGTTGAAGCTGCTCCTGGTCCTGCTGGTCCTGCTCGACCTGCTCGTGCTCCTGACTTGCTCGACCTGCTCGTGCTCCTGACTTGCTCGTCCTGCTCGTGCTCCTGGTCCTGCTCGTGCTCCTGGACTTGCTGGCCCTGCTGGTGCTTACTCTACTGCTGCTGATCCTGGTCCTGCTCGTCCTACTGCTGCTGCTGATCCTGCTGCCTCTGCTGCTGCTTCTGATGATGATGATCCTGCTGCTGCTGCTGCTGCTGATGATGATGATGATGATTATGATCCTGCTGTTGAGGATGATGATGATGATGATGATGATGATCCTACTGGTGCTGCTGCTGCTGGTGGTGTGGAGGAGCAGCCCCTATTACCTGGGAGCCCCTCTGATGAGGGCCCATCTGGTCCAGCCAAAGGGAGGAAGAGGCGTATGCAACAATGGGAGAGAAGGCAATACTATATTGAGGAGGCGCACGAGGATGAGATGCTGGAGCGGCTGAGAGAGAACGACTATCTGAGGCGGAAGGGACACCGGCTTTACAGGGACACCAAGCGGAAGCAGGCTGCTTGGAGAGAGAGGGCAGAGAGTATGGGTTACACTTCGGAGGTGCTCCTCGGCTGGTGGAAGCACATGCACACCTGGTAGGGGAAGCAGCACCTGAAGAAATCTGGCAAGGCCACTGTGAAGCTGACAGACAGAGAGACCTACGTCATGGCCAGGTACAGCTTCCTGGAGGGTGAGGTCCGCCACCGAGGAGCACCAGCAGCCCCTCTCACGACCCTCTCTCTCCATCAGCCTGCTGAGAGCCAGTCCTCTTCCGGCCGAGAGTCAGTCCCTGTCTCCAGGCAGGTTTCTGTGGAGCGTGCCATGGCGGAGAACCCGTGGACAGGTGCTGTAAGCATGGTGGAGTGCGTAGAGGACTCCCTGGTGCGGTGGGAGAAAGGAGACATCGAGTCCACCACAGTCCTAGCCGCATCCACCACCACCCAGCTCCGCCTCCGCAGAAAGGCAGAGAGCCAGACAGCTGGAGGGGCAGAGCCACACTGTCCTGCTGGAGATCAGGGACACCATCTGCACCAGCATAGATCTCCTCTCTCAGCTGGTCCACACCGACTCCTCATCCTCCAACCGCAAGCCCTTCCTCACCTATGTCAACCAGACCCTCAAGGAAATGGCATATCCACAGTACCAGCTGGTGAAGGACCGGATCACCAAGCTGCTTCACAACCCTCCAGACCCAGAGGAACCTGCTCCCACCCAGTCCAGGTCTTCTCCTCCACCCCAGGTGATGTCCCTCCCATTCCAAGGCTTCCCAAAGGCCCTCACCTACCAGGGCTACAGCTACCAGGAGGTTCAGTAGCACAGGCAGCAGCCCTTCCCAGTCCAGGCACAGAGTCATCGGGTGACACCGTTGCCACCTGTTTCACTGATGCCACCGATGCCACCCACGCCAATGATGCCATCGATGACAGTGATGCCACCCACACCAATGATGCCACCGATGACAGCGATGCCACCCACGCCAATGATGCCACCCACGC
Organism: Laticauda colubrina; assembly: GCA_015471245.1. Taxonomy (NCBI): domain Eukaryota; kingdom Metazoa; phylum Chordata; class Lepidosauria; order Squamata; family Elapidae; genus Laticauda; species Laticauda colubrina. The sequence continues at coordinate 20,286,156 of BLBF01000002.1, forward strand.
CAGTCCTCATCCAGCTGCAGACCAGACGGCCCCACTACACTACTCCTTCCTCCACCCCACAGCCAAGCCCAGCCTCAGTACATCTGTCATCAGTACTGAGGCTGACACCCCATGGCATGGAGGAAGGACCTCTCAGCATCACGGGGCTGAGCCAGCTGTCCGAGAGCTTTCTCAACACACTGTCCCCTATTGTCCTCTCGAGGCCAGGAACTCCAGCACCACCCACCACCGCAGTACCTCGACCCTTCACCCCTGAGACTGGGCATACCTCCAAGTGACCAAGAAGAGTGCCAGAGACTGGGTTGCTGGCTACCTGTGGACTTTATTTGGACACTTGACTTGGGTCATTTTTTTTTTACAGCTTGTTGTTCAATAAAGTTTATCTTTGATTCACAGACTTGCTTCATTTGTTTTTTTTTAAAAAGTCTTGGTGGAAACTTTTAGAATTGGCTTAAGCCTTTGCATGCTTGTGGGATGGGCTAAGATAGCAGTGGCGTGGGCAGGGATACCTGTGGAATGAGCAGGGATACCTTTGGGATGGCTAATAGCTGTGGGATAGATAAACCTCCAGTGCAAGCATAGTGGGACTGTATGGTCCACCCTCCCAGGTGCCACACCTAGGGCCCTTTTTTATCAATAACAATGTAAGCATTGATCCACACATTTGAACACAAACACAACTCTTTTTTAAACGCCCTGTTCATTTTAGGCCCACCCAACATACATGGCCCAATCTCATCCGTGTGATGAGACAGGCTGAAGGAAGCATCCATCAAGCATCTACCATCCTGTCTTGCCACTCCACCACTCCATCTGGGGAGTTGCACCAGTGTTTCAGGAGGTTGCGCTGCTTCTTCCCTTCCCGTGAGGCTCTGTTGTGGCCTTCACATCCTCAGTGTCAATCAGGTTTCACCCTTGCCTCCATTCCCCAGGCTCCATGTCCCCATTGCCTTGTTGGAGATCCACGAGCCTGTTCTGCAAGACTGGATAGTGGCTGCGCATGAGATTGTGCAGGATGGAGCAAGCTTCCACGATCCTCCTCACGGTCTCTGGGCGATGCTGCATGGTGGTGAGAAGTACCTGGAACCTGTTGGCCAGGATGTCAAAGGCGTTCTCCACCACCCGCCTTGCCCTGGACAGCCTGTAGTTGAAGATCCTCTCTTCACGGGTCAGGAGTCTGGAAGTGTATGGCTTCATGAGGTAGGTTGTGAGGGAGAAGGCGTTATCCCCCACGATGAAGTAGGGCACATCTTGCATGTCGTTGGGCAAGGGGTCTGGATCTGGGAAGCCCATGATGAGGTTGCCTTCCAGCCCACCCTTGAGGTGACTGGCATTGTATACCTGGGCATCTGAAGATGAGCCGTAGCCTGAAGCATCGATGTACATGAACTTGTAGTCAGCATCAACCATGGCGAAGAGGATGATGCTGAAGAAGCCCTTCTAGTTGAAGTAAGTGAAGCCCGACTTGGGTAGTGCTTTGCAGGCCACGTGCTTGCCATCTATGGCTCCAACGGTGTGTGGGAAGTTCCACCTCTAATACCACTGCTCTTCAACTTTCTTCCATCCTTCATCAGTGGAGGGGCACTGGAGGAGCTCCTGCAGGTATTCTTCGATGATGGCCTGCACCACTTCTCTGACCACAATGCTGATGGTGTTGTGTGGCACACTTCAGCCGTAATGCATGCTCCTGTAGGTGGTCCCTGAGGCCAGGTGGCGCAGAGTGAGTGCCACCTTGAGCCCAGGTTCCAGGCTGGGCCAGAAGTTGGTGTTTGCCTTGGTCAACCTGGGTGTCAGGCGCTGCACAACTTCATCAAACATGGCTGGAGGCATCCTCAAGAAGTTCTGGAACGCCTGAGTATCTTCGTTCCTGAGCTCCACCATCAGCTTGTTGTACAGTCCGTGCTCTGCTCTTCTCCCGATCCATTTTCGGACCCGGACGCTTCTTGGCCGCCTCTTTTTCTTCCCGTAGTGGAGTTCACAGAGCCTGTAGATGGCTTCGTTCTGTTGCAGAAGGATGATGGCTGCCAAAAGGACTGTGGTACGATCCATGGTGGACATGACTGGATGCTGTGGAAGAGGAAGAGTCAGATGAAGGCTGCAGAGGTCTGCACAGGTGGGCTGCTGGTCTGAAAGTGAGATGCAGACAAGTTGTTCCCCTTTTTATAGGCAGTATAGGTGTCCCTTTGCATCCTCTAAGCATCCTCTAGGCATCCTCTCGACATCCTTAATATCTGAGATAGGTCCCCTCTGTGAACGTTTTTTCCGCTTTAAACGCTTTTTTTCCATGCTGCATCCGTTCTGCATCCGTTCTGCATCTGTTCCGTGTCCGTTCCGTTTCCTCCCTGCGTCCGGGCGGATGCGAGTTGCGCGGATGCGCAGTGGACGCCAAGAGGATATAGCGGATGCATAACGGATGCATAATGGATGCGTAGCGGATCCAGAACGGAATAACTGGATACATTTTCCGTGCAAAAGTTTAAGGAACCCAAAACTTTTGGAGCGGATGAAATGTCAATAAACGGATGCTGGATGGATAGAGAGGAAACAAAACGGAGGCAGTGAGTACATCACGTTTTCGAACGGATGGCAAGGTTTTTTGTCCGTTTTACATCCTCTTTGCATCCGTTGGTTCAGTGTGACATGGGCTTTACTGATTTTCCATAGCCCTGGTTGGATATTGTAACTTTTAACCTGTTAAATGAAGTCAATATCCCTAGGGACAAAATACATGAAAACAGTGATCACAGAAATATATTTGAATTTGTGGTTAACAGATGGACAGCAGAACCGGATTCACAGATGGTAAAATGAGAGGTTTGATGAAAACAAGATTGATGGAAATATGCATCTGTATTCAAAAACTGTGGAAGAAATTGCTTTTGGAGTCAAGCCAGACCAAAGCCTTTCTTAAAGTAAATTTATTTATGCAGGCATTTAAATGATGTTGTTTTAGTTTGTCTTTTCTATCTGTTAGGCTTTTAATGCTACCTTATGGATGTTTTTATTACATTTCTGTAAATCACCGAGACCCATTAAAGGGCAGATGACATATTCTAAATAATAAATGAATCTAAATCAAATAGCTATTCCACTTTTTTGAGTACGGAAGTGGTTGCCTCTTAGTTCTTTAATTTCACAGGAGACCATGTTGACTCTGTTTGGTTACAAGTTATCCCATGACAGTTCTCATAAGATTAGAGTTAAGAGATGGAATTGCAGGAGAGAGGGAAATAGTAAGATTCGATTTTTAACTTCAGTAAGACACAGAAATAACATATTACCCACCTTCTATTTTGAAGCATATTTTTTACTTTATTATAAAGGGCTTGCAGAACTGTTGAATTGATCTAGAGAATAGAGAACAGAGAAGAACAGAGAATATAGAAGAACAGAGTTGGAAGGGATTTTGGAGGTCTTCTAGTCCAACCCTCTGCTCAAGCAGGAGACCTTATATCATTTCAGACAAATGATTGTTCAGTCTCTTTTTGAAAACCTCCAGTGATGGAACACCCACAACTTCTGAAGGCAAGCTATTCCGAGGTGGTATTCAGCAGGTTCTGATCAGTTCTGGAGAACCAGTAGTGGAAATTTTGAGTAATTTGGAGCACCGGCAAACACTACCTCTGACTGGCCCTGCCCCATCTATTCTCTGCCTCCTGAGTCCCAGCTGACCCTTGGCTGGGTCTTCTTTTGTTGCCCTGCATAGGAGAATGGAGCTGGAAAGCAGGTTAGTGGGGCGAGGAGGGAATGGAGATTTTATAGTATCCTTCCCCTGCAATGCCCACCAAGCCACACCATGCACATCAAACCACACCCACAGAACCGGTAGTAAAAAAATTTGAATCCCACCACTGAAGCTATTCCATTTGTTAATTGCTCTCACAATTAGGAAATTTCTCCTTATTTCCAGGTTGCTTCTCTCCTTAGTTTCCATCCATTGTTTCTTATCTTACCTTTTGGTATTTTGGAAAATAGTTTGACACTCTTGTCTTTGTAGGAGCCACTCAAATATTGGAACAGTGCTATCATGTCACCCCAATCTTTCTTTTTATTAGACTTACACATATCCAATTCTTGTATCCATTCTTCATATTTTTCAGCCTCCAGCCCCCTGATCATTCTTATTGCTCTTCTCTGCAAAATGTGTTCAAGATGAAACATACTCATGAAAGAGATCTGAATTTCTTTTATGATTATTTTTGAACTTGAACACATTATTATTGCACTAACAAATACATTACTTCTAAATAGGAAAAATCCTCAGGGAACCTGTTGCACTATTAGTCATGCTTCCTTCAGTGGTAGGAAATTGGAAGGGAGGATTTTGGAAAGGAGCCATGAAAAAATATGTTTTTCAGAAATATACAGTAAGAGTAGATATAATGACTGTAATGAATGAGAATGTAAATATGGCAATTAATATTTTTAGGAAATGGGGCTTAAAATGAGAGTTCTTTGGGAAATAGTAAAAGAAGATAATTAAAAATCGTACTGCTACAAATAGGAAGTACATTGAAATATTGAAGTATGGCAGATTTTTTCAAGGTACTCCACTCAATTAATTTTCCTAGTTTTGTGTTGTTCTCTATCAATAAGCATTTTGTGACTATGGAACTTGTACAGTTTTGTAAACAGTTTTGTAACAGCTTATTTTCCTAAAGTTTTCTAAAGTTTTCTATATGTCTATAGAGATTCCCAGTTATTGAAGTCATTGTTGTCTCAAATGATCGTTTTTCAAAAGTTGACTGGACTTTCTTGATTTTTTACTTGAAAACATTTTGCTTAACATTCAAGAAGCTTCTTCAGTTCTCAGTTCAGCTCTCAGAATTGAAGAAGCTTCTTGGATGACTAGTGAAATTTATTCAACTAAAAACCTGAGAAAATCCAGTTACGTTTGAAAAGCACCTTTGGGATTTTCTAGATGTACTTTTCTCCACCTTTCTTAGATCTTCTTGTGATGAACCAGAGTGTGGCTCAAAGGCAACACAGTCAGATAATCAATTAGAGTCCGTTTGTTCACTCCAACTTTGCCCCCAGTGTCCAGGTTACCTTCTGGCTGGATAAAAATTCTCCCAGGAACAGCCTTTGACTGCAGATAATTAAGTCCAAAACATGGTCAAACACAAACTGTAACTATAAATCCAATCAAGCCAAACTGAAGTAATTAGTTAGGCAGGGCAGGAACAAGAATTCCAAACATGAAGGCACAGCAAAACTCACAAATTGAGAAGATGCCAGGAATACAGATAAGCCATGACAACACAGGATAAAGACACGTTTGCTCCCAGCAGTTGCCGCACTTAGCATTTAGTTCTCTTGAACTTTCATTCCCAGGTATGGCATGCCCAGGCATGCCCTAGGATGAAGAGGGGGTGGGCCTGGGTCTTACTCTGAACTCCCTCTACCTTGTTTATCTCTTCCTTGCTCTACCCAGCCAGACTTTGCCCTTCCCCAGCCTCTTCCACAGACAAAGGAGCCACACTCCCACTCCCTGTCAGCTGTTAGTCTTCCTCCTCAGATTCAGACTCTGATAGGGGCAAGACATTTCTCAAAGTGGAGTCCTAATACAATTTACTATTAAGGTAAAGGTAAAGATTTCCTTTGCAGATATGAGCTAGTCGTTTCAGGCTCTAGGGTGTGATACTCATCTCCATTACAAAGCCAAAGAGCCAGCGTTGTCTGAAGACGTCTCCATGGTCATGTGACCGGCATAACTAAATGCCAAAGGCACATGGAACACTGTTACCTTCTCACCAAAGTGGTCCCCATTTTTCTACTTGCATTTTTACATGCTTTCGAACTGCCAGGTTGGCAGAAGCTGGGACAAGTAACAGGAGCTCCTTCCTTTCCGTGGTGCTAGGGATTTGATTCACTGAACTGCTATTACATGTCTACAGACAAAAGACAATGTGTAACAACTAAAACTGAAACATAGATAAAAGCACATATTAACACTAAAATAGAAGTATACCTCTCAGAAAGAGTTGATATGCTAGAGTGCAAGGTCCTGGTGACAGTAACTCATATCTCAGTAATTCATGCTTTCATCATTTAGGAGAAAGAATTATGTAAGTGCTAAAGTATTGTTGTTGGCTCCGTCGATCTCGGGAGATCATGGAAAATTCGCATCATGGAAATGGACATGAAATGTGCTGAGTCTGTGGTGGAAGCACTCTCGTCCTTTGCATTCTGTGTGACCATTTTTCTCGCCATTGGATATTTCTTCTTTCCTCAGCTGCCTTGATGATGTTCCTGGTGGCTGTTCGCCAACCTTGGCGATTTGAGGCCATGGTCTCGAGCTGAGAGGGGTTGAATCCACCAGCTTTAAGATCTCGCTTGCAGACGTCCTTGTAGCGGAGAGCTGGGCGTCCAGTACGCCTTGTGCCGGTGGCAAGCTCTCCAAAAAACATGCTTTGGGGTATACGGTCATCCTCCATGCGGATGACATGGCCCAACCAATGAAGGCGTCTTGCTGTCAGCAAGGCATACATGCTTGGCAACCCTGCCTTGGCCAGGACGTCAATGTTGGTGATGTGATCTTGCCAGGTGATACGAAGGAGTCTGCAGAGGCAACGAAGGTGAAAGGCGTTCAGCCTGCGCTCCTGATGAGAGTAGAGTGTCCATGCTTCACTGCCATAGAGGAGGGTACTCAAAACAACTGCCCGATAGACTTGCATCTTTGTGTTGGTAGTCAGCATAACATTGTCCCACACTCGTTTTTTCAGGTGGGCCATTGCTGCTGCTGCCTTGCCAATCCTAGCGTTCAAATCAGAGTCAAGAGAGAGGTTGTTCGCAAGTGTAGAACCGAGATAGGTGAATTTGTCTACCATCATGAGGGTGTGTTCGCCAATGGAGATGCTTGGAGCACCACTGACATCCTGGCACATAACCTCTGTTTTCTTCAGACTGATGGTTAGTCCAAACTCATTGCATGCAGCTGCAAAGCGGTCAATAAGTCGCTGCATGGCCTCCTCTGAGTGCGCAGCAAGGGCGGCATCATCTGCAAAAAGTAATTCTCTGATGAGGACTTTCATAACTTTCATTTTGGCTCGCAGACGCGCGATGTTGAATAATCCACCGTTGCTCCTGGTGCATATGAATACGCCGTCATCAGACTCGTCAAATGCATATGAGAGGAGTAAGGAGAAGAATATTCCAAAGAGTGTAGGGCAAGAACACATCCCTGTTTGACACCGTTTTTAATTGGGAAGGGTTCAGAGCACGACCCATCGAATTGGACAGTCCCATTCATGTCATCATGAAAGGACACGATCATTCTCAGAAGCTTGGGGGGGCATCCAATGCGCTGGAGGAGGGCAAACAGTCCATCTCGACTGACCAAATCGAAGGCCTTGGTTAAGTCTATGAAGGCGAGATAAAGCGGCTGTCTCTGCTCACGGCATTTCTCCTGGAGTTGTCTTATGGAGAAAACCATGTCGATGGTCGATCTGGCGGCTCTAAAGCCACACTGTGCCTCTGGGTAGACACGATTAGCGAGAATTTGCAGTCTGTTGAGAAGAACACGTGCGTAGGCTTTACCGACAGTGCTTAGCAGCGATATACCACGATAGTTGTTACAGTCACTTCTTTCTCCTTTGTTTTTGTACAGCGTGATAATCTTGGCGTCACGCATGTCTTTGGGTACAGCTCCTTCCTCCCAGCATTGTAGCAAGAGTTCATGTAGGTGTTCCAGGAGAGAGCTATCTTTTGCCATCTTCACTACTTCAGGTGGGATGTTGTCACTGCCTGCGGCCTTGCTGTTGGCTAGGGAATCGATGGCTTTACTAAGCTCTTCCATTGTGGGTGGGTTGTCCAGCTCATCCATTCTGGGAAGTACTCGGGTTTTCTCAAGTGCTGAGTCGGTGACAGTGGTCTTTCTCGAGTAAAGTTCCTGGTAGTGCTCAGCCCACCTTTCCATCTGTTTGCTGCGGTCAGTGATGACTAGGCCTTCCACTGACTTGAGTGGGGCGATCTTGATTGCGCTTGGACCGTAAGCCTTTTTCATTCCTTCATACATTCCATGCACATTTCCCAGATCGGCAGACAGCTGGATGTTCTGGCAGAGATTAAGCCAGTAATCATTTGCACAGCGCCTAGCAACCCTTTGTGCATCGCTACGAGCAGCATGGAGTGCTGCGAGTGTCTTAGTGGATGGGTCTCTCTTGTAGGCGAGGAGGGCATCATGCTTCACAGCTATGATGGGTTCAATCACAGTGGCTCCTGCCTCAAACCAGTCTTCTTGTTTCCTTTGTTTTCTGCCAAAAGTATTGAGAGCAGTCTGGAACATAGCCTCACAGATGTGGTTCCACCTCAACGTGGCACTATCTGTTGGACAGTCTTCCAGAGCGTCGTTGATGGTTCTGGCAAAGCATTCACGTAGCTCAGGTATAGCGGTTCCGACTGTATTGATGTGAGGCCGGGGCTTCTGCTTCAATCGATAAACACGTTTGGGGAGGAGGCATATCTTGCTGGCAACCAGAGAATGATCTGTGTCACAGTCGGCACTGTGGAAGCTGCGCGTAACAAGCACTTGATTCAGAAGTGATCTTCAGTGATGATGTAGTCTAGTTGATGCCAATCGCGAGACCTGGGATGTCTCCACGACACCCTATGGTGGGGCTTAGTCAGGAAGAAGGTGTTGGTGACACAGAGGTCGTTATAAGAGCAGAGCTCGAGTAGACGCTGGCCGTTGTCATTCAACTTGCCGACACCGAAGTGGCCCAAAGAAAGGGGCCAGGAGGTGTGGTCCGCTCCCACCCGGGCATTGAAGTCACCCAGTAGAAACAGGTGCTCCTCTACAGGGATCTGCCGTATCGTCATCTCAAGTTCCCTGTAGAACAGGTCCTTTGCCTCGACTGCAGAACAGAGCGTTGGGGCGTAGATGCTGAGGATGTTTGTTGGTCCGGATGAGGTGTTGAGGCGGAGTGACAGGATTCATGGTGTGCCTGAGGATGGTGCTTCTATAGCTTCTATGAGGGAGTTCCGGACAGCAAATCCGACTCCATAGAGCCTGTGCTCATGTGGTTCCTGCCCATGCCAGAAGAAGGTGTAATCTCTTTCCTTCATACTGCTGACACCAGGGAGTCGTGTCTCCTGCAGTGCGGTTATGTCAATCTTTAATCGCTTCAATTCACGATTGAGGATAGCGGTTTTTCTGGAATCATCAATCTTTTGGAGGTCGGAAGATAGGCCAGGACACATCGTTCTCACATTCCATGTTGCCAGTTTCAGCACTGGTGGCTTTGATTTCCTAGTATTTGTAATCGTTGGTGCAAAGTATACAGTCCGTTTTTCGGCTTTTGGCCTACACTCCAGGCACCCACTGAAGTAGACGGACCGTGGCGGGCCAGCACCTTATTGACTGGGGCTGCCCAACTTGAGGCGGGCGGTAGCTGGCCAGTGGAATCCTAGAATTCCTCCCACCGACAGGAGACTTATGTAAGTGCTGTATGTATTAACACTAAAATAGAAGTATACCTCTCAGAAAGAGTTGATATGCTAGAGTGCAAGGTCCTGGTGACAGTAACTCATATCTCAGTAACTCATGCTTTCATCATTTAGGAGAAAGACTTATGTAAGTGCTGAAGTATAAGAACCCCATTAATCATATAGTACCCAACTGTGGTTGTAGTGTTGGCTTTCAGTGGGTTTTTATGTATAATTCCAAGTGATGAGTTTGATCTCTAAAGCTTTGTGTGACAAGGTTGTCTAGTACTTGTAGGATTGTCAGCCCAACTAGAATTGACCAACCAGTATTTTCATTCCACTTGCAGATGCTAAGAACAGAAGAAGGTCCAGTGACAATATTTCTCTGGCCTCCTTTTAAAGAGGGATCTTCAAACTTGACAGCTTTAAGACTTCTGGACTTCAACTCTCAGAATTTCTCCCCCAGTTGTGTTAACTCAGGAATTCTGGGAATTGAAGTCCACGAGTCTTAAATTTGCTAAGTTTGAAGACCTTTGTTCTAAAGTCTACTTTGGCCTATTCTTAATAGCTTTAAGACAGAGCTTTTCAACAAAACCTTTGAAAATAAGTGTAAATGGATCATTGGTGTTTGGTAACTGTTATGGCCAATTGATTCTGTTCTTGTTTTGTTTATGCTTTTTCATTGATTTTTAAGCTATTTTTCCCACTTGTATTATTTTCATAAATGATTTCAGGAAACAAACAAACACAATACTCCTTCCTGTTCTTATTTTTCCCACAACAGCAACCCTGTGAGGTGGGCTTGATTGAGAGAGAGGGCATTCAGCCATCTTCCATGCCTAAGACAGGGCTAGAATTCATACTTTCGTGATTTCTAGATCAGCACCTTAACCACTACACAAGTGGGCTCTCTGTTTGGTCTTTTAGTGGTAAATTGCTTTGAGTTACAAGACTGGGAGTATAATATCATAAGAAATAAAGAGACAAATATGAGAACAATACATATTTGTCACAATCAAAAGAAAAAAATATGTATGCATAATGCTTCTAAAAATAATTGGAAAAGGAAATCCCAATTAACTAAAGTTCATGTTGCTTGCAGTGGGATTTGCAACACAACAATAAATATGCTAATTCAATGGGGCAAACTCTTTAATAACCCCTCTTTGAATAGCATCTAGAGTAGAATTAATTTTTAAATCCATTTTTATGATTAAATATTGGAGGATAAATGGAGCATTTCTCTGCAAATGCCCATAGAATTATACAAATAAAACAGAATGTAAATTGTCGTGTTCTTTCAGACATGGCTTTGATTCTTTTGCTTCTATGAAGAACTTTTCCCCCATTTATGGAATTCAATTAGAAATTAGGCCTGTGATGAATGTGGAACATGTTCAGTCCACAGGGAACATTTCTGTGACTGTGGAGCACAAAGACTTCCCACAGAATCAAAGACCATCTGAAACAAAGTGTTTGCTCAAAATCCATTTTTTCACAATCAATATTATATCCATTTCAGCATAAATCAAATACGGAGCTCCAATGATTGTCCTATTTGTGAGAGTTTCTGAATTCCTGAAAGAATTTCCTGACAATTTTTTTTTTCTTCTGCTATGCAGTCAGTTAAGAGGAAGACTATATTTATCATCATCATCATCATCATCATCATCTCACAGAAATCAAGAAGCTCAGCAACCGATTTACGCGTTCACTGCTTTTATGTTCCTATTTCATATTTTAGTAATGATAACTTTCACAACCTTCATAAAAGTTATTCTTGCCACTTGGATCCTTTCATCCTTGATTTCTTCTATCTCTCAATGCATGGAAAATGGAGAATGTTATTCCTCCTATTATGGCCAAGTTTTGATGTTCTAATGGGGAGCCAAGAGACACACTGAGGATGCTCAATGCTAGCTTGACACGCTTTTATTGCTTATTATAACCCACATATGTAACTGAGATGAGGTGTTAAAATATATTTAGTCAATTCCAATGTGATCTCGGGCTCTTTCAGAAGCTGGTTTATAAGTTCTGTAAATGCCTTATAGAGTACAATTTGCCTTCTATTTGGCAGTGAGATGAGTTATCTTGCTCAATCAGACAAGAGGAGAAAATGGGAAACACACATTGTTCCTTTGATGCAAGAAAGGGAATACAATGGACATTTTTCAGAACTCGGGGACAGCTACCTGAAATAAATTTCACTGCCAATAAGCAGGATTTACTTCAGAGCAATGTATCTAAGACTGAGCTGAAAATGTTTCACCCATTAAGCTACTTCAGCAAATCACTCAGGTGTATTTAGGAGTTATGCTTAGAAGACTTCTGTTTCAAGCCAGCTAAATTTCAACAAGACGTAAGGAAATGGTATTGCCTATAGAACTCTGCATTACAGTATACTTTTTAACAATTCAGCATGAAGGGCCTTTTTTCTGTAATGCTGCAGAAAGCTGTCTAAATAATTGGTTACCTGACTTTAAAGATAATATTCCCCAAGTGACTTCTATTTAGGACAGAATGAAAATTTATCAATCCAGTTAGCATACTGTTACCTTAATAATAATAACCTTCAACTGATGTTTATGCAAGTATCATAACATTTGCCCATACCAGTTGTACCTGTTATTCTGCTTTATTTTGTGGAAACATTCATGAAAACTATTAGGCAAATATACAGAAGGACAATTGCAAATTGAAAGAGGATTGAAGGAGATGGTGTAGAATCTGGAAATCAATATCTATGAGGAAAAACCATAAGTCCTGGATATGTTTAGCTTATTTATATTAGGAGAGCCAACTGAAATGAAATATGACAGCAGTCTTAAATATGTGAAGAGTATATATAACCAACATGTATAACCAAGTATGGTTATAATCCAGTTAAGTAGTGTATGAGCATTATTTGAACAATTTTCAATTATGAAAATTTTCAAATTAGAGGCAAAGAATACCCTTTGAAACAGTTTTTCTATAACAAAAGAACCTTAAAGGCCATGTCACACTGCCCAACGGATGCAAAAAGGACACAACGGATGAGCAAAATGTTCCATCCGTTGTTATCCGCTCTCAAAAGGGGCAAAAATTTGCATAAGCAGAGCAGATAACACGGAAAGGAATGGACGTGGGGAGGACACAGAGCGGATGTATAGAGGATGCAGAGCGGATGTATAGAGGATGTGTAGAGGATGCGTAGAAGATGCGTAGCGGATGCGTAGAGGGTGCAGAGTGGATGCAGAGCGGATGTGTAGAGGATGCGTAGAGGATGCAGAGCGGATGCAGAGCAGATGCAGAGTGGATGAGCTGCATCCGCTTTCATCCTTTCTCCATCCGTGCTACTAACGCTGCGCGTCCGTTCTGCTTCCTCCCTGCATCCGTTTACCGCTGGAATGGATTTGAGTTGTGCGGATGCACAGCGGATGCCTAGCGGATATAGCAGATGTGTAATGGATGCAGAACGGATGTCCCCCGTATGCCTAGAGGATGCAGAATGGATGCATTGGATACATTTTCCCTCAAAAGTTTTGGGCAGCTCAAAACTTTCTGAGCGGATGAAACATCAATAAACGGATGCTGGACGGATAGAGAGGAAGCAAAACGGAGGCAGTGAGTACATTGCGTTAACCAACGGATGGCAAGCTTTTTTGTCCATTTTACATCCTCTTTGCATCCGTTGGTGCAGTGTGACATGGACTTTAAGGCTTTTTCTCTTAAATGTTTATAATTGAATTATTTATTACTGAATGCAAATTACAGTAGTAGCAACATTTCTTGGGGAAACTGAAAAGCAACAACAGAGACTTCTAAAATGGCTTGCTACGCAATTTTAAGGAAAGAAATTCTCAGTCATTTCATCAGTATAGAAATAATGGTACCATTTGAACTAGAGTTTGGGGAAGGATAATAATAAGTCATGTCCTCTCCTTCTACCTTCCCAGGCAGTCCTGCTGACTAAGAGGAAAACATTCTCATCAAAGGATATTCTTTTTATTTCAAGATGAATATGCTATTTGAATCCATCAATGTTTTGCCTATATATATATATATATATATATATA
>BLBF01000002.1:20328805-20350634 GCA_015471245.1 Laticauda colubrina
CTATCTATCTATCTATCTATCTATCTATCTATCTATCTATCTATCTACAGGTGAAACTCAAAAAATTAAAATATCGTGCAAAAGTTCATTTATTTCAGTAATGCAACTTAAAAGATGAAACTAATATATGAGATAGACTCATTATATGCAAAGCAAGATAGTTCAAGCCGTGATTTGTCATAATTGAGATGATTATGGTTTATAGCTCATGAAAACCCCAAATCCACAATCTCAGAAAATTAGAATATTATGAAAATGTTCAATATTCTAGGATCAAAGTGTCCCACTCTAATCAACTAATTAAGCCATAACACCTGCAAAGGGTTCCTGAGCCTTTAAATGGTCTCTCAGTCAGGTTTAGTAGGAATCACAATCATGGGAAAGACTGCTGACTGACAGCTGGGCAGAAAACCATCACTGACACACTCCATAAGGAGGGAAAGCCTCAAAAGGAAATTGCAAACAAAGTTGGACGTTCTCAAAATGCTGTATCAAAGCACATTAATAAAAAGTTATGTAGAATGGAAAAGTGTGGAAGAAAAAGGTGCACAAGCAGCAGGGATGATCACAGCTTGGAGAGGATTGTCAGAAAAAGGCCATTCAAAAGAATTGGGGACTTTCACAGGGAGTGGACTGAGGCTGGAGTCAGTGCATCAAAAGCCACCACACACAGCAGATCTTGGACATGGGCTTCAAATGTTGTATTCCTCTTGTCAAGCCACTTGTAAACAACAAACGTCAGAAGCGTCTTACCTGGGCTAAAGAAAAACAGACTTGGTCTGTTGCTGAGTGGTCCAAAGTCCTCTTTTCTGATGAGAGCAACTTTTGCATCTCATTTGGAAACCAAGGATCCAGAGTCGGGATGAAGAATGGAGAGGCACACACTGCAAGATGCTTGAAGTCTAGTGTGAAATTTTCACAGTCTGTGTTGATTTGGGGAGCCATGTCATCTGCTGGTGTTGGTCCACTGTGCTTCATTAAATCCAGGGTCAACGTAGCCATCTACCAGGAGATTTTGGAGCACTTCATGCTTCCTTCCGCAGATGAGCTTTATGGTGATGCTGACTTCATTTTCCAGCAGGACTCGCCCCTGCCCATACTGTAAAAAGCACCAAAACCTGGTTCAATGATTGTGGGATTATTGTGCTTGATTGGCAAGCAAACTCGCCTGACCTGAATCCCATAGAGAATCTATGGGGCATTGCCAAGAGAAAGATGAGAGTCATGAGACCAAACAATGCAGAAGGGCTGAAGGCCACTATTGAAGCATCCTGGTCTTCCATAATACCTCAGCAGTGCCACAGGCTGATAGCTTCCATGCCATGCCACATTGAGGCAGTAATTGCTGCAAAAGGGGTCCAAACCAAGTACTGAGTACATATGCATGCTTATACTTTTCAGAAGTCTGATATTGTTCTATGTACAATCCTTGTTTTATTGATTGCATGTAATATTCTAATTTTCTGAGATTGTGGATTTGGGGTTTTCATGAGCTGTAAGTCATAATCATCTCAATTATGACAAATCATGGCTTGAACTATCTTGTTTGAATGTAATGAGTCTATGTCATATATTAGTTTCACCTTTTAAGTTGTATTACTGAAATAAATGAACTTTTGCACAATATTCTAATTTTTCAAGTTTCACCTCTCTCTCTCTCTCTCTCTCTCTCTCTCTCTCTCTCTCTCTCTCTCTCTCTCTCTCTCTCTCTCCCTCCCTCCCTCCCTCCCTCCCTCCGTCCGTCCGTCCATCCATCCATCCATCCATCCATCCATCTATCATTCAGGGCCTAGTATTGTTGGTGAATTTAATCTCTAGTAATTTTGAAGCCCTGAGGTCCAAACAATACTGCAGCACTGAAATTCAACATGGAAAATTCATGATACTCATTAGAAATTTTGCATAAAATATAAAATTGGGATACAGATTTCAGATTAAAATGTATGCATAGGGTTCAAATTGGACAGTAATGTGTATAAAGGAACATAAATTGGACAGTAATTTTTTAAAAAACATAAAGTAATATATCATATCAGGATAAAAATGACTTGTTAAAATGTCTGCAGACTACTGCACATAATAATGCACATACTGGGAAAAATATGGAATGAATTTCTGGTCATACTGTAAGAATGGAACTTAGATAGGAAATTCCAGGTATTCCTATCCTACTTATTCTGAGGTCTTTGACAGAAGTTATAGGACCTCATCTAAGGAACAAAGAAACCCAAATATATATTTGTTCCAGGTGTCAAGTTCCTGTTTTATTTATAATTCCTGTGATTCATCTTGCTCTTAGTTTGCTACTTTCCCAGATCCAGCTTTGGGTGCCCATTGTGATCTTATGAAGACTATTCGTATTTTATGGTATTTCCCAATTTTTTGGTTGCATCTTAAAAGAAAAAAATCAGTAAAATGAGCAAGAAATGGTAAAGGCCCTGTTCCACTGCACTTAAGGATGCAAAGAGAATGTAAAACGTTAAAAAAAGCTTGCCATCCATTGGAAAACGCTATGCATCCATTGTATACTCATTGCATACATGTTTCATATGCTCTATCCCTCAAGCATCCGTCCACTGAGATTTCATCTGGGCAAGAAGTTTTGAACTGCACAAAACTTTGTGAACGGATGAATTTTCCTCCACTTACGATGTACATCTGCAACTTATATGGGCAACAAACGTTCTATGTCCATTATCATCCATTAAACGTCCGCTGTATCCTCTCTGTATCCTCTGGCCATCCCCTCAACTCATATCCGCTGCAGCTGAAAACAGAAAGAGGGAGGAAACAAAAGGTACACGGAACATCTACACAGCGTTAGTAGCATGGAAATAGAAAGGATGAAAGCATATGCATCTCGTATATAAAGGATTAAAACGGATAAAATGTTTGTATCTGGGATATATCTCAGATATTTAGGATGTCTGCAGTATGTCTAGAGTATGCAGAAGGACACCTAGCAGACTACCGATATTTTCTATAAAAAGGGGGAGAAAATCATCTGGATCTCAGTATGAGTCCAGCAGCCATGGTGTACAGACCTCTTCACCCTTGGTCTTGGTCTTCCACATCATCAATTGTTCTCCACCATGGATCATGACACAGTCCGTATGGTAGCTGCCATCATTCAACACCAGAACCAAAACCTGTTCAGAGTGTTTCACTTTTTATACAGAAGGAGAAGAAGGAGACGTCCAAGAGCTCATGTGGGTCCGAGGATGGATCATGAGAAGAGTGGAGTTTGGATTGTATGACAAGCTGATGGTGGAGCTGAGGAATGAAGAACCTCGTGCATTCCATCACTTCATGAGGATGCTACCAGCCATGATTGACGAACTTGTAGAGTGTCTGAGACCCAGGTTGACCAAGCCTAGCACCAACTTCCATTCCCAACCTGGACCCTGGACTGAAGGTGGCACTGACTCTGCGCCACCTGGTTCTGGAACCACATACAGAAACATGCAGTATGAGTGGAGGGTGCCATATAACAGCATCAGCAAAGTGGTCAGAGAAGTGGTGCAGGCCATCATTGAAGAATACGTGGAGGAACTCCTCAAGTGCCTGAATAAGGCTGAAGGAAACTTGCAGAAGAGTGGTATCAGAGGTGGAACTTTCCCCACACCATTGGAGCCATAGATGGGAAGCGCGTGGGCTGCAAAGCTCCAGCCAAGTCAGGGTCCACTTATTTCAATTACAAGGGCTTCTTCAGTATCATCCTCTTTGCCATGGTTGATGCTGACTACAAGTTCATGTACATCGATGCTTCAGACAACGGGTCAGCTTCAGATGGCCAGTTATACAGTGCTAGTGACCTCAAGGGTGGGCTGGAATGCAACCTCATCATGGGTTTTTCAGATCCAGACCCCCTACCCAATGACACACAAGATGTGTCTTACTTCATCATTGGTGATGACGCCTTCTCCCTCAGAACCTACCTCATGAAGCCATACAGTTCAAGATACCTCATCTGTGAAGAGAGGATCTTCAACTACAGGCTGTCCAGGGCAAGACAGGTGGTGGAGAACGCCTTTGGCATCTTGGCCAACAGGTTCCAGGTACTTCTCACCACCATGCAGCATGAGCCACAGACTGTGAGGAGCATCATGGAAGCTTGCTGCATCCTGCACAATCTCTTGTGCACCCACTACCCAGTGTTGCAGAACAGACTTGTGGACCATCAACAAGGGAATGGGGACATGGAGACTGGTGAATGGAGGCAAGGATGAAACCTGATAGACACTGTGGATGTACAAGGCCCCAACAGAGCTTCACGTGAAGGGAAGAAGCAGCGCAACCTACTGAGACACTGGTGCAACTCCCCAGCTGGAGCAGTGGAGTGGCAAGACAGGATGGTAGATGCTTAATGGATGCTTCCTTCAGCCTGTCACATAACACTGATGAGATTGTGCCATGTATGTTGAGTGGTCCTAGAATGAACAGGGCATTAATAAAGAGCTTTGTTTATTTTAAAATGTGTTGATCAATGAATAAATTGTTTTTGATAATAAAGGTCCATATGTGTGGCAGCTGAGATGGGGGACCATTCAGTCCCACTATGCTTGCACTGGAGGTTTATCTATCTCAGAACTATCCTTATCTATCCCACAAGCATTCAAAGGCTTAACCATTTGTTAAAAGTTTTCACCAACACTTTAGTAAGGTAAAAAAATGAACCAAGTGTGTTAAGGAAAGATGACCTTTATTATCTGTCTTAGGTAAACTTTATGACTTTATTAAATAAGCAAAATGAACCAAGTAAACTGAATTAAGTGTGTTAAGCAAAGATAACCTTCATTAACTGTCTTAGGTAAACTTTATGACTTTATTAAAAAAGCAAAATGAACCAAGTAAAG
Source organism: Laticauda colubrina (assembly GCA_015471245.1). NCBI lineage: Eukaryota > Metazoa > Chordata > Lepidosauria > Squamata > Elapidae > Laticauda > Laticauda colubrina. The sequence continues at coordinate 20,333,662 of BLBF01000002.1, forward strand.
TGTCTTAAGCAAAGATAAACTGAACAAGTACAACTCAGTCTCTGGCACTATTCTCAGTCACTCTGAGTCATGTCCATGGTCTCAGCTGTTAAGCGGGCAGGGACTGTGGAGGTGGATGTGGCTTGAGTGTTGGTCTGAGGCGCCATTGGGGTGTTTGGCCCCGAGAGTACAACGGGATGGTGTGTTCAGGAAGCTGTCCGAGAGCTGACTCAGTCCTGTGAGGTTGAGAGGCCCTTCAACAAGGACCTGAGATGTGAGGCTCAAGACTGATGACAGATTGTCCATTGATGGGCTTGGCTGTGGAGTGGAGGAAGGAGGAGTGTAGTGGGGCTGTCTGGTCTGCAGCTGGGTGAGGACTGGCGTTTGTGGCGTGCGATGAACCTGGGCCTGGACTGGGAAGGTCTGCTTCTGCTGTGGGAAGTCCTGGTAGTCATAGCCTTGGTAGGTGAGGGGCTGTTGAAATCCGTGGAAGGGCTGTGATGTCACCTGGGGTGGAGGAGCAGACCTGGACTGGGTAGGAGCACCTTCAGTTGGGCCTTGAGTGTTGTGCAGAATTGCTGTGATCTTCTGCTTCATCACCTGGTACTGGGCCTCGGGCAGGTCCCTGAGGGTGTGGCTCACATAGGTGATGAAGGTGTGGCGGCCTGAGGATCCTCTCTCCAAGTGGACCAGCTGAGAGAGAAGTTTTGTGCTGGTCTTCATTGTGTCCCTGATCTCCAACAGGACACTGTGGTTCTGGCCCTCCAATCTGCCTCTCTGCCTGCATCCTGTGGAGCTGGGGATGGGGGTGGGGGTGGTTTGGCCTCTGGTGGCTTCTGCTTCTTCCTCCATTTGTGACAGGGGATCCTCCAAGTCTGCCGGCATGGGGAGTGCAGCTGTCGGGGGGTCTCTGCCATGGGGCCCTCTGAAGACACCTGCCTGGACAGGCTCGTTGGCTCCTGGCTGGAAGCGGACTGGCTGTCTGTGGGTTGTCTGAGGGAGAGGGATGTCAGAGGGGCTGCTCCTCAGTGGCAGATCTCACCCTCCAGGAAACTGCACTTTGGCTATGACATACATCTCCTGGTCAGTGAGCTTGACAGCGGCCTGCCCGGATTTTTTGAGGTGTAGCTTGCCATACCGGTGTGCATGTGCTTCCACCATCCCAGGAGTACATCTGCAGTGTACCCCAGGCTCTCTGCCTTGTCTCTCCAAACTGCCTGCTTCTTCTTGGTGTCGTGATAGAGACTGTGGCCCTTTCTCCAGAGGAACTCATTCTCCCTCAGCCATTCTAGCACCTCATCCTCATGCTCTCATGCTCCTCAGAAAGGTTTACTGTTTCCTCTCTCCCTTCTCCTTCCCTTGCCTCTTCCTCCCTCTGGCAGGGGCTTCAGCAGGGCCTTCAGGGGCTTAAGCAGCAGGGTCTTCAGGGGCTTGAGCAGCAGGGCCTTCAGCAGCAGGGCTTTGAGGGGCTTAAGGGCCTTGGGGCTGGTCCACCACAGCAACAGCAGTAGCAGCAGCAGCAGCAGGTTCAGAGTCAGTGCAAGGGGGTGGGATGCTGGTTCTGTCCTTCTTGCCAGGGCTGGAATGAGTAGGCACCGGCTTCCTCTTCTTTCCTGACTGACGAACCATGGTGTTCCTGCTAGATGTATGTGGCAGCACATCTTTCCCCTGTATGCTGACTGCGTGCATGCTGCATCCTTTTATATCTGTGGAGCTGATGCAATTCGTTCTCCCTGCATGCGCAGTGAATGCTTTGCATCCGATATACATCCGCGTGGCATCCGCTTTGCTTCCTATAGGCATCTGTGATGCATCCGCTTCATCCACTATGCATCTGCCCCTTCCGCTAAGCGTCCGCTTCGCAATTCTCCCCCGGAACCCCTTCGGATGTGTCATCTGCTTCCATCCACTGTCATCAGCTGGGCTTCCTGTGAATATCCACTTAACATTCCCGCTACGTACTACCCATGTCCGTTCTTTTCCATTCTTTTCCATTCTTTTCCATTCTTTTCTGTTCTTTTCCGTTCTTTTCCGTTCTTTTCTGTTCTTTTCCGTTCTGTTTATGCAAATTTTCACCACTTTTTGGAGTGGATGACAACGGATGGATCCACCGTTGAAATTTTGCTCATCCGCTGTGTCCTTTATGCTTACGTTTTGCGTCCATTGGCCAGTAGGACCTCGCCTTAAAATAACATGTTGAAAAGTCATGTATCATCTTATGTGTAAAATTTGTGTCCCACCAGAAAAAAAATTCCTTCTTTCTTTCATTCGTTTTTTCTTTCTTTCCTTCCTTCCTTCCTTCCTTCCTTCCTTCCTTCCTTCCTTCCTTCCTTTCAACCTCCGTCCTTCCCCTCCCCTCCTCTCCTCCTCTCTCACTGAAACTGACACGAGGAAGGGACATATAATATTTTACCTATAATATGTGTTTTCATTTATTTTATTACCTGTGTTTGTATATGTTGACTAGTTTATTATATTTATTTTGCTATACTGTGCATTTTACTTGAATTTGGCATATGGGTGTATACCTGGAAATGTCTACATCATTTCTATCTTCATATTTCATATATGCATGAGGTATATTTCACGAGTGTCGTATGTTTGTGTGTTTTGGGAACCTGTAACTGACATATAGATGCACACACCTACCACATATGTTTTTTCTTGCTTCATGTCAGCATTTCTCTGAGCAGCAACAATTTCTTATCTGTAAAATCTGAGTTCAGCATCATTTTGTTCCTGAAAGTGATTGACCTAAAACATTCAAATTGGCTCCAGCAGAATCTGCAGCAATCATTTTAATTGGTATTCTCATTGTGATAAATAGCTTTCACTATTTAGCTAGAAGCTGAAATCCTGTAGCTTCTTCTGTATCTTAACAGCTGCTCTGAAGACCTAAGGAACAGAGCAGGGATTGTAGAAGAGAGGAGAGTTGATGGAAAAAATATTCTCCCCATCGAATATTTTGCTGGGTCTCTTTTTTGCCCATGAGCAGAAAGCTTTGTGTGTATTCATGGATACCTAATTAGTAATCTGGGTAACATAGTGATCCACTATATCATCTGATGTGCAAAGCTGCTATTTATCTCCTAACATTCAGTTTCAATCTAGCGTAACAGAAAATGGGGATTATACTCTAGAATAAACATGAACTTCACATTCTTTGGTCAAGGATCATTATTTCTTGTTTATTTATTAGGTAGTGTCTGGGTTTTTTGCACTCCCATAATACAAATGATATTCATTTATCACTTGGCAGTACTCAAATAACCTTCTGCAATATACTTATAAGGCACATTGATTTACTATTTCATTATGTTAGTTGCAACTGCAAATATATTGGTTGGCTGGAAAGGAAATCATTCTGGGTTATCTTTACCAAATCCGAATAAGATTGGTGCTGTTAATTATCATATTGTAATTGCACAGGGAGTGGTTGAGGAATATATAATTTAATTGAAGGAAAAGAGGAAAAATAAATAACATGCATGCCAGTAAACCATTCTAATTAGAAACTGTATTAGTCCGCCAAGAAAAGAAAATCAGTTGAACAATTGCATTGTTTATTATTGTTTATTATTTATAATAGACTCTTGGAACATCTTGCTTCTGTAGGAAAACAGCAGGCAGACCTTGGGGGTGGAGTTAAATGTTCCATCATCTTAGAGTCCTTACATTGCCACAAACAATCCAAATCCAGCGCCCACCCCTTGAATTCCTTTGACCCTTATCTAGTGCCAATTTAGTGCTGACTATTAGTTAACTAAATTATTCTGTATAGGCTTGACTAAATCTTCTGTGCTGCAGGAAACAATGGATGGAAAGTAATCCAGGAGAGAAGCAACCTAGAACTAAGAAAAAATTTCCTGACAGTGATAACAATTAATCAGTGGAATGACTTGGCTCCAAAAGTTGTGGACTTAAAAACTAGACGTTTTTAAGAAGAAATAAGACATTTTTTTTTGTCTGAAATAGTATAGGGTTTCTGCCTGAGCAAGGGCTTGGATTAGAAGACCTCCAAGGTCCCTTCCAACTCTCTTATTGTGTTATTCTGCCTAACAACAGCTGTTTTTTATTACATTTGGGGAGATACACTTTCAATATAGGCCCATAATATAACCAAATTGCCCAAGCATTTCCTCCAACGAAGCATATATTCTACAACTAAAAGCCACTGTCCTCTCACCTACATTACAATTATATGCAAACATTGATGTAAAATATTTCTTGAATGCTTTTTATCTGTATCTGGCATGGAATGATGTTTGATTTCAATGTTTTACAATGAATACATAACTTATTTTTATATTAATTATTTTAACATCTTTAAGCCCATGTCATACTGAACTAACAGATGCAAAGAGGATGTAAAACGGACAAAAAACCTTGCCATCCGTTTGAAAATGCGATGTACTCACTGCCTCCATTTGGCTTCCTCTCTATCCGTCCAGCATCCGTTTATGGACGTTTCATCCGCTCCAAAAGTTTTGGGCTGCCCAAAACTTTTGCGCAGAAAATGTATCCAGTTCGTCCGTTCTGCATCTGCTAGGCATCCGTTACGTATCCGTTACGCATCCGCTATATCCGCTAGGCATCCGCTCCGCATCCACGCAACTCACATCTGCCCGGACGCAGGGAGAAAGTGGAACAGATGCAGAACGGATGCAGAACGGATGCAGAATGAATGCAGCACAGAAACAAAGCATTTAAAATGGAAAAACGTTCACAGAGGGAACCTATCTCGGACATTAAGGATGTCTGCAGGATGCCTAGAGGATGCCTAGAGGATGCAAAGGGACACCTATACTGCCTATAAAAAGGGGGAGCAACTCGCCTGCATCTCACTTTCGGAACAGCAGCCTAGCTGTGCAGATCTCTGCAGCCTTCATCTGACTCTTCCTATTCCACAGCACCCAGTCATGTCCACCGTGGATTGTGACAAAGTCCTTTCGGCAGCCACCATCCTTCTGCAACAGTGTGAAACCATCTACAGGCTCTGTGAACTCTACTACGGGAAGAAAAGGAGGCACCCAAAAAAAGTCTGGGTCCAAAGATGGTTCGCCAGAAGAGCAGAGGACGGACTGTACAACAAGCTGATGGTGGAACTCAGGAGCGAAGACACTCGGGCGTTCCAGAACTTCATGAGGATGCCTCCAGTCATGTTTGACGAACTTGTGCAGCGGCTGACACCCAGGTTGACCAAGACAAACACCAACTTCCCACCCAGCCTGGAACCTGGGCTCAAGGTGGCACTCACTCTGCGCCACCTGGCCTCAGGGACCACCTACAGGAGCATGCAGTACGGCTGGAGGGTGCCACCCAGCACCATCAGCTTTGTTGTCAGAGAAGTGGTGCAGGCCATCATCGAAGAATACAAGGAGGAGCTCTTCCAGTACCCCTCCACTGAGGAAGGATGGAAGAAAGTTGCAGAGCAGTGGTATCAGAAGTGGAACTTCCCCCACACCGTTGGAGCCATAGATGGGAAGCACGTGGCCTGCAAAGCACCAGCCAAGTCGGGGTCCACTTATCACAACTACAAGGGCTTCTTCAGCATCATCCTCTTCGCCATGGTCGATGCTGACTACAAGTTCATGTACATCGATGTTTCAGGCAACGGCTCATCTTCAGATGCCCAGGTATACAACGACAGCCACCTCAAGGAGGGTGACAACCTACCTCATGAAGCCCTACACCTCCAAATACCTCACCCGTGAAGAGAGGATCTTCAACTACAGGCTGTTCAGGGCAAGACGGGTGGTGGAGAATGCCTTTGGCATCCTGGCCAACAGGTTCCAGGTACTTCTCACCACCATGCAGCATAGCCCAGAGACCATGAGAAGGATCGTGGAAGCTTGCTGCATCCTGCACAATCTCATGCGCATCCACTACCCAGTCTTGCAGAACAGGCTTGTGGACCGTGAACAAGGCAATGGGGACATGGAGGCTGGGGAATGGAGGCAAGGGCAAAACCTGATCGACACTGAGGATGTGCCATCCACTTCCATCTGCTTCCATCCGCTGGGCTTCCGTTCTGCATCCGCTTTGCATACGCCCTGCGCTCTCCATGAGTCCGTGTTATCTGGTCCGGTTATGCAAATTTTGCCCCTTTTGAGAGCGGATAAGAACGGATGGAACATTTTGCTTGTCTGCTCTGTCCTTTTTGCATCCGTTGGGCAGTGTGACATGGGCTTTAAGTCAGAAGAAACGTTTGATTTCATTGATTGTGTGTTAGTTATCAAGTGATTTTCATCTCCTAACAAGATACTTTTTTTTTAATGACAACCTATTCCTAATTTGTTCTTTCAGAACTCAGTGCATTCATTGCTACCATTAAATCTGTCCACTTTGCTGCTGGTCATTCTCTTTTTATCACCTTTCCCAGTATTTGAGTCTTTTCCAAAGAACTAGATGTTTGTATTCTTTGTCTGAAGGAGGATAATTTGAACCTGGGCATTTGTGTTTTGAGTGAGAACTCTAGAATGATTTGTTTGATGATCCATCAATTTGTTTTCTTGATTCTCCACAGTATTCTCAGGAGACTTCTCCCAAACTAACATTTAAAAGTGCCAATGCTCCTCCTATCTTGCTTCTTCAGTGTTCAATTTCCAAAGAGAGTTACTGATTATTTATTTATTTAGTACATGCCGGCCATCTCTCTATTATGCCACATAATACCATGGCTTGCACAATTCTGATATTTGTAGGTATAGACACATCATCCATGTGAATATCTTTTTCAAGATCTAAATAGCTGCTCTATCAAATGCTAGCGGGAGAGGTTCTTCTTGATTACTTGTTCTGTACTGTTGATAGTTGATCCTAAAAGGCAGCATCTGTTCACCATTTCAGTAACTTCATTGTCAATTCTCAGGTTGGTTGTTTTACATGGTTTCATTGGCTTGTTTTTTTTTAATTAAATTTATTCCCATTTTTAAAATTTAATTTTATTCCTGTTTTTGCATTTTTTGTCTCTGTGACTGGTATCATTATCATAGAGTGCTTTGTTATTGTTTCTTCTTCCATTTTTAAAACCACACTCATCCTTTTTCAATATGGCTGCCCTTAATATATATTTGGTGTATATATTTAAAAATATGGGGAGAATATACAGCCTTGCGGCTCTCCTTTGCCAACCTGTAGTCAGTCTGTTTTGCCATGATCTATCTGTTCTGGGGCTTCCTGACTTGTATATAAGTTTCTCATGAGGACAATGAGATATTTTCATTTTTCTGAGCACTTTCCATTGCTTGATGTGCTCAACACAATTGAAGAACTTTTTATAATTAACAAAGTGCACCACAACTTGCTAGTTGCATATTTGCAAGGTTGGGTTCAGCCTTGTGAGGAAGATTAGCCAGATGATCTAATTGTATTTTATTGTAAGGTCACTGTTCCATATTAACATACTTCAAATAGTCTATTCCTATTGGTCAAGAAATACTAGAAGCTCATTGGTTCCTGTCTCAATGCTAAATGGCCAATAATAGCTAATCTATGATTGGCCAACTCAGTGGTGGGAAAAACAAGTAGCCATCATTGGCCACTAGCCGCGAGCAGCCTCTCTATAAAAAGAGCTGCCCCAGCTCCTGGTTCAGACGGACTTTCTGCACTAAATAAAAGAGCTGAAGTTACACTGGTTTCTGGTCTCATTCTTCGCAAACACAACATTGGTGATGAAGGTGGGATTTTGAGAGATGAGACCAGTTGAGCACGTGGCATCGAGAACTGAGCAGACCAAATGGCCGGAACCAACTTGCCACCCACACCATTCAACCTAGCAACAGAGGACTGGGAATCCTACATCAGTAGATTCCTCATGTTCCTGGAAAGCAACGATTTGCAGGAATCTCAGACAATTGAAAAAGAGCTGTGTTCCTGATGCACTGTGGGTCCATAGTGTTCAAGATGGCCAAGGCACTGGCAAAACCAGAAGATGTGAAACAGATGGCCTGGCCAGACCTAGGAAAGCTACTGAAGGCTCACTATGCACCAACCATCTCCAGCCTTATTCAGAGACATGAATTTTACAAACGGGACCAGAGAGAAGGTGAGAGCATCACAGACTTCGTAGAGGCCCTCAGGAACATTGGAGGGGCATGCAAATTCCTTAACATGGACGAAGCCATGAGGGATTCCGTGGTCCTCGGACTGAGAGACCTCATCCAACAAAACCAGCTGCTAACCCAGCGAAAGATTACAGTTACTGAGGCTACTGCTGAAGCCATGGCGGCAGAAGCAACTAAAAAATCAGCGGCCAAAATGCAACAGATGAATGCGAATTCATCCCAAACTCCGACCGAAATGAGCCAGGGCTCAGAAAAGAAGGCAGAGAGCACACACAAAACCACTACACACTATGCCGGGGATTGGATTGTCCGGAATCGACGATGACGATGAGGAGGAGATCCACAGACTCCAGGCTGAATGAAGTCGATGGCTGAAGAAAGGTTGTAAGTCAGAGTTTCAGTACGCCGGGTGTGGAGGAGACCACCCCCGTTCTGAGTGCCGGTTCTTAGACAGTGTGTGCCAGTACTGCGAGAGATGGGGTCATATTGCAAGAGTATGCCGAAACCGCAAGAGTTACAGCCCCCAACGTAGAGACAATACACCCCCAAGAACTAAAGATAGACAAACGTGGAGCCGTGAGAGTTGCGACAGCAAAGGCAAGCGGCTAAATGAGAACTATAGAAAAGAACAAACACACCAAACCATCACCATCGGTCACTCTAATGCAACAAATGGCTGAAAAGTACATGTGGCAGTCCAGATCGAGGGCCAAGAATATAAAATGGAGGTAGATTCCGGATCGTACCTATCCATGGTGTCATGGGATACCATTAAAAAACTAGTACCGCACATTGGCAGAGCTGAACTAGAACACCAATCGCTAATCCGAAAGGACTACCAGGGAAACAGAATACCAGTAGTTGGACTCGGACATTTCCAAATAACTTTCAAAGAACACAAGAAAATCTCTTCTGCTAACCATCGTAGACCAAAACCGACCTAGCCTATTGGGACTCGAGTGGTTCGAACCTCTAGGAATCAGAGTGACCGGCATTAACAGCATCGCCGACACAGACTGGGAGGAGAACCTGATGAGGGAATTCCAGGATGTCTTCAATGGAAAATTAGGCAAGTACTGAGGGTTCCCTATTTCATTTAATTTAGATCCAACAATAGCTCAAATTAGACTGAAGGCAAGGCGAGTCCCCTTTGCACTAAAACCAAAGATGGATGAGAAACTTAACATAGTCAATTGGTTCCAAATGGGAGACCCCAATTGTGACCCAGTTAAACCGGATGGGTCCGTGAGAATCTGTGGGGACTACAAGGCTACCCTGAACCATGCACTACAACAAAGCATGTATCCTGTTCCGGTAGTGCAATTCCTACTACACTCATTGGGGAGAGGCAAGGTCTTTGCAAAATTCAACCTTGCCCAAGCATACCAACAATTACCAGTTGACCCTGAAACAGCAGAGGCGCAAACGATCATGACTCATAGAGGAGCCTTCAAATGCAAAAGGCTGCAATTTGGAGTCAGCATAGCCCCAGGGGTGTTCCAAAGCCTAATGGAGCGGTTATTACAGGGGATAAAAGGAGTAGTCCCATACTTTGATGACGTGCTCGTGTCAGCTAGCAATGAGAGACAATTAGAAGCACATCTCAGAGTGGTTTTACAAAGGTTCCAGAAGGCGGGACTCAAGATAAAAAAAGAAAAGTGCCAATTAGCCACCTCAAAAGTCGAATTCCTGGGGTATCAAATCGACAAAGAGGGCATCCACCACACAGAGAAAAAAATTAAGGCAATCAAAGAAGTGCCTAGACCAAAAAACATGGTAGAGTTGCAAGCATTCTTGGGACTTATAAATTTTTATAACATTTTTCTGCCACAGAAGGCAATGACAGCGGAACCCCTACATAGGCTTTTGGACAAGGCAGCCACCTGGACCTGGGGACAACATGAAGAGATAGCATTCCAGAGGGTAAAAGACTTAATCACTTCCAACTCTGTATTAATGCAATACAGCGAGACACTACCATTAACAGTCACCTGCAATGCATTACCGTTCGGCGTCGGAGCCATATTTAGCCACATCCTGCCTGATGGGAGAGAAGCACCAATCGCGTTTTACTCCAAAACACTATCAAAAACTGAATGTAACTACAGTTAATGGAACAGAGAGGCATTAGCAGCAATATCCAGTGTCAAACAGTTCCACAAATACCTTTACGGTAGGTAAAGCTACCCTTGTTACAGACCACAAGCCTCTATTTTGAATACTAGCCAGGAAGAGAGCCACCCCATATATACTATCCCCTAGAATGACAAGGTGGTCCGAGTTCCTGGCAGCCTAAAACTATAAACTGATTCACTGACCGGGCAAAGACATTTCCCACAACGATGTTTTGAACCGTACTCTCCTACCAGAACTAGGAACTGATCTGGCACCAACCACATCCACCCTACAGATTGAGACATTGTCAAACCAACCCATAACCGCAGCGGACATTGCGAGATTGACGGCAAGAGACAAAACCTTGTCACAAGTCTTAAACTGGGTAGGAAAAGGGTGGCCAGAAAACAAGACAGACGTTAATTTTAAATCTTTCAAGAATAGCAAACTGAACTGTCATTATTAAAAGTGGGAGGACTACTATGGGAGGACCGGGTGGTAATACCAGAACTGTTACAAGAACAAGTACTGAGCATGTTGCATGAAGGCCACCCGGGCATTGTACGAATGAAATCCCTGGCCGGGAGCTATGTTTGGTGGCCAGGAATGGACAAGGATATTGGGAAATGAGTCGAAACCTGCGGGAAATGCCAAAAATCCTAACCTGCACCCCTTCAGCACCTATACTAGACTGGGAAACACCGAGGGGCCCCTGGTCACAAATCCACATAGATTTCGTGGGTCCAACAAAAGGATATACATTTTTAATCGTAGTAGACGCTTACTCCAATTGGCTAGAGGTAAGCGTCATGAACTTGACCACCACAGAAGCAGTTATTAAACAACTATGGAAACTATTCACCACACATGGGTTACTGGACTTGCTCATCTCAGATAATGGCCCACAGTTTACTGCACTAACATTTGAAAAATTCCTCGCTGAACATGGCAAAAGACATGTTTTGACAGCACCGGGCTGACCAGCTATGAATGGCAGGACAGAATGCATGGTCTGGTATACTAAAGAAACTTTAGACAAATTAGACTCAGGGGACATTCAGGAAAAAATTGAAAAAATGCTCACCATACAACACATAACACTGAGTGCGACTATAAATAAAAGCCTGGCAGAATTCCTCATGGAAAGAAAATTAAGATCACAATTAGATAGGTTACATCCAACATACACCTCTGAAAAACCAACTGACTCCTCCAGCAGATAACGTGCATTCGAACCAGGAAACTTAGTATATGCAAAAAATCTCACCGGGCACCCACTGTGGGTACTGGCAAAAATAACTCAAATAACAGGACCTCGGTCCTATAGACTAGACACAGACGATGGCAGAACCTGGAGGAGACACATTGATCAATTACGATCAGGAACACTGGAATGCACCACTGACACACCCAGACTCGAAGACCAACATACACACACACCAGAAACAGCATAAACACTACACACAAATATTAATAGACCAATCAGAAAGGGGGAAGACCCCTTAAACACAAATCAGGGGGGAGGGGGAAATCCTCCAGCAGAACAAGAAACCCCACAAAATCAAAATATACACAATAAACAACATTCACAAATAAATTCAGACAAAAACCTACCTGCAGAAGTCTTCACCGAAGAGGAGCAGGAGGCACAAGAAGACCTAGATGCCGCTCCAGAAGGGAGGAGCTGAGCCGACTCTACCAGCCTGAGTAGGCCAGGAGGGAGCGGCATGGCTGACTCCACCTTCCAGGAGGTTCCACAGAGAAGAATGGGAGAAACAGCGATCCCGTCCAAACCCGCTGAAGACGACGACACAACTAAACTGCGCAGGTCAACTAGTCAACCTAAAAGCCCCGCCTACTTATGTGACTACATAAGGTAGGACCATACCAAGAGGGGAGGGGTGTTCCATATTAACCTACTTCAAATAGTCTATTCCTATTGGTCAAGAAATACTAGAAGCTCACTGGTTCCTGTCTCGACGCTGATTTGCCAATAATAGCTAACCTAAGATTGGCCAACTCAGTGGCAGGAAAAACAAGTAGCCATCATTGGCCACTAGCCGCGAGCAGCCTCTCTATAAAAAGAGCTGCCGCGGCTCCTGGTTCAGACGGACTTTCTGCACTAAATAAAAGAGCTGAAGTTACGCTGGTCTCCGGTCTCATTCTTTGCGAACACAACAGTCACCTTAACAGAATCTTGCATGTCTGGAATTACATTTCTCTCCCATCATCTTCACAGTCCAATAAAATAGGGAGGATTTCTTCCGAACCTTTTGTCCTGCAGACTTTCAACTGCAGACTAAGTTGCTTTTTATCTGACTGTTTCCTTGACTATGACACTTTGTCCTGACTGTTAAGGTCATTCCCACATACAGTTACATAGAATTTATATACTTTGCTTTCAGACACAATACAGCATGCATGAGGGTTTCTTATTTTATTTTCCTAGCAACAGAACTGATGGCAGACTGAAATGGAGGTAAATAGCCCAAAATCACGAGTGAGTATGGACTTGAGACCATTCTTCTCAGTTCTTAATCCCGATGGCTCTTACCATGATACACTATAGCTTTACATACCAGTGCTAAATATTCAAAAGTGAAGGCCTTCCTATTATCTTCCAATCTCCTTTCTTACTTCCCCTTCAAAAAAATGTGAAATGAACATAAAACATATAATTTTGGGAACTTTTATGAGCAGTATTATCAATATTCAGTTCTGGAAAAGGTTTTCTGAGAATATCGCTAACTTAGTCCAAACAGAGAAAAGATAAATGAGGTCCTTGAACAATTTGTACTGACTTTTAGAGAAGGAAAAAATGCCAAAAGAGACCAGATGGATTACAAGTCATGTGAGGGGTCAGCAATATTTAGGGATTGTGTGTTGGAGAACAAGAATAGATAATCCCAACTCACAATTTACAATTACATGTCAAAGATGTGTATCTATATATGTCTCAGGCTTTTTGTGTACATATTGTTTTCTGCTGCTGTTATGCATTTTCTACAGCAACTCAAAGCATATTTCCCATCTCTAATTTTATCTTAATTACAGCAATAAGCTCTAACCAAACACCACCCAATCAATTTCCATAGCTGAGGACCGATGTGAACCTGAGTCTCACCATTTCTAGCCTGTGAAGTTGAAATTATATCTACAATCCAACAATGTTTAAATATCCTTATCTATACCCACTTATTTTTTGTTTAACCTTTTAGATCAAATAAGGACAACTACTGCTCTATGTGGGAAAATCAGGGGATCCACATATTAAAGAAGGTCAAGATGATAGTTGAGACAGTGTGGTTAAACTTCCACCTGGTTTTTACATGGGAAAAGATCGTACTTGATAAACATATAGCCTTACTCCAACATCCATAGGGTTAGAACCTTTGCCAGTCCCTCTCACTAGAGAAAGTAAAATTTATTTATCTTGTGACTCAGGATAGTGGAATATTAGTGACTTGACACATCTCCATGATTTAAGCAACATATTCATGATATGAAAACTGTATGATTACTTAAGTTGCTTATGATTATTATATAATTTGAAGCCTTGAAAGTATGTCTTCAACTTTCGTTTCCATGAAGCAGAACCAGTTTCATGTTACTTCATAAATACAGAGTTTGGGATCCGATAAAGGGATGTTGCATTTTGTCTTTTAGTGTAGAGGCAATAGTAGAGCTTGGGGACCAAATGGCAGCATCATGTGGGGTGCAACTCAGTTGTATTGAGACAAGTGAAAATCTTCTTCTTCTTCTCGAGTCACTACACAAGTCCTGTCCAGTGCAGAGCGCAGGATCTGGCTTTGGTGTTGAAAGTCTCCAGGTCATTGACAGTGCATGGCTCTGGTAGGAGGGGGCAGACCAAAAGATGTTGCATTGTCTGATCCTGCCCACAATCGCAAGCAGTTTCTCCATCCCTATTGTAGCCCCATTTCTGCATGAGGACTTTGCATCGTCCTGTTCCTGTCCGTAGGCGATTCAGGCATGACCAGATGGGCCATGCCTCACTTGAACCCAGAGGAAGTGATTCACTTGGTTCATAGGAGAGCTGATGCGTCACAGACTGGAGGTGGTTGGACCATAGGGTAATCCTTCGACCGTGGGCGGTGTCATCAAGGGATTCGGTTGAATGGAGAAAACTGCGTCTGGATTTGAGTCTCTTTTTAGCCGGTTCACGATTGTAGAGTGGGTGGCGAGGGTTAACTTCTTGCTTGGTTTTCTCCATCTGTGCTGAGACCTCTCGCCTGATGTGTGGTGGAGCAATACCACACAGTAAGTAAAGGTCATCTACTCTTGTTGGACGCAGACATCCAGAGATAACTCTGCAAGCTGCATTCAGGACTGGGTCGATCTTTGCAGCATGGGATGACCTACACCAGACAGGGGCTGCATATTCGGCAGTGGAGAAGCATAGAGCAAGAGCTGTGGTGCGGATAGTTTTGGCATCTGTTCCCCATCTTGTATTAGCAAGCTTCTTCAATATGCTGTTCCTTGCTCCAGCTTTCGCCTTTGTCTTGGCAATGCTCCTTGTAAGTAAGGGAACGATCCAGTGTGACACCTAGATAGATCTGCTTATTGGTGTGTTTAAGCCATTTTCCATACCATCTGACCCTCAGTTGTCGGTTAGCATCTCTGTTCTTAAGGTGGAAGACGCTAAGTTGAGTCTTCTCTGGGTTTGCACGTAGGTGATTTGCGGCATAGTAAGGAGTTAGACCTGCCAGAGCATCACTGAGTGCTTTTTCCACCTCTTCAAAGGATTGCTTCTGTGAGGCAATGCAGAGATCATACAAGTGAAAATGTAAGTGAATCTTTGCACTCATACAGCCTTCTGATGCTACAGAGAAGGCCCCTACTGTGTTGCCTTAGGCTTCCAAAAATAGGTGCTCGTGTCATGGGCATCTGAGAGAGAGGCAAGTCAAAGGTAAGGAAATTGTTGAAATGTGCATCATTAAGTTACCATTCCAAATACACTAAGCCAGAAGCTTGTCTACTTCAAAGATAGAACATTGACACAAACTAAACAATGTGATATATGCAATACAATGCAGCGAGACATGTGAAGATTTGTACATTGGAGAAACAAAACAACCACTTCACAAATACATGGCATAGCATAGGAAAAATAAACCTATCAGGACAAGATTCAGCAGTCTATCTGCATTTGTAAGACAAAGGGTCACTTTTTTGAGGTCAGCAAAGTCCACATTCTGGATAGAGAGGACCATTGGTTTGAAAGAGGAGGAAAAGTCGCTATCCACTGTATGTTAAAACTGAGCAGCCCTCTCTCAACAGAGGAGGTGAGATGTGATATCACCTGTCTCCTGTCTACAACATAGTCCTTTCAGTAGTTCCAAGAAGATTTCACAACAATTTGCACTCTGATTGAGGTGACCCTGCGGGCACAGATAAACCCCCAACTCACCTCAATGGCTCTCAGAAAGAGTTTTAACAACCAGATGATTGCAAAGAAACACAATTCTTTCATCCCCACCTCATCATACTGTCAGAACCTATTCTCCCCGCCCCCCCAATCATCCAATTATAATTGATGAAGCATCTTGGTTAAGAAACAAAATATTTTTCTCTTCTTCCTCAAATAAAAAACAGTCCAGTTGTCTTTTGAAAAAAAAAAAAAAAAACACATTTGAGACAACTATGGCCTGGGTTACTGAGAATCTCCACAGACATTTACCATTCAAAAACCATGGCTTTGATATTTGCATCCATTGTCAAGCTGCAAATATGAAAGGGCCAAGTTTGTCTGTGTTCTCAAATGGATTTATCATTTTTTCCTATTGTGGTTTGCAGTAGGTGCCTATATTTCAAGCTGAAAAGAAGTCAAGGATAGAATTATTCAGATTAACCCAGAACAGACAGAGTAAGAAAAGACATAATTGAAAAATAGTCCTGAGTACAAGATGCTCAGAGAAAGTATAAGTGGCAAGATCAAAGGATTGAGAACAAGGTTCAGTAGCAAAGCCATTTATCTAAGAAAATAGCAGGAGATGTCAGCCATTTTTAAGGGAGCCACAGTGTTTTAGTCATAGAATGTCTAAAAAGAATGTCCTATTAAGAGCTAAATCCAAATATATTGCAGGGTTCTTTGAATTAGGCTGGTACATGACAAAGAAAAAAAAGAGGTTGCAATAGATAGATGGATGGATGGATGGATGGATGGATGGATGGATGGATGGATGGATGGATGGATGGATACAAAGACAGACAAATAAATAGACAGGTAGACAGAAAGCAATCTGAAACAAAATGGTTTATCAAGGATGCCCAGTAATCCATATCTTTTTGCCTTGTGATAGAGCATCAGAGTTGCACTCCTAGTGGACTAGTGGGCTATTTTATCTTCCTTTAACCAATGGACCTATGGGGATGTTAAAAGATCCTGTTGCACCATTATAATTGCATTTGAGATATGGAATCAAAGAACAGTAAGAACAATTAATTTCACTTACTTTTAACTTAACTGTGCTTTACTTAACTCTGTTTTCAGACACTCACCATATGGGCTAGATTCATCCAATAAACTTGGCTAGAATATAGTTGGCAATTTTGTGGATTAGAGTATAGTGTGAACATAGCCGAGGCATCTTCCCAAATGGAGCAGAAGCAGTTTCATGCTTATTGCAGCATATTTATTTACAAAGTAAGCTGTTATCAATACCCTAAGGTAATAATAACCTTAACAGTTACCAGGAGAGTAAATTTTGCATGATTTTGAGAATTTCCCCATAATCTTGACTCTGAAACACATACCCAACCCCTTCTGGAAAAAAACAATGGTTTTGTGTGTGT
>BLBF01000002.1:20355634-20382760 GCA_015471245.1 Laticauda colubrina
CATTTCATAAGAACACAGCAGCTACCAAACGTATCCTGAAAAGGACAGAGATATCTCTACTCAGAAATGAAGTTCACAGTAAAAGATTCCAATTAGATCAGTTAAACAAAGATTTGCTAGCACTACACCTGGAATTGAGCAGCAAAATCCACCCTCTACTTTGGGATAAGATCAAACAACTTACAACTTGGAGAGCTGAAACTGAAAATACTTATAAAAATGATAAACTCTCAAAAAAACTGAAAAAATTAGAAAATGACAAGAAAATTCCCTCAACGCCCAATCCCACCACCACCCAGCACAGATAAACTCCGTGGCCAAAACGCTCATCACCAGAACCAAACGCCTGGCAGACAAGACACATATAAAGACTTAACTATGCTCCCTGACTAAAGTACTGACAGCCAACGGCTTCCACAAAAACAAAATCACAAGCTGGATCCACAATAACACACTGAGACATAATAGAGACCTAGAAGATCAACAGACCTATGGAACGTACTACAGACAAAATCAGTGAGATACTACACAGGCATCACATCAAGACTGCCTTCAAAACAGACAAAAAAATAGCAACCATCCTTAGAACCCCCAAAGATAAAATTGACCTGGAAAACCAAGGCATATTCGAAGTCCCCTGTGCTTCATGCCCGGCCACATACATTGGACAGACTAATAGAGGAATAAGTACCCGCCTGGATGAACACAAAAATGCCGTAAAAAAGCTGGAACACACCTCCTCACTAGTCCAACACATTAAAGCCACAGGTCATAACATCAAATTCAATGGTACCAAAACCCTAGCCACTATAGAAAACCCCAGCCACAGAATCATCAGAGAAGCCATAGAGATTGAAAAAAGACCTGAAAACATGGATAGAAGAGATGATTCCACCAGACTCAATTATTTGTAAGCCTGCACTCTCAAATAGAAAGATCTCCACACCACAAGCTAGGCAAACACCTGGGCACAAACAGACTCCCTCTGATACCTCCAGCTCAAACACACCCTAAACAGGCACCCAGATGAAACCTAGCTTCCTAACTGATGATAGATATCCTTTTACTTGAAGCCAAGTTGCACTGAAAGCCTCCAATACAAGAACACAATATTGCCAGCCAATCAAAGCCACAAAACAGGCAGAAGAAACCAGAAACACCAATCAAGCAAACTCCAAGACCAATAAACACAGACCAAGACTCCCAACCAATCAGGATGTAGAAAAAAGCATTGTGACTCAACAGTATATATATATATATATATAATGCTCTGGAGAAAGAAGCATCATTCACTGGAAAATATGTCATTGGTGCTAAGTTGTCCTCTAACTCTCTGAAAGATTAGGCACCTGCAGCTTTAAAAAAGCAGCAAAAATAAACAGAATATTGTTTCAGCACATTGAATGCTAACATGGAATTACTTTGTGTGGGTTTTCAGTTGCAGTCAAATATAGATGTAGCTGAATGCACCTTTTCACAAAATCCATTCCAAAATCTTTAATGAGACTGGAAAAGGTAAAAAAATGACAGTGAGGAAAGAAAGAGTAAAGATATTTTTGAAGGAAAATAGAAAGTGCTAATGTCCATGACATTTTAGAGTGTACATTGTTTATTTAATGTAGAAAATTGAAAGTGGATCTTAGCTTTGAGGTAGCTGCACCTGAGAGCTTGTAACCTTTTCCCCAGAAACAAGCATTGGGTGAAGTGGTTGAGTAATAAATGATGAGAGAAATTATTTATGTTAATTAAACTATTATTAGGATGCCCAAATATAGGCCTATTGTATCAGAGTTGCAGAGTTCTAAAGCAATACAAAACAGCTCTCAAAAACTTTACTGCTATCATTTGGCAATCATCTTCATTTTCAGACCCTGATGATGATAGCTGTGACTGAGGAGAGAGAGAAAGAGAGAGGGGGGGGGGAATTCTCCTCACCCCATTCTCCCAATTGTTATACAAATTATGGCATTTTAGCGTTCAAAATTATTTATTATACCTGCATTTTAAAAGTATGAGGTATCTTTTTTAACACAAATCATACTATTTGTTTTGTTTGATTTATGGAGGATTAAGCACTGGCTTTACTTAGGATCATTATTTTCTTGGATAGTTTTCACTTGGCTACTTGGGTTGTTTTCACTGGAATTTCTGCTTCACCACTAAAAAGCAGAGTTGTGTTCTCCATGAATAAGTTACTTCCCAGTAGACTTAGAAAGATAAAATGACAGAAAGCAATTTAGTAGGCTGGCAACTGCGGATAGTGAAATCTACCCTCTGTGATGCGTAAGCTTTCCCTAGGCCATGATTGCCACTGGGAAATATTCAGCTCTTAAACGACACTGAAGATGATAAATTAAAGCTGGAAGCCTTTTCACTAAGCAGGTTTATCACACCAGGATTGTGATATCTTCAAAAGATTGTATTTCTGGTGAACCTGTAGTATAACTGGTATAAGGATGATGTACATATGTTCTTTTTGTTTTTGGCAAGGGTTCTTATATGAAAGCAGAGTAGCACCAGCTTTGAAGCCACTGCTTTGGTTGTCAGTAGATTTTTGGATCCAATTTAAAGTGAAGTCCTATGTACTTGTTGGGATATATCAGGAACAAGTACAATTCTGCCAGTGAAGAACTTCTACAAGGGCTGTCTTGAATATGACATAGTAGTGGACTTTGCCAATGATTATTGATTTTTTTAAAAATGTAGTTTTATTTTAAAAATTTTAAAAATGGTTTTTAAACATCTGTCTTTATGTCTTAACCCGTTTACTGGCCTGTTATTTTTGAACTGTTGTGAGCCACCCATAATCACTTAGGTGAGATGGGCAGCTATATGAATAAAAACAAACACATAAGGAGGTCCAGGGAGGATTCAATGAAGCATTCACCCCTTCAAAAGCTACATGAGGGTCATTTAGATGGCAGGCCTTCTCAGTGGTAGGTCCCACATTTTGGAATAGCCTTCCATCATGATATACATTTAACCCTGACCAACCTGATTTTTACATAGTGTTGAAGGCCATATTGTCCAAGTGCACTTTTGATAAGATGACCCACTGTCCTCCTTTAGAGAGGACAGTCCTCCTTTTGTAAGTTCTGTCCTTCCTCAAAAAGTGTCCTCCTACATGTCTTCCTTTTTGATATTTGAAGACTAATTTGTAAATCTCCATATTTGATTGATGCCGATCCGATCCATTGTGTGTGATGTGATCTATTTGTATGTGACATGATGATTTGTCAAAGCTTGGTACAGTGTGGTGAGACACGATTATGAGATGAATGTGCTCCACACAGGAGAATTGTTTTGAGAGAGTGCGCCATGTACAAGAGTGTGCCGCAGGCAAGAGTGCGCCATGCACAAGTGGCTTTGTTTTTTTTCTTCAATTTATTTGTGTCCTCCTTTTTATTGTAAAAAAGTTGGTCACCTTATTTTTGACCATGGCTATTGATAAATAAATTATCATAGTTTTCAATAGCAGATGTTGCTTGCAAAATAAAGTCTTGTGTGATATCATAAAATAACCCTGATTTTAATGATAAAAAATAAGAGTGTTGTTTTCAGTGACCTCCTGAAATGGTCATGCTAGCATCATGCAGATATTTTTTTTCAAGGATTTTTTACTGCAAGTTTCATATCAGCTTTTCCTTCTGTCCATGCTTCAACTTCATTCTAAGGGAAGGAATCAGGATTTCTTCCATGATGGTTGTTTTCAGATTAGGAAGTGTGGGGATTCAGGAAGGCTACATAGCAGTGGTGGGATTCAATTTTTTTTTTACTACCAGTTCTGTTGGCGTAACTTGATGGGTATTGCAGGGGAAGGATACTGTAAAATCTCCACTCAGAGGTGGTATTTGCCAGTTCTCCAAACTACTCAAAATTTCTTCTGCCTGTTCTCCAGAACTGGTCAGAACTTGCTGAATACCACCTCTGCTATAGAGTAACTAAATGAGATATAATAACAATAGCTATAGCCATAACAATGGCACTTAGACTTATAGGCCACTTCACAGTGCTTTACAGCCCTTTCTAAGTGGTATACAGAGTCAGCCTATTGCCCCTAAAAACCTAAGTCCTCAGTTTACCAACCTGAGAAGGATGAAAGGGTGAGTAAACCTTCAGCCAGTTGGGATCAAACTCCCAACTAGATTTAGCCTGAAATACTGCATTTTAACATCTGCATCATTAAATTGTTCAAAACAGACTGAACCAAGCAAGCTAAACCAAAGCAAAGGATTGGGGACTTTTTCCACTTTCTATAGTAGTCAAACCAACTTCAAAATGTCAGCAACCAAAATGGAAAATAAAATGTCAAACACCGTAAGAATAAATTAGGGAAAGAAAAAGCTTCTGGGTGAGAAGGAAAAAAAAGTGAGAAATTGCAAGGCAGCTTTCAACAGAGCAGAAAAATTTAAAAAATTACTCTTAAGTAGAATGAATATGTTTTATTTTTAGCTAAATGAGTTTAGATCCATGGCAGTTTTAAAAGCCCTGTCACACTGGCCGACGGATGCAAAACATTTGTAAAAAGGACACAGCGGACGAGCAAAATGTTCCATCTGTTGTTATCCGCTCTCAAAAGTGCCCCGAATTTGCATAACCAGAGCAGACAACACAGAAAGGAACGGACGGGGGGAGGATGTAAGGCGGATGGAAAGCAGATGCTCCACGGAAGCCTAGCGGATGGAAGCGGATGGGAGTGGATGGCACATCCACAAGGCTTCCGGGGGAGCACAGCAAAACATACGTGGAATGGAAAGAGTGGATGCAGAGCGGATGCAGAGCAGATGAAGTGGATGCATCACGGATGCCTAGCGTTCACTGAGCATGCGGGGAGGATGTATTGCATCAGCCCCATGGATATAAAGGGAAGCAGCTCGCAAGCAGGTCACCATTCAGAGGAAAGACCTGCTTCCAGACACAGCTTGCCAGCCAGCCAGCCAGCCAGCCAGCCAGCCAGCAACCCAACAACCATGGGGAAGAAAAGGAAGCCTCTGCCATCTGCTGCCAGCCCTGGCAAGAGGGACAGGGCCACCCTCCCACCCCCTGGCCCTGACTCTGCTTCTGCTGGGGCTTCTGCTGTCCGGGCTTGCTCTTCTGGTGCTGGGGCTTCTGCTGATGCTGCTTCTGGAGGTGGTGCTTCTGCTGATGCTGCTTCTGGTGGTGATGCTTCTGCTGGTGCTTACTCTGCTGATGCTGCTTCTGGTGGTGGTGCTTCTGCTGATGCTGCTTCTGGTGGTGATGCTTCTGCTGATGCTGCTCCTGGTGCTGGTGCTTCTGCTGGTGCTTACTCTGCTGGTGCTGCTCCTGGTACTGGTGCTTCTGCTGGGGCTTACTCTGCTGGCACTGCTCCTGGTGCTGGTGATTCTGCTGGTGCTTACTCTGCTGGCACTGCTCCTGGTGCTGGTGCTTCTGCTGGTGCTTACTGTGCTGGCGCTGCTCCTGGTGCTGGTGCTTCTGCTGGTGCTTACTCTGCTGGTCCTGCTGGTGCTCCTGCTGGTCCTGCTGGTGCTCCTGGTCCTGCTCATGCTTCTGGTCCTGCTCGTGCTTCTGGTCCTGCTGCTGGTCCTGGTCCTGCTGTTGCTCCTGGTCCTGCTGGTCCTGCTGGTCCTGCTGGTGCTCCTGGTCCTGCTCCTGGTCCTGCTGGTGCTGCTGGTGCTGCTGGTGCTGCTGGTGCTGCTGGTGCTCCTGGTTCTGCTGGTGCTGCTGGTGCTCCTGGTCCTGCTGGTGCTGCTGGTGCTGCTACTGTTGTTGTTGCTGCTGCTGCTGCAGGTGGTGGTGTGGAGAAGCAGCCCCTACAACCTCGAAGCCCCTCTGATGAGGGCCCATATGGCCCTGCCAAAGATTGGAAGAGGCAGATGCGTGAATGGGAGAGGAGGCAATACACAATTGAAGAGAAACATGAGGAGGAGGTGCTGGAGTGGCTGAGGGAGAATGAATATCTTTGGCGGAAGGGACACAGGCTCTATCAAGACACCAAGAGGAAGCAGGCTGCTGGGAGAGAGAAGGCGGAGAGCCTGGGCTACACTTTGGAGGTGCTCCTCGGCTGATGGAAGCACATGCACACCTGGTACAGGAAGCTGCACCTCAAGAAATCTGGCCAAGCCGCAGTCAAGCTGATGGACTGAGAGACCTACGTGATGGCCAAGTGCAGCTTCTTGGAGGGCGAAACCCACCACCAAGGAGCAGCCCCTCTCACAACCCTGTCTCTCAGGCAGCCTGCTGAGAGCCAGTCCTCTTCTGGCCAAGAGTCAGCTCCTGTGTCCAGGCAGGTATCTGTGGAGCGTCCCACGATGGAGAACCCCCCGACAGCTGCACTCCCTGTGGCGGAGCGCGTGGAGGACCCCCTGACGCAGTGGGAGCAAGGAGAGGGCACTTCCACCACAGCCCAACCCGCATCCACCCCCAGCTGCACCTCCACTGAAAGGCAGAGAGGCAGACTGGAGGGGCAGAGCCACACTGTCCTGCTGGAGATCAGGGACACCATCAAAAGCAACGTAGATCTCCTCTCTCAGCTGGTACACACCGATGCCCCATCCTCCAACCGCAAGCCCTTCCTCACCTACGTCAACCAGACCCTCATGAACATGTCAGAAACACAGTACCAGGTAGTGAAGGACAGGATCACCGATCTTCTTCACAACCCTCCAGACCTAACTGAACCTGCTCCCACCCAGTCCAGGCCTGCTCCTCCACCCCAGGTGATGTCACTGCCCTTCCAAGGCTTTCCACAGGCCCTCCCCTACCAAGGCTATGGCTACCAGGAGGTCCAGAAGCAAAGGCAGCCCGTCCCAGTCCAGGCACAGGTACATTGGATGCCACCGGTGCCACTAATGCCACAGATGCCAGCCATGCCACCGATGCCACCAACGCCAGTCCTCACCCAGCTGCAGACCAGACAGCCCCACTACACTGCTCCTTCCTCCACCCCACAGCCAAGCCCGGCCTCAGAACATCTGTCATTGGTATTGGGACTGACACCCCATGTCATGGAGGAAGGGGCTCTCAACATCACGGGGATGAGCCAGCTCTCTGAGAGCTTCCTCCACACACCGTCCCCTGTTGTCCTCTCGGGGCCAGGCACCCCAGTGGTGCCTCAGACCAGCATTCCAGCAGCAGCCACCTGCACAGCACCTGGACCCTTCACCCTTGAGATGATGGGAATGCCTCAGACTGACTGAGAAGAGTCCCAGAGACTGGGTGGCTACCCGTTGACTTTATTTTTGCTTTGGACACTTGACTTGGGTCATTTTTTTTTTTACAGCTTGTTATTAATAAAGATTATCTTTGCTTCACACACTTGCTTCATTTATTTTTGTCAATAAAGTCTTGGTGGAAACTTTTAGAAATGGTTTAAGCCTTTGCATGCTTGTGGGATGGGTAAGGATAGCAGTGGGATGGGCAGCGATACCTTTGGGATGGGTAATAGCTGTGGGATAGATAAACGTCCAGTGCAAGCATAGTGGGACTGTATGGTCCACCCTCCCAGGTGCCACACCTATAGCCCTTTATTATCAATAACAATGTAATCAATCATCCACACATGTCAACATAAACACAACTCTTTATTAAATGCCCTGTTAATTGTAGGCCCACCCAACATACATGGCCCAATCTCATCAGTGTGATGAGACAGGCTGAAGGAAGCATCCATTAATCATCTACATCCTGTCTTGCCATTCCACTGCTCCAGCTGGGGAGTTGCACCAGTGTCTCAGGAGGTTGTGCTGCTTCTTCCCTTCACCTGAAGCTCTGTTGGGGACTTGCATATCCTTAATGTCTATCAGGTTTCGCCCTTGCCTCCATTCCCCAGGCTCCATGTCCCCATTGCCTTGTTGGAGGTCCACGAGCCTTTTCTGCAACACTGGGTAGTGGGTGCGCATGAGATTGTGCAGGATACAGCAAGCTTCCATGATCCTCCTCATGGTCTCTGGGCGATGCTGCATGGTGGTGAGAAGTACCTGGAACCTGTTGGCCAGGATGCCAGAGGCGTTCTCCACCACCCGCCTTGCCCTGGACAGCCTGTAGTTGAAGATCCTCTCTTCACTGGTGAGGCACCTGGAAGTGTAGGGCTTCATGAAATAGGTTCTGAGGGAGAAGGCGTCATCCCCTACGATGAAGTAGGGCACATCTTGTGTGTTGTTGGGCAGGGGGTCTGGATCTGGGAAGCCCATGATGAGGTTGCATTATAGCCCCTCCTTGAGGTCACTGGCGTTGTATACCTGGGCATCTGAAGATGAGCCGTTGACCCCGACTTGGCTGGAGCTTTGCAGGCCACGTGCTTGCCATCTATGGCTCCAACAGTGTGGAGGAAGTTCCACTTCTGATACCACTGCTCTCCAACTTTCTTCCAGCCTTCTTCAGTGGAGGGGCACTGGAGGAGCTTCTCCAGGTGTTCTTCGATGATGGCCTGCACCACTTCTCTGACCACAATGCTGATGGTTGCACCCTTCAGCCATACTGCATGCTCTTGTAGGTGGTCCCTGAGGCCAGGTGGTGCAGAGTGAGTGCCACCTTGAGCCCAGGGTCCAGGCTGAGCCAGAAGTTGGTGTTTGCCTTGGTCAACCTGTGTCTCAGCCGCTCCACAACATCATCAAACATGGCTGGAGGCATCCTCATGAAGTTCTGGAATGCACGAGGGTCTTCGTTCCTCAGCTCCACCATCAGGTTGTTGTACAGTCCGTACTCTGCTCTTCTCCCGATACATGTTCGGACCCAGACACTTCTTGGCCACCTCCTTTTCATCGCGTAGAACAGGTGAAAGAGCCTGTAGAGGGCTTCGTACTGTTGTACAATGATGGCGGCTACCAAAAGGAGTGTGTGACGATCCATGGTGGAGATGACTGGATGCTGTGGAAGAGCAAGAGCAAGATGAAGGCTGAAGAGGTCTGCACCGCAGGGCTGCTGGACTGAAAGTGAGATCCAGGTGATTTCTCCCCCTTTTTATAGGAAATATAGGTTTTCCACTATGTGTCCTTTTGCATCCTCTAGGCATCCTCTAGACATCCTTAATATCCGAGATAGGTCCCCTCTGCGAATGTTTTTTCAGTTTTAAATGCTCTCTTTGCGAGCTGCCTCCACTTTCATCCTTTCTTTGTTCGTGCTACTAATGCTGCACGTCTGTTCCGCGTCCGTTTCGCTTCCTCCCTGTGTCCGTTTTCCGCTGGAGCGGATTTGAGTTGCGCGGATGCACAGCGGATGCCTAGTGGATATAGCAGATGCGTAACGGATGACGACGGATGTAGAACGGATGTTCCCCGTATGCATCGCGGATGCAGAACGGATGCGTTGGATACATTTTCCGCTCAAAAAGTTTTGAGCAGCTCAAAACTTTTTGAGCGGATGGAACCTCAGTCGACAGATGCTGGACGGATAGAGAGGATGAAAAACGGAGCCAGTGAGTACAGAATGGATGAATCATGTTAACCAATGGATGGCAAGTGTTTCTCTCCATTTTACATCCTCTTTCCATCCGTTGGTGCAGTTTGACATGGGCTTAAGATCTGTGGACTTCACCTTCCAGAATTTCTTACTGGGGAATTCTGGAAGTTGAAAACCACAAATCTTTTTGGACATTCCTCTTTTAGATGAATGTGCTCTTTGTATTCCAAGTGGAATGGCAGTGAATTCTGTAGCAGTGCTTTTGAAAAATGTACCATGGCATTCAGGTTTATGTTCAAGCAGCATTGCTTGGCCCTAAAAAATGTGTAATTGTCACAGATTTTCTCTGTTATTGGATCCATTTCACTGCACTGTTACAATGAGCTTTTAAAATCCATGTTTGGATTTTAATCAGAAGGGGATAATTGATGAGCACTTAATTGTGACAAGTTCTGTAAAAATCTGTGGGTTTTTTTTTGTTTTTGTATTGTTGGTTGGCTTGCTGAATGTTCAGTTAAGCATAGGACAGGAGCACAGACTTTTATTACAGCTGCATTAAGCACTTGGAAGATTGCACTTTGGAGAATGCTAGCTATAAGAATGTGCAATTGTGCAAGTAATTACATCTGCACTCTTAGAATACACTGTCAAGAAAACTAGCTTTGATCCCTCATAAATACATGCTTTGAAATCTTCATCAAGGAGAGAAAGCAATCAATCATTGTTAAAAGAGCAAATAAGTTCTTAGCTAGGTCTGAGAAGCTATAATTCCTTTATTTGCACACACACCCCATGGTTATTTCGTCCTAAGATTAAAAAAATATCCTTCTTTTTAAATTATTTACTTGTGGTATCCTTATGAACATGTTGCTGTCATATCTTGTACACTCATTCTCCCTTTCACTTTTCTTCCCTGTACCAAGTCAAATGGGCTAAGCAGTGTTTTGATACCATACAATTCGTAATATGCTTCTTCACTGAACTTTATAATTGAAGGTATTTGCCAGTGTGGGTGATTTTATTTGGAATTAGATCTGGATGAGTTATTTTTGATTTTAGATTTTCAAGTCAGTGAACAGAGGAGATACTATCCTGTGGATTAGACAATGGTAAAAGTTGAGCTTTTAATATTTAAATCAGGTTTAAGAGTTTGTATTACCTGACACTGTAAAAGCAATGTTTTTAAAATATTCCTTTAAAGATGCCCCAATACAAAATTTAGAGTCTCCAACAGTGTCCCATGCTTGATATTTTAAATTAAGATTGTACAGAGAATTAGTTTTACCACTTCTCATTCAATTTGATGATGAAAAAGAATTCACTTTTGATATTCATTTCAAAGGAGAAAAGGATGTTGGTGAAATTCGCATGAGTGAATTACAGACTTTTTTTTCCAGTTATGTTCGTATTAAGTAGCCCAGGATTCCTCAATGGTCTTTTTATTCCCTGTAAAACACTGTAGATGTTACGCTATGGGTATTTGAATAGGGCTATAAGGACAGAGAATCACACATGATACCTTTGTGGGAGGTTATTACAGACATCAGAAAAGGCAAGTGAGAAAGGTAAATGCATTCAAATGGGGATAACAAGGTATTTCAAATACCATGGTATCTGTTGAGAGCTTAACTGTAAAGTGTCAGAAATCCTAAAGTCTTGCAAACTTTGATGAACAACTATTTGTCAAAAAGGGAAGAACAAGGAAGGGGGGGTTCTGTCCTAAACTGAACCCTCACCAGAGGTGGTTTTCTGACCAGTTCTGGAGAACTGGTAGCAGACATTTTGAGTAGTTTGGAGAATTGGCAGATATCACCTCTGACTGGCCCTGCCCACATCTAATTCTCTGGTTCCTGAGTCCCATCTGATTGGCTGGGTCTTCTTTTGCTGCCCTGCACAGGAGAATGGAGCTGGAAAGCAGGTTAGTGGGGTGGGGAGGGAATGGGAATTTTACAGTATTTCTTCCCCTGGAGTGGGGTGGGAATGGGGATTTTACAGTAACTTTTCTTGCCGCACCCACCAAACCATATCCATGGTAGTAATTTTTTTTGAATCCTACCACTGACCCTCACTGACAGAAAAGAATTGATTGAAGTAAGGGTAAGCAGCATTATAGGTGAAAGTGATGTTATCCTTAAATTTGCAAAATCCAGAAGAGAAGGAACTGAGGAGATTCGGGCCTCCATATTGAATTTCAGAAGAAAATATTTTGGTAAATTTCACAGAGCAGGCAAACTTAATCAAATTACTTCTAAATGTTACACAGAAAGTGTCCAAGAGGAATGGCAAATGAAATACTGAAGGAACATCATAGACAATTGCATAAGAGGGAAAAATGAGAAAATCTAAAGAGGACAGCAGATATGTATGCAAAGGTCTCTGAGATTCTGAAGAGAAAAAAGGGCATGTATTGAAAATGGAAGGAGGGGAATATAATCAAGAAGAATACTAGGTATCAGGCATAAAATGTACAACTGCATTAAAAAGGATAACACTCAGAAATTAGAATGTATTTTGATATATGTACAGAATAGCATAAGAATTTTAAGAAATCAGGTGTTAACCTATTTAATTTTCCTTCCCCAAAAGTCTTTTTCTCTTATTTTCAACATATAATTTATTTCAGCTGCTTCTCCCCCAAATACTGATCAGGAAAGTCGGGCAACTTAACAGAAAAGTGCAATAATGAGAAAAAGCAAACTATATTATTTCTGGAAAAGCCATTATGGCTTACATGTATGGCAGATTTAAATCAGAAATATAGGCTCGCGTTGGAATTTAAAGGATGGATTTAGTAGCATCTCCGTTGTGGAAATATAATTAATACAGGTTAACAATGAAAGAAGGAAGATAGAAAAAATTATCATCTCTTTCTATACCTTAATCCATTTTGTCCTAAAAATGGTAATATGTGTGGTTGTAGCTGTAGAACACCCTGACTTATAGGGATGGTCTGATTAAATGAGTTTGCATCTCCTAATTCCTCCAATGCTATGTCTACTTTGTTAGCCATACTTAGTGGACTCTATCTAATTACTGTATGACCTGTGTGGCATTTCAGATGCCAGAAATAATTACGTATGATTATGCCACAATAAAATGATGAAATTGACTACAGACTAAATGCTGACCTTAAATCTGTTGGAGTGGGTGTATACAACCAGATACACGCCAAGACATTATTTCTCTTTGCAAAAAAGGTAGTGTCCTTCATCTCAGCCATGTTATGGTTACAAAACTATTTCTAAAAACCATTTACTTTTTAAATATAGTAATTCCAAGGTGCTTTTCAAGAGGCATCTGAGCTTTATTTTTCCTTGAAAACATTTCTCTTCTCTTGAAAAAAGCACTTGAGACAATCATAACCTGGGTGACTGAGAATCTCCATAGGCAGGAAAACCTTTAATGCCTGTTCTCTATTTTTTTAAAAAAATCAGTCTTAATATTTAAGATCACTTTTAGTTAAGCTGTTTCTGTTGTGTATAGAACTTGGTAGACTCCAAATATCTTAAACTGATTGATCGAATAGGCCATTCTCGGATTGGTCAGTTAAGTGCCCATCTGATTGGCCCACCTGATGGTGGGAACACTTGAACAACTGTCATTAGCAACAAGCCACGAGCAAGCCGCTATAAGAAGGGCTGCCGTGGCTTGGGTAAATATTCCGTTACAAGTCACTGTACTGTTTTAATAAAGAGCTGTTCGTTGGAATCCGGTCTCGCGCACCCTATTTCCATCCTCCTGGCAAGGAGGATGGCATCGTCCTAGAAGAGCAAGACCAAAGCACACGGCAACCAGAACCGAGTGACCGAGATGGCCGGAAACAATGTGCCACCCGCACCGTTCAACCCAGCCGAAGAAGACTGGGAGTCGTACATTGACCGCTTTCTGATGTTCTTAGAAAGCAACGAGCTACAGGAGATAACTGACCAGAGGAAGAGAGCTGTATTCCTCACGCACTGTGGGCCAGCCATTTTCAAAATGGCCAAGGTGCTAGCTAAACTGAGAAATGTTAAGCAGATGGCATGGCCTGAACTGAACAGAATGCTACGAGCTCATTACACGCCTGTGGTCTCCAACCTGATCAAAAGGCACAAATTTTATAAACGAGACCAACAAGAAGACGAGAGCATCGGGGATTTCGTAGCAACCCTAAGACACATTGGAGGAGCCTGCGAGTTCCAGAACATGGATGAGGCCATGAGAGACCGTGTGGTCCTCAGATTGAAGGACGCTACACTCCAAAGCAAGCTGCTAAACAGAACAAATATCACAGTATCGGAGGCCATTGCAGAAGCCACCGCTGCTGAAGCAGCCAAGAAATCTGCAGCCACTATACACCAGATGAACTCAATTCCAGATCTGCCAAATCAACCCAGAGAAAAGAGGGTGGAAGGAAGCAAGAAACAGCCCACAGCGCCCGCCCACCATGAAGATCTCGACTCCCCGAGCGACACTCATGACGACAATGAAGACATACATAGGCTTCAGTCGAAAAGAAAATGGCGGGAAAAAGGAAGAAGCAGGCAAGAATTCCAGTGCGTTCAGAATGCAGGTTCTTAGATGCCATTTGCAGATTTGTGAAAAACGGGGGCACATTGCAAGGGTCTGCCAGAACAAAAAGAGCTATACTACAAAAAGATGCGGCAGCACCCCCCTCCCCCCCAGAAATGAAGAGAGACAAGCCGGAAGCAGATGGAGCTGAGAGAGCAGAAACCAGCGAAAGAACGACAGAGAAGAAACATACCAGATAATAACCATCAGAAATGCCAGGGCAGCAAACACAAAAACGGTCTGGATAAATGTCAAAATCGAAGGAAAGCCCTGTGAGATGGAAGTAGACTCTGGATCATACCTGTCAATAGTATCTTGGAACAGTATCAGAAACCTGATACCAGACATCAAGCAAAGTGAACTGGAACAGCAAAAATTGATATTAAAAGACTACCAGGGAAACCGAATCCCGGTAGTGGTCCTTGGACATTTCCTAGTAGAATTTAAAAACCACGCTGAAGTGCTGCCTCTGACAATCGTCGACCGTGATCACCCTAGCCTGCTGGGAATCGAATGGTTCATGCCTCTGGGAATCGGAGTGACTGGGATCAACAGCATTGTTGCAGCCAACTGGGAAGAGAGCCTGCTGAAAGAGTGCTGGGATGTATTCGACAGGACTCTAGGCAAGTACAAGGGGACCCCAATATCATTCAGCCTAGACCCAAAGGTAGCTCCCATCAGGCTCAAAGCCAGACGTGTTCCCTTTGCCTTAAAGCCAAAAATAGATGAGCAGCTTAACAAACTCATTGCACAAGGGATGTTAGAGCCAATCAACTATGCCAGGTGGAAAATACCCAGATGGGTTAGTGCGCATCTGTGGAGACTATAAGGCAACCCTAAATCATGCACTCCAACAAAGCATGTACCTAGTACCGGTAGTGGAACACCTATTGTACTCATTAGGGGGACGAAAATTTTTTGCGAAACTTGATCTCACACAAGTGTATCAACAGCTACCAGTTGACCCCAAGACTGCAGAGGCACAGACTATCGTCATGCACAGAGGGGCATTCAAGTGAAAAGCCCATGTCACACTGCCCAACGGATGCAAAAAGGACACAACAGACGAGCAAAATATTCCATCCATTGTTATCCGCTCTCAAAAGGGGCAAAAATTTGCATAACCGGAGCGGATAACACGGATGCGGGGAGGACGCAGGGCAGATGCAAAGTGGATGCGGAACAGAAGCCCAGCAGATGGAAGCGGATGGGAGCAGATATCACATCCGCTAGGCTTCCGGGGGGGCTCAGCAAAGCGGACGCGGAAAGGATACATGGGATGCACAGCGGACATGGAACGGATGAAGCGGATGCACAGCGGATGCAGAGCGGAAGCCTAATGGATGCCTGGTGTTAATTGCACATGCGGGGAGGATGCATTGCGTCAGCCCCGCAGATATAACGGAAGCAGCTCGGAAGCAGGTCGCCATTCAGAAGAAAGACCTGCTGCCGGACGGATTGGCTGCCTTGCCTGCCCTGCCTGCATGTCTGCCTGCAAGCCTTGCTGCCAGCCTTGCTGCAAGCCTTGCTGCCAACCTTGGTGCCAGCCTTAGTGCCAGCCTTGGTGCTAGCCTGCCTGCAAGCCTTGCTGCCAGCCGGTCTGCCTTCCAGCCTTGCTGCCTGCCTTCCTGCCAGCCTTGGTTCATGTCTTCCTGCCAGCCTTGGTGCCTGCCTGCCTGACAGCCTTCCTGCCAGCCTTGGTTCCTGCCAGCCTCCCTGCCAGCCTTGGTGCCTGCCTTGGTGCCAGCCTTCCTACAAGCCTTGGTGCCTGCCTGCCTGCAAGCCTTGCTGTCTGCCTGCCTGCCAGCCTTGGTACATGCCTGCCTGCCAGCCTTCCTGCCAGCCTTGCTGTCTGCCTGCCTGCCAGCCTTGGTGCCTGCCTGCCTGCAGCCTTCCTGCCAGCCTTGGTGCCTGCCTGCCTGCCAGCCTTCCTGCCAGCATTGGTTCCTGCCAGCCTTGGTTCCTGCCAGCCTCCCTGCCAGCCAGCAACCCCACAACCATGAGGAAGCACAACAAGCCTCAGCCATCTGCTGCCAGCCTTTGCAAGAGGGACAGGGCTACCATCCCGCCCCCTGGCCCTCACTCTGGTTCTGCTGGGGCTTCTGCAGCACGGGCTCGCTCTTCTGGGGCTGGGGCTTCTGCTGCTTCTGCTTCTGGAGGAGCTGATGAAAAGTACTCCAGCACCAGCCACCTCCACAGCACCTGGACCCTTCACCCATGAGACTGAGTGACCAAGAAGAGTGCCAGGGACTCATTTTTGTTTTATAGCTTGTTGTTAATAAAGTCTATTTATGATTCACACACTTGCTTCATTTCTTTTTTTTAATAAATTCTTGCTGGAAACTTTTAGAAATGGTTTAAGCCTTTGAATGCTTGTGGGATGGGTAAGGATAGCTTTGGGATGGGTTAGGATACCTGTGGGATGGCTAATAGCCCTGGGATGGGTTAGGATAGCAGTGGGATAGATAAACCTCCAGTGCAAGCATAGTGGGACTGTATGGTCCACCCTCCCAGGTGCCACACCTATGGCCCTTTATTATCAATAATAATGTAATAATTATCCACACATGTCAACATAAACACAACTCTTTATTAAACGCCCAGTTCATTGTCGGCCAACCAAACATACATGGCCCAATCTCATCCATGTGATGAGACAGGCTGAAGGAAGCATCCATTAAGCATTTACCATCCTGTCTTGCCACTCCACTGCTCCAGCTGAGGAGGTGCACCAGTGTTTCAGGAGGTTGCGCTGCTTCTTCGCCTCACGTGAGGCTCTGTTGGGGCCTTGCACATCCTCAGTGTCTATCAGGTTTCGCCCTTGCCTCCATTCCCCAGGCTCCATGTCCCCATTGCCTTGTTGGAGGTCCACGAGCCTGTTCTGCAAGACTAGGTAGCAGGTGCACATGAGATTGTGCAGGATGCAGCAAGCTTCCACGATCCTCCTCATGGTCTCTGGGCTATGCTGCATGTTGGTGAGAAGTACCTGGAACCTGTTGGCCAGGATGCCAAAGGCATTCTCCACCACCCGTCTTGCCCTGAACAGCCTGTAGTTGAAGATCCTCTCTTCACGGGTGAGGTATTTGGAGGTGTAGGGCTTCATGAGGTAGGTTGTGAGGGAGAAGGCATCATCCCCTACGATGAAGTAGGGCACATCTTGCTTTTTTTTGGGCAGTGGGTCTGGATCTGGGAAGCCCACCATGAGGTTGCCTTCCAGCCCCTCCTTGAGGTGACTGTTGTTGTATACCTGGGCATCTGAAGATGACCCGTTGCCTGAAGCATCGATGTACATGAACTTGTAGTCTGCATTGACCATGGCGAAGAGGATGATGCTGAAGAAGCCCTTGTAGTTGTGATAAGTGGACCCCGACTTGGCTGGAGCTTTGCAGGCCACGTGCTTGCCATCTATGGCTCCAACGGTGTGGGGGAAGTTCCACTTCTGATACCACTGCTCTGCAAATTTCTTCCATCCTTCTTCAGTGGAGGGGTACTGGAGGAGCTCCTCCTTGTATTCTTCGATGATGGCCTGCACCACTTCTCTGACCACAATGCTGATGGTGTTGGGTGGCACCCTCCAGCCATACTGCATGCTCCTGTAGGTGGTCCCGGAGGCCAGGTGGCGCAGAATGAGTGCCACCTTGAGCCCAGGTTCCAGGCTGGGCCGGAAGTTGGTGTTTGTCTTGGTCAACCTGGGTGTCAGCTGCTCCACAACTTCGTCAAACATGGCTGGAGGCATCCTCATGAAGTTCTGGAACGCCCGAGTGTCTTCGCTCCTGAGCTCCACCATCAGCTTGTTGTACAGTCCGTTCTCTGCTCTTCTGATAAACCATCTTTGGACCCAGACTTTTTTTTGGTGCCTCCTTTTCTTCCCATAGTAGAGTTTCACAGAGCCTGTAGATAGTTTTGCACTGTTGCAGAAGGATGGTGGCTGACAAAAGGACTTTGTCACAATCCACGGTAGTCATGACTGGATGCTGTGGAATAGGAAGAGTCAGATGAAGGCTGCAGAGGTCTGCAGAGCTTGGCTGCTGTTCTGAAAGTGAGGTGCAAGCGAGTTGCTCCCCCTTTTTATAGGCAGTATAGGTGTCTCTTTGCATCCTCTAGGCATCCTCTAGGCATCCTGCAGACATCCTTAATATTCGAGATAGGTCCCCTCTGCGAACGTTTTTTCCATTTTAAACGCTTTGTTCTGCATCCGTTCTGCGTCCGTTCCCCTTCCTCCCTGTGTCTGGGCGGATGCAAGTTGCGCGGATGCATAGCGGATGCCTAGTGGATATAGCAGATGCGTAACGGATGCGTAACTGATGCGTAGCAGATGCGTAGCGGATGCAGAACGGACGAACTGGATACATTTTCTGCGCAAATGTTTTGGGCAGCCCAAAACCTTTGGAGTGGATGAAACGTCCATAAACGGATGCTGGACGGATAGAGAGGAAGCCAAACGGAAGCAGTGAGTACATCGCGTTTTCCAACGGATGGCAAGCTTTTTTGTCCATTTTACATCCTCTTTGCATCCGTTGGTTCAGTGTGACATGGGCTTAACCGACTTCAAATTGGCATTAGCGTTGCCCCAGGTGTCTTCCAAAGCCTTATGGAGCACCTTCTAAATGGAATCAAAGGAGTCATCCCCTATTTTGACGGTGTATTAGTATCAGCAAAAAATGCACAACAATTAGAAAATAGACTAAAAGAAGTTTTGCGAAGATTCAGAGAATCAGGGCTTAAAGTCAAAAGAGAAAATTGTAAACTAGCCACTGATCAGGTCAAATTTTTAGGCTACCTTATAGATGAGCAAGGGATACACCCCACTGAAAAGAAGATAAAGGCAATGAAAGACGCACCCAGACCTAAGAACAAAACTGACAAGCATTCCTAGGTCTCATAAATTTGTACAATGTCTTCCTGCCCAAAAAAGCAACCGTAGCAGAACCTTTACATCGACTGTTAGATTAAAAAAAACTGTCTGGAAATGGGACCACCGGGAACAGGCAGCATTTCAAAATATTAAGGATTTATTAACTTCGAACACTTTGCCATTGACGGTCACCTGTGATGCATCGCCTTTTGGAATCGGCGCCATCCTGGGTCACAAGCTACCATACGGCAGAGAGGCACCAATCGCCTTCTATTCCAAAACACTGTCAAAATCTGAAAGGAACTACAGCCAACTCGACCGAGAAGCCCTCGCAATCATTGCAGGCATCAAAAGATTCCACGAATACCTGTATGGCAAGACATTTTCAATTATCACTGACCACAAATCCTTGCTAGGGATCCCAGCAGGAAACAAACCAACCCTGAAAATTCTGTTGCCAAGAATGACAAGGTGGTCAGAATTCCTCGCTGCATACAATTACACACTCATCCATTGCCCAGGAAAGACCATCACCCATGCGGATGCTTTGAGCCATTCCCCACTGCCCAACATAGAAGGAGACCCAGCTCCCACCATCTTTACTCTCCAAATCGAGTCATGGCCGAATCTGCCACTAACTGCAGCAGATGTTGCTAAAGCAACCATAAAAAACCCGCTGACAGCTCGAATCCTGCATTGGGTAGGTGAGGGCTGGCTGGACAAAAATAGAGGTGAGACTTTTAAACCTTTTTGCAACTGACAGACTGAACTGTCTATTGAAAAAGGCTGTATACTGTGGGTGGACAGGGTGGTAATCCCCAAAAAGTTACAGGAAGAAGTGTTGTGCATGTTGCACAAGGGACACCCGGGCATAGTCAAAATGAAAGCCCTGGCCAGGAGTTACGTCTGGTGGCCAGGGCTGAACAAAGATATTGAACGATGGGTGGCAACATGCCATGACTGCCAAAATTCAAGGCCTACCCCCCACTGGCACCAGTCATGGAATGGGAAACTCCCAAAGGCCCATGGTCGATTGACTTTGCTGGGCCAATGAAAGGGAACACCTATTTTGTAATCGTTGATGCTTACTTGAACTGGTTAGAGGTTATCCTTATGGCGTTCACTACTACAGAAGCAGTCATAAAATAGTTAAACAAACTTTTTGCCACACATGGACTGCCAGATGTAGTAGTCTCAGACAATGGGCCCCAGTTTACCGCTTTAGCTTTCGAGCAAAACTTGGCTGCACAGGGCATCCGACATACCCTGACAGCGCCGGCTCATCCGGCTTCTAATGGACTGGCTGAATGCATGGTTCATTATACTAAGGAGGCCCTAGAAAAAATGGACACGGGGGATGTCCAAGATAAACTTAACAAACTATTAACTATTCAACATATCACCCTACAACCACGAACAAAAGCCCAGCAGAACTCCTCATGGGAAGAAAATTTCGTTCCTACCTTGATAGACTGCACCCCACCTATACGTGTGACAAACCCCCTGAAGTCTGAATGAGACTTTGAAGCATAGCAATAGAATTTAGGCTTACATACTGCCCCATAACACTTTACAGTACTTTCAGAGTGGTTTACAGTGTAAATATTATTTGCATTGCCCCGAACAATCTGGTCCTCATTTTGGAGATCTCAGAAGGATGGAAGGCTGAGTCAACCTTGAGCCCATCAGGATCGAACACCAGGCTGTGGGCAGAGTTTGCCTGCAATACTGCTCTTTGACCACTGTGCCAGTGGTTGGAATAAAACATGATGAGTTTGAAAGTGATAATTGAAAATCTAACTGAAGTTTTGACAATTTTCCCCATTCCTGAATATTCAGGGCAAAAGAAACTGAAACCTGAGGCCAGCCTCTAATAATGGTTCTGCAAATATTTCTGACTAATGACCATTGAGAGACCAAATCTCCATAAATTTATTTCAAACCTCCTTTTAATCATCAACCTTCTTTACAGTTTGTGGTAGTACATGCTATTAAGCAATTATAAAGAAATATTTCCTCATATCTTGCCTCATTCTGCTGCTTTCTGTACATCTTTCACATTTTTCCAAATCTTTCATTTTCCTTTGGGATTTAGAGATATTATTTTATAAATACAGACTTACCTGCCTGTAAAATCTTACAACAGGAATAGTTGCCTGAATGCTACCAATACTTTTGTACTCCTCTGTAAACTTAGAATTGAGATACTGAAGGATTTAACTGGGCCTAAATAACTTTGCAACTGTGAATAAACGAGGTGGTGCTTTCGCCACCATTTCCTTTTAAACATAAGGAAACAGACTGGCAGCTGAACCAGACAATTCAACATCTTCAATTGCTGCACAAAGTTCCATCCATCTGTGTCTTTGTAGTTCAACAACAATTTAACTAGTCTTCAATTTACAACCATTCATTTCATGACCATTCAAAGTTAAAATGGCACTGAAAAAAAGGGATTTATGACTGTTTTCAAACTTATGACCACTGTAGCATCTCCATAGTTATATAATCTAAATTCATACACTTGGTAACTGGTTCATATTTATAACAGTTGCCATATCCTGGAGTCATGTGATCATCTTTTGTGACCTTCTCACAAGCAAAGTCAATGGGGAAGCCAGATTCACTGAACAACTGTGTTACTAATTTAACAACTTCAAAGCTTCACTTAACAATTGGGTCAAGAAAGGTCATGAAATGGGAGATGTCTCACTTAACAACTGTCTCATTTAGCAACAGAAATTTTGGGCTCAAGTATGATTGTATGTTGAGGACAACCTATATGATTCTAGTCTTTATTAGCCACTACATGATAGCTTCATTTCATAGTCTGTACATCAGGGCCCCTCAACCCTTGATCCATGGACCAGAATTGGGCTGCAGCATGACAGAAACCAGGCCACTGAAACAAGAGAAGCCCCATCTGTGGTATGCAGGCAACATACGAAATTATGCCTTCCCCTTCCGGCCCACAGAAAAACCTCTCTCCATGGAACCAGTCCCTGCTGCTGGGGGCTGCTGGTCTACCCTATATTGGATTCTCGAGCACATAGTTGGTGAACCAGCCATAGCAATTCATTTATTTTAAGAATAACCTTGTGAAAGTTTAGGGACTCTGGTGAATCGCCCATATATCCTCCCAAATTATTTTATATCCCATATTACAGGTTTTGTATTATACATTTTCGAGATACTGTAGTAATGGGAGTGACCTGCTACCAAAAACAAAAACAACTTGAGAATGTATGAAAATGTATTAGGTACTTATTTGTGGTGAATAGATAGGTAACTAGGTGGCTACCTTAGTTGTTTGCTTGCAGGTATTTTATTGCTCAACTAGGTAACATCATCAGTTCTAATGAGTGTGGGGTTTGTCCTTTATACAGTTGTTTTCCCTTATACAGTAGTTTTCCCTGCCAGTGTTGAACCACATCTCCACCAACACTTGCAGAGAGCACCAAGAATATCAATGAACTCTTTTTGTTTTTAATTTAGCTCTAGCTTTAACTCAGAATCTCTTCTGTATTCCATGTCTATGAAAATTCTCAATCATCCAGGTAATGGTTGTCTTAAAGGTGGTTTTCAAAAGGCAACTGGACTTTCTTGGGGTTTTTTTTTGCCTTGAAAACATTTTTACTTTTGATCAAAGAACTCAAGAAGTTTCTTGGATGAGAAGCAAAATGTTTCCAAAGAAAAAAACCCGAAGAATGTCCACTTTCCTTTTGAAAATAAGTTTTGGGTGTTCTAGATTCAAGGTTCTGGCTTCAATGGAGGATTGTTCTAAGTTCTATCCTGTTCACTTTGAACAAATTTACTGCCAAGACTCCAATCCATAGAATGAGAATTGGGTTGGGATGGTGAGAAGATATATTTTTTCCTTCCCTTCCAGGGTTTTCCCCTACCTAACCTGTGTAAATAGAAAGAACAATGCTAGTACTTTCAAAAGAAAAATGAACACATTTGCACAAACACATACACATGCACATACATATCACACGGGTAGAAAAATATCTTTAGGCAACAGCAAGCAATTGAATTCAAAGGATGAATCTCACTGTGAACTGCAGAAAAGATTGCTCTGAACTAGTTTAGTTTACATTTGAACAAATGAAGTTAAATAATGATGACTTCAAAGAAATGGAGAAGAAGCACAGAATTTCTCTTCTCAGTTGCTATCACATTTCCCTTTTTTGTGCAGTCTGGTGGGCCAGATAGTTATTATGAAAATCTATACAGCTGAAATGGGGAACAGCACATTTTGCCACCTACATGAGAAGAATTCTAGAAGCTTATTGCTGATAAATATGTCAATTATGTTCAAAAATGTGAGATGCTATTTACAGTAGAGCACAAATAAACAATTCAGAACAGAATGTAGATATGCTGAGTGGGAGGATTATTAATAATGGCAAGGAGAAATGAATTTCAAAAGTTCAAAAGAAATCTATAGATAAACAAAGAGATGGAGAGATATAAATTAAATGTCTGTTAGGGAATATGATGTACTCCAAGCATCACTGTCTATGTGTGCACACTTTTATTAATGGAGTATATTATACTGTACTCTCCTCAAACCATTTCATTTTTTTTAATCTCAAACCTGTGATATAGACTGACCCAAATTACTAACCAGCAATTTTGTGGCTGAATGGATTATTTCCTAACTCTGTTTTAGACAAATATTTAATTTGTATATCATATCTAACTCCAGAAACAATT
The DNA here is from genome assembly GCA_015471245.1 of Laticauda colubrina. NCBI lineage: Eukaryota > Metazoa > Chordata > Lepidosauria > Squamata > Elapidae > Laticauda > Laticauda colubrina. The sequence goes on from BLBF01000002.1 coordinate 20,379,138, forward strand.
CTATCACCCTTTTGTCTCCCTACTCCTCCCTCCCTCCCTCCCAAACATCTAGGCAAAAGACGTCATACAGAGACATTGTTTTAATGCTACAATTTTTTATTATAATAATATTATCTCCCCTAAAATGAGTTTTATAAGCAACAAGCATAATATTTAACCTTCCTAAATTTTAGATACATTCAGCAGATAGTTTAATATATTTATCTTCTTATAATCCATAATCATGCATCTGCCTTAAAACAAAAGCTAATTCTGTCCCAGTTGAAAACAACAGCAACAACCAATGCAGTCTATTAGTCTTTTTCTTTCTTTACACTCAAACCTAATGCAACAGTAGTAAAATTATTTGTGGATTTTGAGTTTTGATTGGTAGGGTATATATTAAAATTTACTTTGGCTATATACCTGAATTCCACCAGATGGAGCTTGTCATTTCTTCCCATGATCAATTTCAATATGCATAGCCTAAAAATTTGACACTAATTAAACATAGATTATATGTGCAAGGGAAAAAAATGGATGAACTCAAAATATAGGAATCTATAGGTTTCGTAGGAATCATTTTTATGTAATTATTTATACAATTTGGAAATATTTTGTGTAAGTAAAATTGATAAGTAAAATAATTATTATATATATAGTACAAGACAATGCCAAACAAACTAATGATTTTAAAAAAATAACTTTTTTTTGAAAAAAAATAATGAATAAAATATATGGCTACTTTTTGCATAAGGAATATTTAGACTACTTTCTCTAAAAAAAAAAAAAAACATGAAAAAGTTTGAGCCCTAAACCTGGTTTTCTATTATTTCAACATCCACTTTCTTTTTCAACGAAAGATAGTCCTCAGCTTACAATAGTTCATTTGGTGATTGTTTAAACTTATGGGCACTAAAAAAAGTGACATGACCATTTTTCAGTTATAACCTTGGTAGCCTCCCAGGAACATGTGATCAAAATTCCGATGCTTGCTTATGACTTATGATCATTGCTATGTCCCAAGGTCATATGATCACATTTTATTACCTTCTGACAAGCAAAGTCAACTGCAATGATTCACTTAACAACTATGGCAAGAAAGTTCATAAAATGGGGCAAAACTCACTTAACAAATGTGTCACTCAACAACAGAAACTTTGAACTCAATTGTGGAGGTAAATCGAAGACTACCTGTAAGTAATTTTGAGTTATCTAAACCAGTCGTATACAAATTTTCTCTAGTGAAAACATTTATTTCCTGGATTTTCTCTTTTGATTTTTTTAGAATTCAATTCTGAAATTTCTATAAGAAATGGAGTGACATCTATAGCCGATTTCTATAACAAATATTACAGGTTATAGGTAACCTACTTTAGCAACAAAAGGAATTATACAATACTCAGATTCAGGGGTGGGATTCGACAGTGTTAACTACCAGTTCGGTCATTTACGAGGTTCAGTGATTTGCAATGTGCTTTCCTGCATGCTGCCGGCACACTTGTAAATCATCATCAGCATGCTGTGTGCAGAGTAGTAGCCTTTCAAAAAGCCATTTTTTCTTGCTTTTTTAACTGCAGCTGTGCCTTGCACGCAGCTGAAGTTGAAAAAAATCAGGAAATAAAGGTCAGGTAAGAACCCTGGTGGGCAGGTGGGCAAAAACATCAGCAGACATAGAACCAGTTCAATGAGCTCTGCTCTTCAGAGCTACCGGTTCTACAGAGGTGGACAGAACCGGTAGAAACCCACCCCTGCTCAGACTGAGTCATGAAGTCCTCGATGTTCAGAGAAGTTCAGATAGCACCAAGAAATCCACAGTTTACATCGAGGTCTAGACAAATGTAGCACTGATGGTAAATGTTGTGCATCAGTGCTGGTTCCAGCCTCTCTCAGTGTGATGTTGTCAGATGATCTGGGACTATAGTTTCAAGTGTTGCTGAAGTTCTCCAACACAGCTGAAAGTAGAAAAGTATGTCATGGTGGCGCAGCAGTTAGAATGTAATATTGCAGGCTAATTCTGCCAACTGCCAGGGGTTCAATCCTCACATGCTCAATCACTCATCTTTCCATCCTTCCGAGGTGAGTAAAATGAGGACCCAAATTGTTGGGGGCAATAGGCTGACTCTGTAAACCACTTGCAGGGGGCTGTAAATACAATGTGAAGCGGTATATAAGTCTAAGTGCTACTGCTGTTGCTATGCAGAAAACCTTCCATGTGTTGGTGACTTTTCTATAGATAGGAATACAGCACTAGGCATAGTCAAGGATTTTGTTCAGTCTGAATTTCAAAGTGAGTGCTTACTTAATTCAAATGGAAAGGCATTGTAGAAGAAAATAGTCTTTTGTACTCATGCTTATTCACATTTTTAACCCAAAGCAAGAGGAAGTAGGGAACAAGCACCAAGCATCAATCTTGCTGGTGATTGGTCCATGACAGCTTTCTAAAGGTTTTTGGTGATGTTATTTTATTTTACCTTTTTTATAAGTAGTGGTCAAGTAGTTGTTGAACACTATCAAAATGACTGCAGATAAGAATTGTGCATATGTATTGTCTTGGACAGAATCTAAAATATATTTCTATCTTTAAACTTGCTTGAAAAGGTTGGCTTTCCCATTAAAATCAACTGGTTCTTTTTCATAAAATCTACAAGGATGCTCCCAAGGGAATGGTGGATAAAAATGTTTCTCAAGATGGAATATGAAAAGATAGGCAATTACAAAGCTGCATGCAAAAAGTTTCACGCTGAAATCAATAGCAGGAAGGCAGAAGGAGAAAAACAATATGGTTTACTTACTATAAAGAAGCACAGAAATGATTTATTGTCTTTTAAATTAAGTGCTTTGTTTTTGCATCATGTTGAAGAAACTCAGATATTCATATATTCAGATACACAATAAAAAGATTTTTTTTTCAAAAGATTGTTACAAAATCCTGTTTTTATAGAGAAAAAAGGGATGCTTTCTGAGATTGTGTGGTTCCAATAACTTTTATTTCTGAATTGACATTATTCTGAAAGTGATCCCTGGAGAGTATTTCTTTCAGGCGAGTGTCAGTGCATATTTATTTTGCATGTGCTAATAAATGCTCAGAACATGTCTTTAAAGATAGGAAGGACTCCACTTTTAATGTTTGAATACTTTGTGGCAATCACATTTTTAATGCAACCTGTTTCAAAGCAGTTCGATAAACTAGCTTAATAGCTGCAAACCTTTGGCATCTGTGCATTATGTGGGATTCCACAAGGCAGAATTATGAAGAGATTTAATACATAATTGAAGAAATTTGACCTGGCTGAACGAGTCTGAAGCCAAACAGAGTCAGGGCTGTTTAGCATTTGGACTGATCTCCTCCAGAGAACACAAAGTCTGCAGGCTAGATAGAAAAAGCTGAGCAAAAAAAATCTTAAGAAGATAGTAGCATTACATACTTTTCATATTTCTGCAAATAAATCTATGTAGATGTGACCTCAGGATTGTCCCAGTAGGATTGTCTGCAGAGAAAATTAAAAACTATCAAGATAATGGCCGCAATGGTGTGAAACTTTGCATGTTTTTTATGTGTATCACACATAAAGTTAGTATCTATCTATCTATCTATCTATCTATCTATCTATCTATCTATCTATCTATCTATCTATCTATCT
>BLBF01000002.1:20396693-20450524 GCA_015471245.1 Laticauda colubrina
TCAGGTCTTTTTTTCAATCTCTATGGCTTCTCTGATGATTCTGTGGCTGGTATTTTCTATAATGGCCAGAGTTTTAGTGCCATTGAAGTTGATGTTGTGACCTGTGGTTTTAGTGTGTTGGACTAGTGAGGAGATGTGTTCCAGCTTTTTTACTTTATTTTTGTGTTCATCCAGGTGGGTACTTATTTTTCTATTGGTCTGTCCAATGTATGTGGCTGGGCATGATGCACAAGGAACTTCGTATATGCCTTGGTTTTCCAGGTCAATTGAAAAATGAACAATGCACCCTGACTAAAGTATTGACAGCCAATGGCTTCCACAAAACCAAAATCACCAGCTTCATCCACAAAAACACACTAGCACATAACAGAGACCTAGAAGATCAACAGACCTATGGAACAGCTGTCCTGCCCTACATAAGAGGTACTACAGACCAAATCAGTAAGATACTACACAGGCATCACATCAAGACTGCCTTCAAAACATACAAAAAAATAGCAGCCATCCTTAAAAACCCCAAAGACAAAATTGACCTGCTTCTCACCTGAAGGATTCTGATTTATAAACAAACATTTCTTTAGGCATATACGGCACTGTTTTGAGTAGAACATGAGTATGGAAAATTCTGGGGACAGTGTTAAATCTATATTCCTGTTGTACGGCATAAGCCTATGAATTGATATAGTTTGTTATTTAAAATGACGAAGGAAGTTTGTAAGTCCAATTATGAGCATGCTGAATGTTTGTAATATAACCTAATTATGCCTACTATTTCAAATAGAAATATCAAAGGGAATATGTCTTGTCAGACAATAGCAAAATGCACAACTTTATGAAGAGCTTTATAAAAGTTTGGCAGAGAATCAGTTACACATTTTTCATTTTTCAAACTAGAGTTTCCTCAATGTCTTTTCATATAAATTTTTAATTGTGACTAACAGGAACAATACTTTCTTGCTCTTTACAAAGAAAAAAAGAAAGAAAACTCAACTTGGAATGTAACTGCTTCTAACCAGACATTTGTTCTACATTACCCAGAGGCAGAATAATAATCTGAGATCAGGATTTCCAAAGATGAAATTTCCAAACCACAGAGTTATTTATACAATGACATTCAGCTGTAGGGAAAAGGAAAATGATATTTTTTATTCAATAAGTAGAAGATTTAGACAATGAAGACCACCTTAGATGCACTTCGAGGATAAATTATATTTCAATAGGAAAATCTATAATGGATAGATAAATCCACCTGATAGGGAACATTCTCAAGTGTTCTTGAGAAACTTGAGGCTACAACTTCCTAAATTTCCTTTGTCTGTGGAAAGGATAAATCCCATTTCCATCTCCATCTGGTTTCATTATTGAAAACTGATGTTCAGAAATTCCAAATAAAATCACAGAACTTCAACATACCTGAAGATGGAAGCACAACCTTTGGTTTAAAATGGGGATCAACTAGCCTTCTTGGATTCCTGATCTTATGGCCGTGTCACACTGCCCAACGGATGCAAAAAGGACACAACGGAAGAGAAAAATGTTACATCCGTTGTATCCATGCTCAAAAGGGGCAAAAATTTGCATAATTGGAGTGGATAACACGGATGCAGGGTGGACGCAGGGCGGATGCAAAGTGGATACGGAATGGAAGCCCAGCGGATGGAAGCGGATGGTGCATCCGCTAGGCTTCCGGGGGGCCTCAGCAAAGCGGACGCGGAACGGAAACAACGGATGCAGAACGGATGGCCAGCGGATGAAGCGGATGCACAGCTGAAGCCTAACGGATGCCAGGTGTTAATTGCACATGCGGGGAGGATGCATTGCGCAAGCCCCGCAGATATAAAGGGAAGCAGCTCGCACGTGGCCAGCATTTGGAGGAAAGACCTGCTGCTGGATACCTCGAGTTCTTGCCTGTATGTCTGCCTGCAAGCCTTGCTGCCAGCCTGCCTCCAAGCCTGCCTCCCAGCCTGCCTCCCAGCCTCCTGGGCAGCCTCCCTGCCAGGCTTGCTGCCAGCCTGCCTTCCAGCCTCCCTTCCAGCCTTGCTGGCAGTCTGCCTTCCAGCCTCCCTTCCAGCCTTGCTGGCAGTCTGCCTTCCAGCCTCCCTGCCAGCCTTGCTGCAGCCTGCCTTCCAGCCTCCCTGCCAGCCTTGCTGCAGCCTGCTTTCCAGCCTCCCTGCCAGCCAGTCTGTCTGCCAGCCTTGGTGCCTGCCTTCCTTCCAGCCTTCCTGCCAGGCTTCCTAACAGGCTTCCTAACAGGCTTCCTGCCAGCCTTCCTGCCAGCCTTCCTGCCAGCCTTGGTGCCTGCCAGCCTTCCTGCCAGCCTTCCTGCCAGCCAGCAACCCCACAACCATGGGGAAGAAGCGAAAGCCTCAGCAACCTGCCGCCATCCCTGGCAAGAGGGACAGGGCCCCCCTCCCGCCCCATGTCCCTGACTCATCTTCTGCTGGGGCTTCTGCTGCTTGGGCTCGCTCTTCTGTTGCTGGAGCTTCTGCTGGTGCTTACTCTGCTGGCACTGCTCCTGATGCTGGTGCTTCTGCTGGTGCTTACTCTGCTGGCGCTGCTCCTGGTGCTGGTGCTTCTGCTGGTGCTTACTCTGCTGGCACTGCTCCTGGTGCTGGTGCTTCTGCTGGTGCTTACTCTGCTGGCGCTGCTCCTGGCGCTGGTGCTTCTGCTGGGGCTTAATCTGCTGGCATTACTCCTGGTGCTGGTGCTTCTGCTGGTGCTTACTCTGCTGCTGATGATCCTGGTGCTGCTGGTGCTGCTGGTGCTCCTGGTGCTGCTGCTGCTGCTGGTCCTGCTGGTCCTACTTTTGCTGCTACTGTTGTTGCTGCTGCTGCTGCTGGTGGTGGTGTGGAGGAGCAGCTCCTGGCAGTGGTGCTTCTGCTGCGTACTCTGCTGAAGCTGCTCCTGGCGGTGGTGCTTCTGCTGCTGCGTACTCTGCTGAAGCTGCTCCTGGTCCTGCTGGTCCTGCTCATTCTGCTCGTGCTCCTGGTCTTGCTGACCCTGCTGCTGGTGCTTACTCTGCTGCTGCTGATCCTGGTCTTGCTGCTGCTGTTGCTGCTGCTGCTTATGATCCTGTTGGTGATGCTGCGGCTGCTGCTGCTGCTGCTGCTATTGGTGTGGAGGAGCAGCCCCTACAACCTGGAAGTCCCTCTGATGAGGGCCCATCTGGTCCTGCCAAAGGGAGGAAGAGGCGAATGCAACAATGGGAGAGGAGGCAGTACTACATTGAGGAAGCGCATGAGGATGAGGTGCTGGAGTGGCTGAGAGAGAACGACTATCTGTGGCAGAAGGGACACCGGCTGTACAGGGACACCAAGCGGAAGCAGGCTGCTTGGAGAGAGAGGGTGGAGAGTCTGGGCTACACATCTGATGTGCTCCTCGGCTGGTGGAAGTACATGCACACCTGGTACGGGAAGCTGCACCTCAAAAAATCTGGCCAGGCCACGGTTAAGCTGATGGACAGAGAGAACTATGTCATGGCCAAGTGCAGCTTCCTGGAGGGTGAGGTCCGCCACCGAGGAGCACCAGGAGCCCAAATCTCTACCCTCTCTCTCCAGAAGCCTGCTGGGAGCCAGTCCTCTGGCGGCCAAGAGTCAGTCTCTGTCTCCATGCAGGTATCTGTGGAGCGTGCCATGGTTGAGAACCCCCGGGCAGGTGTTGAAAGCGTGGTGGAGAGCGAAGAGGACTCCCTGGTGCAGTGGGAGAAAGGAGACATCGAGTCCACCGCTGCCGAAGCCGCATCCACCCACACCTCCGCCTCCACAGTAAGGCAGAGAGCCAGACCGCAGGAGGGGCAGAGCCACAAGGTCCTGGTGGAGATCAGGGACACCATCCGCACCAGCATAGGTCTCCTCTCTCAGCTGGTCCCCATCGACTCCTCATCCTCCAACCGCAAGCCCTTCCTCAATTATGTCAACCAGACCCTCAAGGAGATGGCGGATCCCCAGTACCAGGTGGTGAAGGAGAGGATCACCACGCTGCTTAACAACCTTCCAGACCCAGAGGAACCTGCTCCCACCCAGTCCAGGTCTGCTCCTCCACCCCAGGTGATGTCCCTCCCATATCAAGGCTTCCCACAGCCCCTCACCTACCAGGGCTACAGCTACCACGACAATAATGCCACCCACAACAGCGATGCCAGCCATGCCAATGATGCCACCCATGCCAGTCCTCACCCCGCTACAGACCAGGAAGCCCCACTACACTGCTCCTTCCTCCATCCCACAGCCCAGCCCGGCCTCAGTACATCTGTCCTCAGTACTGGGGCTGACACCCCATGGCATGGAGGAAGGACCTCTCAGCATCACGGGGCTGAGCCAGCTGTCCGACACTTTCCTCAACAAACCGTCCCCTGTTGTCCTCTTGGGGCCAGGCACACAACAACACCTCAGACCAGCACTGCAGCAGCACCCACCTCCACAGCACCTGCACCCTAACACCTTAGACTGGGCACACACCTCCGAGTGACCAAGAGTAGTGCCAGAGACTGGCTGCCTGGATATTTGTGGACTTTATTTGGACACTTGACTTGGGTCATGTTTATTTTACAGCTTGTTATTAATAAAGTTTATCTTTGTTTCACACACTTGCTTCATTAATTTTTTTCTATAAAGTCTGGGTGGAAACTTTTAGAAATGGTTTAGCCTTTGCATGCTTGTGGGATGGGTTAAGATAGCTGTGGGATGGGCAGGGATACCTGTGCGATGGGAAGGGATAATTGTGGGATGGGCAGGGATACCTATGGGATGGGTAATAGATGTGGAATAGATAAACGTCCAGTGCAATCATAGTGGGACTGTATGGTCCACCCTCCCAGGTGCCACCCCTATGGCCCTTCATTATCAATTACAATGTAAGCATTGATCCACACATGTCAACATAAACACAACTCTTTATTAAATGCCCTGTTCATTGTAGGCACACCCAACATACATGGGCCAATCTCATCAGTGTGATGAGACAGGCTGAAGGAACCAACCATTAAGCATCTACCATCCTGTCTTGCCACTCCACCGCTCCAGCTGGGGAGTTGCACCAGTGTTTCAGGAGGTTGCGCTGCTTCTTTGCCTCACATGAGGCTCTGTTGGGGCCTTGCACATCCTCGGTGTCGATCAGGTTTTGCCCTTGCCTCCATTCCCCAGGCTCCATGTCCCCATTGCCTTGCTGGAGGTCCACGAGCCTGTTCTGCAAGACTGGGTAGCGGGTGCGCATGAGATTGTGCAGGATGCAGCAAGCTTCCACGATCTTCCTCATGGTCTCTAGGTGATGCTGCATGTTGGTGAGAAGTACCTGGAACCTGTTGGCCAGGATGCCAAAGGCGTTCTCCACCACCCACCTTGCCCTGGACAGCCTGTAGTTGAAGATCCTCTCTTCATGGGTGAGGAGTCTGGAGGTGTAGGGCTTCATGAGGTAGGTTGTGAGGGAGAAGGCGTAATCCCCCATGATGAAGTAGGGCACATCCTGCGCGTCGTTGGGCAGTGGGTCTGGATCTGGGAAGCCCACCATGAGGTTGCTTTCCAGCCCCTCCTTGAGGTGACTGTTGTTGAATACCTGGGCATCTGAAGATGAGCCGTTGCCTGAAACAACGATGTACATGAACTTGTAGTCAGCATCGACCATGGCGAAGAGGATGATGCTGAAGAAGCCCTTGTAATTGTGATAAGAGGACCCTGAGTTGACTGGAGCTTTGCCGGCCACGTGCTTGCCATCGATGGTTCCAATGGTGTGGGGGAAGTTCCACTTCTGAAACCACTGCTCTGCAAATTTCTTTCATCCTTCTTCAGTGGAGGGGCACTGGAGGAGCTCCTCCTTGTATTCTTCGATGGTGCCCTGCACCACTTCTCTGACAACAAAGCTGATGGTCCTGGGTGGCACCCTCCAGCCGTACTGCATGCTCCTGTAGGTGGTCCCTGAGGCCAGGTGGCACAGAGTGAGTGTCACCTTGAGCCCAGGTTCCAGGCTGGGCAGGATGTTGGTGTTTGTCTTTGTCAACCTGGGTGTCAGCCGCTGCACAACTTCGTCAAACATGGCTGGAGGCATCCTCATGAAGTTCTGGAACGCCCGAGTGTCTTCGCTCCTGAGCTCCACCATCAGCATGTCGTAAAGTACGCACTGTGCTCTTCTGGCGAACCATCTTCGGAGGCAGACTTTTTTTGGGTGCCTCCTTTTCTTCCCGTAATACTGTTCACAGAGACTGCAGATGGTTTCGCAGTGTTGCAAAAGGATGTTGGCTGCCGAAAGGATTTTGTCGCAATCCACGGTGGACATGCCTGGATGCTGTGGAAGAGGAAGAGGCAGATGAAGGCTGCAGAGGTCTGCACAGCTGGTCTGCTCGTCTGAAAGTGAGATGCAGATGAGTTGCTCCCCCTTTTTATAGGCAGTATAGGTGTCCCTTTTTCATCCTCTAGGCATCCTCTAGGCATCCTGTAGACATCCTTAATATCCGAGATAGGTCCCCTCTGCGGACATTTTTTCCGTTTTAAACGCTTTGTTTCTGCTACGCATCCGTTCTGCATCCGTTCCGCGTCCGTTCCGTTTCCTCCCTGCATCCGGGCGGATGGAGTTGCGTGGACGTGCAGCGGATGCCTAGCGGATATAGCGGATGCGTAACGGATGCGTAACGGATGCCTAGCGGATGTGTAGCGGATGCAGAACGGATGAATTGGATACATTTTCCATGCAAAAATTTTAGGCAGCCCAAAATTTTGGAGCGGATGAAACGTCAATAAATGGATGCTGGACGGATAGAGAGGAAGCAAAACGGAGGCAGTGAGTACATTGCGTTTTCAAACGGATGGCAAGGTTTTTTGTCCGTTTTACATCCTCTGCATCCATTGGTGCAGTGTGACATGGGCTTTAGTTGTTCATTTCTTGACACAATATAACCTTCTGTGGTTGCTAAAATCAGAGAGTGAGCAAAGGTAAACTGAGAGATCCTTTTCATCTAGGAAATCTTTTGGTGGACATAATTAGGATGAAATAAGTAATTCTCTGGACTATTTCAGTGAAGACATAATTAATTATGATTTTGGTAAATGTTTGCTTTTCCAGATAATTATTTTCACTATTTCTTTGTTTAATTTGGTAAGAATGAATTTGGTCTCTGAAAAGATTTATTAAAAGCTTTTTTTCCCCCTCTTGTGCATTGAACACTCCTAAGTTTCTTTAATTCTTCTCTATTAGCATCATTTCTGATTTCTCATGGATTCTAAACCGATATTTCCCTTTATGTTGCTATTCGAAATACTAGAGATTCTTATACTTATTTTGTTCATTCATCATGCTTATAGCTAGACTGAAGCGCATCGTTCTTTTTTAAATAAAGAATTATATCACCCAATGTTGATGCTGGTGTTAATTAAGAAGAAAAGATTACAAAGCATCATTCCTAGATTCACAAGACACAAATGTGACAACCTATGTAAAAAGAGAAATATCAATAGGGGTGAAAATGCCCCCCCCCCACATATTCTCTACATATCTCTAAGAAAAAATGATAAATGAATGGCTTGCCACTGAAGAAATGAAGGAAGGAATGAAGGAAGGAAAAGGGTGTGAGAGAGGGACTGAAAGAAAAGAAAAGAGAAAAGACTTGCCAAGCCATCTTATAGAACTTGTGTTTCTCAGCAAAAATTGGTATAATGGTGTTTGGTAATAATTACATAACTCTTCCTGACCATCTCCCAGTACTTTCCATGACCCACATGGCATTTCCTGTGCACACCCACATACCCTCCCCAACCTGTGCAGCACCTTTCATACACTCTCATGTACAATTCTTCACCTGCAGTCCCATCACTCACACATCTGCCTGCTGGCCTTGGACCTTTAACTTTCTTCTGGCTTCCACTGAATTTCTCCCTGAAAGCTTACCACAAGAAAAATAAAAGGGAATCTGAAATGAATAGGAGGGAGGAAAGAAGGAAGGAAGGAATCTTTCTGATATTTCCAGCCAGTTTCCCACAATGAAACTCACTGGGGAAGCTGGCAAGAAATCAGAGGTCCAACTCCTCTTTTGTCCACCTGCAGTCATTCTTTCCCTCTGTTTATGTGAACAAATATATCTAAAATGATGACCCAGAAGACACAGGTTGCTTACTTTCAGCAAATCACTTTGATACTCATTGCTATTTTTGTAGCAACTTTGATGCTCATTGCATTTCTTCATTTTAGCTGAGTAGTGAGATCTGTTTGTTATGGAAATGTTCTAAGGGAAACCACCAACAAGCTGGAGAGAGTTAACAAGTGCACTTTTATTCCATACAAAAGAACAATGCTCATCAGATTCTTCTCCAGGAAGGAAAAGACACTTGGATAGAAACAAGAGCAGAATATATGCAGTACATTTATGACTACTCATTTAGATAATTTTCATTTAATTGGTTTAAGAATAGCAAAGCGAGATTTCATCATAAATTCACCCCAATTAGTTCTTTGATAAATTCATTATATTGGCATGCCACCACAAATATTTTTGTCTTGAATGCCAATAAGAACTGTTTTTCAGCAGCCTGAGACTGTGATAGTCATTCTAACTCACTATGTTAGTGACACTTTACTTCAAGATATTTCTTCAAGACTATTTGGTTATTCCCAAGTCCTCCCTGCACATTTGTTTTATATTTTTCCTGTTATTAACTAATATCCATCCCCAATTTATATCTTCAATAAGTTGTATGCGGGGAAAACAAACATGATAAACATAGAACAGAAACCTTGAAACACATCCAGATTTCTACAAGGAATTGCAAATCTTTCTGAAAAAAAAAAAAAAAAAAAAGCTCTCCCCTGTCTACTAATTGTAGAAGTGATTCATAGCTATGATTCTTCCACCCAAAGACCTGTGTGAAATCAAAGAGAAATTCTGATATGTTTTAAGCAACAGCAGACAGAGACGGTAAAAAAGATGTAATGACTGAAAAGTCTTAAATCATGGGTTCTCCAATCCCAGGTCCATGGCCCAGTGCTGGGCTATGGTCCATTCAGAACCAGGCAACAAAAGTGGTGGATGTGTGTGTATGTACGAGTGAATGAAGCTGCATTTGTAAAAGTAGTGCATGCACACACATGAAGCTATCCCTTCTCCCTACCACCACTGCCATTACTGTCTCCACCAGGTTGGCTGAGCTGGAAAGTTGGAGACCACTGCCATAATTGAATGGCCTTTGCATATATTCCCTATGTCAGTGTTGGCAAACCTTTTCAGCACTAAGTGCTGAAACGGGAGTGCATGCCTGCATGCATGGAACTGCTAGAAGCCAGAAGAGCAGTTCCCTGGCATGTGGGAGTGCTGGAAACCAGAAGAGCAGCTCTCTGGTATGCATGCACATACCGGGAAGCTGAGCTTCTGGTTTCCAGCATGCACATGTGTGCCAGCCACATGGTCTTCCAGTTTTTAATATGTATACTGGGGAGCTCTTCTAGTCTCCGGCACTCTTGTGCACGCAAAGACCAGCTAGCATGCCAGAATTTGGAATAGCAACGGGCAATGCCTGGTGTGCCCAGAGAGATGGTTCTTCATGCCACTTCTGGCACACGTGCCATAGGTTCACCATCACAGCCTTATGTTGTATGAATGTTTGAACAGTGAAATGTTCAAATGTGTCTTCACAGAAATAACTGCTTATAGGTCATTTGCTGCTCTCTTCTGCTGTTAGCCTTACACTACTGTACAGACCAGGAGGGATTAAATGTGTTTGCTATCATATAACAGAGGTGGTAAACTTATTTTCTGATATGTTTGTACAGAGTTGTTACCTGCTTATCACTGCAGGGAGATTATGTACTGCAGATCTAAAATAAAATTATGATAGACAGACAATATACTTCTCAGGAAGGTCAAACTCAACCAGCAAATCTTATTCAAATCCCACTGACATGAGACAGCTACATGGAAAAGCTCCCCATATCTATTTACAATAAGCTGTAAATATACTGTTTATTTGCAGAAGGCTCCATCCATCTAGCCATCCAGCCATCCAGCCATTCATCTTGTTTCAAGTAGCTTTGCTTAAATCTAAGTGAATCTTGCATTATTCCTCCCATTTTAAAACAAGCTGAATTCTACCTCTTTTTTTTCTCACTCTAAATGAGAATACTGAAAGTGTTAAGTTCCGAAAAGGTATAAGCCTGACCTTTTTAAAGATCAGATCTTTGACATATTGTTTAATATTTGGAAAATCCACTTCCTCCATTATCTCTTTGACAAATTTTCCTGGATGCTCAGGATCTTTTGCTCTCCTATGTGAGCATCAAAATAAATGCCAATTTATATATACAACCAATTTTTTAAAAGAACAGCAATGCAAAATAATAAGTCATGACATTCACAACTGAAGTTTTCTTTTATTTTTAAAGTAAAGTAACCACCATAATTTTAGATTTAGAAAATAATCAAGTTAATTTTTCTTATAGGCTGTGTGATTGACAGATGAATCTTAAGCATGTTTACTAAAAAGTAACACTCAAAACAAATTCTGTATCACTGGAACATTAGTCAGCTAAATTGTATAAACTGGTAAACCTTATTCATATAGGGCTTAATGGGATTAAATTATTATTAACTCTATATAGACTTGACAATATACTCTTTTGATGATTCATTAAACTCCAAATTCATTAGCAGTGCTTCCTGTAGTTTATCTTGAATTCATAATACTGTTTCATATGGATCCAAAGATGCTTTTTCAAGAGGCAACTGGACTTATTTTTGAACATGAACAGAATGAGCTGGAAGGGACCTTGGAGATCTTCTAGTCCAGCCTCCTGCTCAAGTAGGAGAACCGATACCATTTCAGATAAGTGATTGTCTAGTGTCTTCTTAAAAACATCCAGTGATGGAGTGCTCACAATTTCTGATGGCAAACTGTTCCACTGGATAATTTTCCTCACTGTCAGAAAGTTTCTCCTTAATTCCAGGTTGCTTCTTTCTTTGATTAGTTTCCAAACATTGTTTCTTATCTTGCCCTCTGGTGCTCTGTAGAATAATTTGACCCCTTCTTCTTTGTGGCAGCCCCTCAAATACTGGAATACTGCTATCATGTCAACCTAAGTCTTCTTTTCTTGATACTAGTCAAACCCAAATCCTGCAGTCATTCTTCATATGTTTTAGTCTCCAGGCCTTTGATCATCTTAGTTGCTCTTTGTCTGAAGTCTCTGAAATTTCGACATATTTTTTGTAGTATGGTGACCAAAATTTGTTACAGTTTGAAGTTTGAATGATTTCTTTGAAGATAGTTTGCTTCTCATCCAAGAAGCTTCTTCAGCTCTGCCTGGATGGTGGGGACTGGAAGGATTTATACTCCTTGCAGACAGCTGGTCATTTGCATACTTTCAGAGAGTTGTTGAGGCCATCTGAAGGTTTATCTGCATCATCAGGGTCACCTGAATAGTGCAAATGGGTTCTTCTTGTTGAAAGGACTATATTGTAGATTTCATAGACATTTCTTGTGGAATTTCAAATTGTCAGAAGAAAAGAGATGACAATTTCATTTAATCTTAACTATTGCTATTTTAACTACCTTGTACCTGAAGGCCATACCTATCTAAACCAGTGAATCTACAGGTAGTCTTCAATTTATGAACAGTCACTTGATAATAATTAAAAGTTACAATGGAGCTTCCAGTGACACTAACTAGTTCCAAATTTCTGATAGCTACTTACACCCCTGTGATCACATAACCATTCTACAACAGGCAAGAATTTATGGCCATTTGCAGCATCCTGTAGTCATGATATTTTTTGCCCCAAACTGGCATTTAGAAAACAGTTCACTGAATGACTTCAGTGTTTGCTTAGTGACCAGCATAAAAACATTGTAAAATTGAATTGGTCATGTGAGTGACCTGTTTTATAACAGTCACAAATTACAACTGTCATGGGCAGGCTCCATTGTGGTCATAAGTCAAGAACTACATCTACCACAGACAGAGTCCTTGAAATTATGAAACATAAGAAAAAAGAAAATTATGATTTTTTTTCAGTTTAATCATAAAATTCTATGAGACAAGGAATTTTCTGCAAAATATTATCCTCCATTTTCTTCCAGTATTAAAGTAATAATAGCAGTGGTGGAATCATTGGATTAATTTCTGTTCTGTTCTTCATCTATATACCAACACAAGAATTATTGGAGCAATGACATTGTAGATTTTTAATTGGATTTCTTAAACTATGGCTTGTACCTATAATGAATTAATTAGTGAACAATGAAGGGGTAATTTCATTGAAAAAATGTTTATGGGAAGTGATGTTACATGTATCATCATGTCATCACACAAATGATGCATGTCATGTATATCATGATGCAAATCCATAAATGAAATTTATATTATACTGAAAATGACATAAATTGTCACATTAACACAATGATATCAAGACATTTCTGATAACATTATAATGTCTACCAAGTGCCTAAGAAACTGCTGAGTTATATATGTAATCCATAAAGTATCTGTAGAAATGTAAAAGTTAGTGAATCTCAGTACTTTTAATTCAATTTGTTTTATATCATTGGAAAGGTCTGTCATTGTGGCATTTGTTTTATACTTTAAATTTAGAAAGCTCTTTCATTTGTTCTATTTAATATACAGTTTTAATATAATCATTACAAATAATTAGGATATTTATTCTTGCCCAAATCTAATACCAACAAAATTATTGAGTTTATTCATTCTTTCATTTATTACTTATTACTTCATTTATTATTGCAGGGAAACACAATATTAGACAGCATTGTGGACAGAAAAAATATCTCATCTAAAGTCTTTGAATATGAATGTATGTAACAATAAACACTCAATAGACACTTTACAGGCACTCAAAATCTAATAATTTATGATAACACTTTTTAATTTTTTTACCATTCAAACAATGAGAGAATCATATTTATTTAAGGATATATGACACTCTTCTAAGAAATTCAGCTCACCTTTAAGAAGCTAGCCAAAAGTTCCTGAAAAGCCAAAATTTTAAATAAGAGAATGAAATGGTTTTTAATTCTGTCACTTAAAAATGTGGTGAATTTCACTTGCAGTCAAATAGGTCCACCAGATCCAGGTTAATGCAGAAGAAGATCAGCATATCTTATTTATTTATTACATTTCTATCTGGCTTTTATTATTTTAGAAATAATAGGCCATTGCTTCCTCCTATTTTCTGCACAATAGCGACCTTGTGATCTTGGTTTGGGCTGAGAGAGAAGGTCTTAACTAAGGTCTAAGGTCACTTAACTGGCTTTCATACTTAAGGTGGGACTAGAACTCACAATCTCCTGGTTTTTTGTCGAATGCCTCAATCTCTAAACCAAACTGGCTCTCACTACATCAGGGCTGTCAAACTCCCAGTCTGTGGGCAGGATGTATCACGCACTGGCTACACCCATGCCCAGTTTAGCAAAGAGGAAAAAATCCTGATACGTCATGTGATGCCACCGTGAAAATGTGAGTTTGACACCTTTGCACTATGTGAACATCTATGATGTGGGGGTACCGTAATATTGGAATAAATGCCACATATATGATGAGGGCATTACTGAAATGCCATAATTTTTGAATTTGCAACCAACACAGGGGCCCAAGAGTATGCAATGAAGTCATTTACTTGACTATGTCATTAGGCGCACATCATCATTTTGGTATCAGTGTGGTTTATCACAAATACCACTGGGAACTGAATATTTATTTATTATTTACTTATTTCACTTTCATCCTGCCTTTATATTCATAAAAAAATGAAGGGTGAAAACATATCCAACACACCTTCCTCCTATTTTCCCAGTAACAACAACCCTGTGAGGTGAGTTAAACCAAGAGAGAGTGACTGACCCAAAGCCACCCAGCTGACTTTCATAACTAAGGTGGGACTTGAATTCACAGTCTCCTGCTTTCTAGCCTGGTACCTTAACCACTAGACCAGAGCTGTCAAACTTGTACCCCGTAGGTCCAGATGCATCATGCACTGGCCACGCCCATGCCCATGCCCAGTTTAGAGAAGGGGATAAAAGTTCTGATATGTTACATGATGTCACCATGGTGACAGGAGTTTGACACCCCTACACTAAACCAAACTGGCTCTATATACTATATTTTAAAACACAATATAATTAGTCTTTTCTTTGAAATCAGCTGAAATCAGCTTCCTTAGTTCTTCCTAATAAGGCTCCTGTATCAAGGTCAGTACTTTATACAGTACCTTTAAGATTAAAAAAAAATAGCCATTAACATGATTCTGCTGTTTCAGTGTCCATTTTTGTAATTATTATTTTATTACATATTAAATCAGACCTAGCTAGATGCAGGCAGATAAGCAACAAATCTCAACTATCATAAAACTAATATATTTCCATTTCATCATTAGAAGCTTATAGTATTATGAGATATTTCATTTTCTCATGTCTAGTCAAAATCCATATATCCCTGGAAAGCTTTAAACTAAAAAAAATACTTAGTTAACATTGTTTAAATAATTCAGAAGAAAGTATAAGCAGTGAATAATACATTCGACCAATTCTATTAATTATACATCCAAGTTAAAATACGAGCTCTGAAATTCAAACTTTGGTCTGGCAGAATTCCACGTACAGGATTGTAATCCAAGAATGGTTTCTAATTAAAATTCGATTTTGGACCTACTTTTTAATTCTAACATTATTCTGAGGCATAGTCCCACAATTTAGCCAGTACAGGTAGTCCTTGACTTACGGCTGCAATTGAGCCCAAAATTTCTGTTGTTAAGTGGGATATTTGTTGAGTGAGGTTTTTCCCATTTTCTTTCTTGCCACAGCTGTTAAGTGAATCACTGCAGTAACACAGTTGTTAAGTGAATCTGGATTCCCCATTGACTTTGTTTATTCGAATGTTGCAAAAGGGGATCAATCACATGATCACACTTTTAATGAATCAGTTGCCAAAAGTCTGAATTTTGATCAAGTGACCATGGGGAGGCTGCACAAGTCATAAGTGTGAAAAACTGTTATAAAGTCACTTTTTTCAGTGCTGTTGTAACTTCGAATAGTAACTTGAGAATTATAAATTTCATGGGCAGGTCATTATTTTGATGAGTACCTACTGTATGAAGCTAAGTCTGAGGGCTTAATTACAAGCATTTAATGATCATCTCTTGCTACTTTTAAGTGAGTCTCAGTGTCACAGTGGTTAGACTACAGTACTGCAGGCTACATCTGCTGGCTGCTGGCTGCCTGGAATTTGTCAGTTCAAATCTCACCAGGCTTAAAGTGGACTCAGACTTCCATCCTTCCAAGTTGGGTAAAATGAGAATCCAAATTGTTGCGTGTACTAAGATGACTCTGTAACTACTTACAGAGGGCTGTAAAACACTGTAAAGCAGTATATAAGTCTAAATGCTATTGCTATTGCTAAGTCTCTCAGCAGCTGATGGTACAGCAATGAAGCCTCTCCGAATAAGAATAAAAATTAATCTTTACTGGGATTCCCTGCTGTCCCAGTTCTAGCAAACCAAGCCCTTTTGGATTATTTATTTATTTATATTTATTTATATGTCAAAAGCTTACAATACAACAGAAACAAGAATAAACATAGATTTAAATACAAGAAATAGGAACTAATAATTGGGGACAATAGGACAGGGATGGTTGGAACGATTGTGCGCTTATGCATGCCCCTTACAGACCTTTTAGGAATGGAGTTTAAGCCCATGTCACACTGAACCAATGGATGCAAAGAGGATGTAAAACGGACAAAAAAGCTTGCCATCAGTTCGAAAACGCGATGTACTCACTGCTTCCGTTTTGCTTCCTCTCTATCCGTCCAGAATCCGTTTATTGACGTTTCATCCGCTCCAAAAGTTTTCGGTTGCCCAAAACTTTTGTGCGGAAACTGTATCCAGTTTGTCCGTTCTGCATCCGCTAGGCATCCGTTCTGCATCCGTTACGCATCCGCTATATCCGTTAGGCATCCGTTCCGCATCCACGCAACTCGCATCTGCTCGGACGCAGGGAGGAAGCGGAACGGATGCAGAACAGATGGAGAACGGATGCATAACAGATGCAGCATGGAAACAAAGCGTTTAAAATGGAAAAAACATTCGCAGAGAGGACCTATCTCGGATATTAAGGATGTCTAGAGGATGCCTAGAGGATGCCTAGCGGAAAACCTATATTTCCTATAAACAGGGGGAGCAACTCATCTGCATCTCACTTTCAGAAGAGCAGCCCAGCAGTGCAGACCTCTGCAGCCTTCATCTGGCTCTTCCTCTTCCACAGCATCCAGTCATGTCCACCGTGGATTGTAAGAAAGTCCTTTTGGCAGCCACCATCCTTCTGCAACAGTGCGAAGACATCTGCAGGCTCTGTGAACTCCACAGCGAGAAGAAAAAGAGGCACCCAAAAAAAGTCTGGGTCCAAAGATGGTTCGACAGAAGACCAGAGGACGGAGTGTATAACAATCTGATGGTGGAGCTCAGGAACGAAGCACTCGGGCGTTCCAGAACTTCATGAGGATGCCTCCAGCCATGTTTGATGAAGCTGTGCAGCAGCTGACACCCAGGTTGACCAAGGCAAACATCAACTTCCGGCCCAGCCTGGACCCTGGGCTCAAGGTGGCACTCACTCTGCACCATCTGGCCTCAGGGACCACCCACAGCAGCATGCAGTACGGCTGGAGGGTGCCACACAACACCATTAGCATTGTGGTCAGAGAAGTGGTGCAGGCCATCATCGAAGAATACAAGGAGGAGCTCCTCCAGTACCCCTCCACTGAAGAAGGATGGAAGAAATTTGCAGAGCAGTGATATCAGAAGTGGAACTTCCCCCACACCATTGGAGCCATAGATGGCAAGCACGTGGCCTGCAAAGCTCCAGCCAAGTCGGGGTCCACTTATTTCAATTACAAGGGCTTCTTCAGCATCATCCTCTTCGCCATGGTCAATGCTGACTACAAGTTCATGTACATCGATGCTTCAGGCAACGGCTCATCTTCAGATGCCCAGGTATACAACGCCAGTCACTTCAAGGAGGGGCTAGAATGCAACCTCATCATGGGCTTCCAAGATCCAATCCCGCTGCCCAATGACAAGCAAGATGTGCCCTACTTCATCGTGGGGGATGACGCCTTCTCCCTCACAACCTACCTCATGAAGCCCTACACTTCCAGACTCCTCACCCATGAAGAAAGGATCTTCAACTACAGGCTGTCCAGGGAAAGGCAGGTGGTGGAGTATGCCTTTGGCATCCTGGCCAACAGGTTCCAGGTACTTCTCACCACCATGCAGCATAGCCCAGAGACCGTGAGGAGGATCATAGAAGCTTGCTGCATCCTGCATAATCTCATGCACACCCGCTACCCAGTCTTGCAGAACAGGCTCGTGGACTGTCAACAAGGCAGTGTAGACATGGAGCCTGGGGAATGGAGGCAAGGGCAAAACCTGATCGACACCGAGGATGTTCAAGGCCCCAACAGTCTCACGTGAAACGAAGAAGCAGTGCAACCTCCTGAAACACTGGTGCAACTCCCCAGCTGGAGCAGCGGAGTGGCAAGACAGGATGGTAAATGCTTAATGGATGCTTCCTTCAGCCTGTCTCATCAAACGGATGAGATTGGGCCATGTATATTTGGTTGGCCTACAATGAACAGGGCGTTTAATAAAGAGTTGTGTTTATGTTGACATGTGTGGATAATTATTACATTATTATTGATAATAAAGGGCTATAGGTGTGGCACCAGGTAGGGTGGACCATACAGTCCCACTATGCTTGCACTGGAGGTTTATCTATCCCACTGCTATCCTAACCCATCCCACAGCTATTACCCATCCCACAGGTATCCTAACCCATCCCAAAGCTATCCTTACCCATCCCACAAGCATGCAAAAGCTTGAACCATTTCTAAAAGTTTCCACCAAGACTTTATTAAAAAAAAGAAATGAAACAAGTGTGTGAATCATAAATAGACTTTATTAACAAGAAGCTATAAAACAAAAATGAGTCTCTGGCACTCCTCTTGGTCGCTCAATCTCAGGGGTGAAGGGTCCAGGTGCTGTGGAGGTGGCTGGTGCTGGAGTGCTTTTCATCAGCTCCTCCAGAAGCAGAAGCAGCGGAAGCGCCAGCCCCAGAAGAGCGAGCCCGTGCTGCAGGAACCCCAGCAGAACCAGAGTGAGGGCCAGGGGGTGAGATGGTAGCCCTGTCCCTCTTGCCAGGGCTGGCAGCAGATGGCTGAGGCTTGCTATGCTTCCTCATGGTTGTGGGGTTGCTGGCTGGCAGGGAGGCTGGCAGGCAGGCAGGCACCAAGGCTGGCAGGAAGGCTGGCACCAAGGCAGGCACCAAGGCTGGCAGGGAGGCAGGCACCAAGGCTGGCAGCAAGGCTTGCAGGCAGGCTGGCAGCAAGGCTGGCAGGGAGGCTGGCAGCAATGCTTGCAGCAAGGCAGGCAGCAAGGTCTGCAGGCAGACATGCAGGCAGGGCAGGCAAGGCAGCCAATCCGTCCGGCAGCAGGTCTTTCCTCTGAATGGCGACCTGCTTCTGAGCTGCTTCCGTTATATCCACGGGGCTGATGCAATGCATCCTCCCCGCATGCACAATTAACGCCAGGCATCCATTAGGCTTCCGCTGTGCATCCGCTGTGCATCCGCTTCATCCGCTAGGCTTCCGTTCTGCATCCGCTGTATCCGTTCTGTGTCCGCTTTGCTGTGGTCCCCCGGAAGCCTTGCAGATGTGCCATCTGCTCTCATGTGCTTCCATCCGCTGGGCTTCCATTCCGCATCCGCTTTCCATCCGCCCTGCATCCTCCCTGCGTCCTTGTTATCCGCTCCGGTTATGCAAATTTTTGCCCCTTTTGAGAGCTGATAACAATGGATGGAACATTTTGCTCATCCGCTGTGTCCTTTTTGCATCCGTTGGGCAGTGTGACATGGGCTTAAGTTTGAGGGTAAAGAAGTGGGGGGTTGAGCAGATGGCAACAGAATCAGGTAGTGAGTTCCAGACATTGAATACTCTGTTGCTGAAATTGTACTTCCTGCAATTGGGCTTGGAGTGGTTTACATTTAGTTTATATTTGTTGTGTTCTCATGTGTTGTTGTGATTAAAGCTGAAATATTCATTCACTGGTAAGATGTAGTAACATATGATTTTATGTGCTATGCTTAAATCCAATCTTAGTCTGTGTAATTCAAGGTTGTCTAAGCCTAGATTATCTTGAAATATATGAAGTCTTCCACCCAAGGATGACATTTCCAGTGTATGCCAGTTCCATATTGAGAAGAAAATAAAACAAGAAACATTGAATCTCTTAGAAACTATTTCTGTAGCATACAAGTAGTCCTTGACATAAGACCACCTTTTTGAGGACTATTTGAAGATACGACCATTTGAATTTGCAACTGCTTCTCTCACTGATCGCCATTGCAACATCTCTGTAGTTACCACTTTGTAATGTCTTGGTAAGACCTCACTTGAAATACTGCATCCAGGTTTGGTCACCATGATGTAAAAAAGAAGCTAAGGCTCTAGAAAGAGTGCAGAGAAGAGCAGCCAGGATGATTAGGGAACCAGAGGCTAAAACATATAAAGAATCATTGCTGGAATTGTCTAGTTTGATGGAAAGAAGGACTAGGAGAGACATGATAGCAGCGTTCAGATATCTCAGGGTCTGCCACAAATAAGAGAGAGTCAAGCTATTCTCCAAAGCACCTGAGGACAGGACAAGAAGCAATAGGTGGAAACTAATCAAGGAGAGAAGCAACCTAGAACTAAGGATAAATTTCCTGACAGTTAGAACAATTAATCAGTGGAACAATTTGCCTTTAGAAGTTGTGAATGCTCCAACACTGGAAGTTTTTAAGAAGAGACTGGACAACCATTTGTTTGAAATGGTATAGGGTTTCATGCCTAAGCAGGGGGTTGGACTAGAAGACTTCCAAGGTCCCCTCCAACTCTCCTACCCTGTCCTATCCTCGTGCTTGGTGACCAGCATGTATTTGCATTGGTTGCAGTAACCTGGGGTCATGTGAAAGCCTTTTGTGACCATTTGTGACCAGCAGACTTCTCACAAGCATAGTCAATCGGGAAAGCCAATTCACTTAACAACCTTGGCAAAAAGATTGCAAATTCAGTGTGACTCACTTAATGATCATTTTAGTGATGGAAGTTCCAGTCTCAATTCTGGTGGTAAGTCAAGGATTACCATTATGTCCTTCCTTATGCTTTATCCCCAACATACACACAATTATAACTGATATATACATTTAAATTTAATACTTTATGGCCACTCTAATCCTTAATAACTTGGGAAACAAGTTCCACTAAGGTGATTATCTTATTCCCATACCCACTGTGAACTGGAAATTTCAGTCTAAAAACACTGATTTCTAACATGCATCCCTATTGATTTCTATAAATATAGAAATATAATTAGTCATATGTTCCTGTAAAACTACAATTGATATAAAGCAATATCATTCTTTAAAACAATTATACTTTAATTTAGGTAGCAAAAGTGCTTGCATCAGTTTGACACTCTATGTGTATTTATTACTTTATTAAGCACTGATTCTTTATTAAAAGTAAATAAAAACATGAGCTCATTTTTGAAAACTAACCGTGCCCAAACAATACAATTGTATCAAGAAGAGTAATTCCATTGTTGTCCTTTAAATTAAACATTCAAATGAAGTGCCATGTCTCATTTAAATGGGTTTGAGAAGTCAATACTGAGTAAAGCATATTATAGAAAAATGTGTCTGGTATATGGAAGTCTTGGAATTGGCTTTATATTGCCACCCAGTGGCAGATATATTCAGTTGTTAAAACAGGATTAATTCCTGTCTGATAAAGCTAGTTTTGTGAAACAGTGAAATCATGAGTTAAAAAGCTTCCTTCCTTCCTTCCTTCCTTCCTTCCTTCCTTCCTTCCTTCCTCCCTCCCTCCCTCCCTCCCTCCCTCCTTACTACCAAAGACTGGAAAAAAATACTATTCCAATCAGAGGTGGTATTCAGTAGGTTCTGACCAGTTCTGGGGAATCAGTAACGTAAATTTTGAGTAGTTCGGAGAACCAGCAAATACCACCTCTGACTGGAGATTTTACAGTATCCCTCCCCTGCCATACCCATCAAGCCACGCCCACAGAACCAGAAGTAAAAATAATTGAATTCCACCATTGATTCCAATCAAGAATGAGAAACTCAAAATATTAAATTTATATTTGAAAACAGCATTGTAGCAGAGTACAAATGAAGCCAGCCAGAAGCAAAAACTATTGATTATGGAATATAATTAATGGAATATAATTTTGGGGGATTTTTCTTGGAAAAAATTCCAATAGTAGCTTGAAAGAAAGGGGCTTACTATTCATTTATTTGCAAACAAAATAAAACTCTGGTTAATCCAAAGATTCTGAGACAAGCTTCCAGTGTGACATGGAATTATGGATCTCAGTTGGCAGATTACAAGCTCCATTTGCTAGCAAATATATACATTTATCAAAAGCAATTAATGGCAGGTTTAGATCCTTTGTTGCCATCTGGATAGGTCCTGTTTACTTTTACATAGCTTTGGCAATTTAAGCCATAATGAATCTCTTTGCACACAGCTGTGTTTCTTATCTATTATTCCCAGTAATCGAATGTGTTCTGCTATGCAAAGGGAAGAGGCATTGGCATGCAAAAAGACTGCTGATTCACAATCATTTCTTATTGGGTGAAGCCAGAACTGAGTGTTGTTATTGCTGAATAACACCCAGACATAAAGTGGTACGCTAGGCTGCCAAATTCTGCTTAAAATAGTGTTTAGGACTAAGCAATGAAATTGAAACACAGTTAATACAATCTCTGCTGCTATGCAGCTTTTGCTTAAGTCATTAATATTATAGCTCAACATTCTTTCCCAATTAGAAGACATAATCAACTGTAGAATCATAAAACCGTATGCTTTTATTTTACATATTTCTCCAAAGTGCAGTTTATTATACTCCATCTGGAATATATATTTGCACACAATTTACACGTAACTTACTCAAATATATGAAATCCAAAAGCAACTTTCTTAAAATAGACTTTTAAAAATGCATCAATGTCAAATGTACCCTTTCAAAAAATGGATTAGATTTTAATCTACATTTAATCTACATATTCTTTTATATATCTTCTTTGTGAAGATTTTTTTTACAAAAAGAAATATTTTTAAAGAAAGGCAGAAGGAAAGAAAAAGGTTTTCTGCCCCCTTCAGTAAGGCCAAAGAATTTGAAAGAATACAATAAATTTTGTAAATAAAAATGGTGTTAGTTCACAAAGATTACTAGGTGAAAATAGAAATACATATTATTTCTATAGCAAGGAGGATAAAGCAGGAATGGTTAAATTGAATACTTTATTTAAAGAGAAAAATATGTTCTAATTTGTACATCACTTCTGGAATTTGTGCTTGTGAAGAAAAAAAAATGAACCTTTGACTTTGATTTTGTTGATTATAAAGATTTGGTGTTATAGAAATGGCGAGTTATATATTAATATGTGAAAGCAAAAAGTTGAGATTCAAGTGTATATATCTTGTACTGTTCTAGGAAGAATTGGAAGTCAATGCCCTCCTTTCTTTCTTTTTCTCTTCTCTCTTATATTTCACACTCCCTTTTCCTGTTCCCTTTCCTTCCCTTAATTTCCTATTTTCTTTTCTTTTTTGTATTTTATACAATAAAAAAATGGTAGAAAAAGAAAAGGAAAAAAGAAAAAGAAATGTGCAAATCTTTGAACAAAGGATCAGAGTTGCTACCTGAATCCTTTCTCTGTTGTCCTTCTATGCAACACTATAATGCACTTTGGCAGTTTGTATCATTTTTCTTCCATTAAAATCCATGGCAGAGGACTCTTGTATTCTTAGCATTGTGCTTGTATTTGAGAAATATAATTTTGAGAAATCCACAGCTAATCACCAATGCAGCAATGAACGACATGAACTGTAAGAATAAGGTCAATATTAATGGCATACATTGGAAATCAGCAGAACAGACAATAAGTAGAAACTGTTGCTTAGGATTTTAATAAAGACTTTCATACATCCCTTATAAATTACTAGTAATCTCAATTATGCACTTGATAATACAAGAGTTTACTATTTATTTATTCATTCAATTTATATAGCTATCTATCTCAAACAAGCAATTCTTGGATGGCACACAATAATAAAATTAATTAAAATCAAATTATAATAACAATATTGAGAATTAAATGTCAGGATTCCTGCAGTTACCCCAAATAAATCATGAGTGTTGAGCCAAACTTCCAAAACTTCAAGAGGATTTATTGATAAATAATAATAATAATAAATAAATAATTTTTATTTATTTATTTACATATCCAGCACTGCTTGGGTTAGCCGACTCTGAGACACATAATTCATCATCATCTTGATGATGGTTCCCCCCCCCCCAATCTGGGTGTATCATAATTCATATTCTCCAATGAGATATATCCATACCCAAGAGTCATCAATCATGTTCTCCAGTTAGAATTTTGCGGGGCAGAAACTTCAGTCATCTAGTTACTATCTTTGAAAAGCTATTTATGGAATGTACTTTCTCTTTCTAAGTTGCTGCACTAATCTTTCAAAACCCTTCCCCCCCTCCCTTTTTACTGGCAACTCTAAAAAGACCATAGAAATATTTTATGAATTGACATTGAATACATACAGGAGCCAAGGAAATTATAATCCATAGATCTTAACATAACCAGGAAATGGGGTCCTGAACACATTTGGTATGTCAGGCTGGGGCATATAACTACATTTTCAAGGTCTTATAAAAGGCTAACAGGGCTGGGGCCATCCTAATCTATGAAGGGAAAATGTTTCAAGGACATCTGTGCAGTAGTATGATTCAACCGGTGTAACATCCAGTTTGGTGAACACGCAGTCCGCATTTTAAAAAAGCCAATTTTCAGCTCTACTACTTATCTTCTACTGAAGCCCCTGTGAATAAAACAGCTGAGGTGTGGCAAGCTGCTCTGCCACGTGAATCAGCTCTGCTCTAAAATAATGAAATAAAGCACAGGAAAAAGCAGGGTGGGTGGGCAGGGCCAAATGCTCACAGGAACTACCAATTTACCCAAACCGGTCCAAAAAAGTAGAATCCCACCCCTGCAACTCTGATGGTCCCCCAGACATCTCTCCAGATGCTAGTGTAGAAGATGATGATCTGATCCCAAGTACGTCAGGTGGAGAGGCAACTGAGGGCTATGAGGCAGGATTGGAGGGGTCAAGCAGAAAGGAGCATCCAGACAAGCAGCTGGCTGATCTGGAGACAGGAAAGGCATAGCTACCATGGGAAGCCTAAAGATTTTAGGTGCAGAGAGCAAACAGCTGCATTTGGCCAGTGAAGATGAAGAATAACTGCCTTCTCCTCCTGATCCGAGAACACACAGGACTGAGAGGAGGCAGGCACAGTGAAGGTCAGCCAGACTACTTGCAAAGAGGCAACTTCACCTCTCTTGATGGGCTGCACTAGGAAGCAGTTCAACAAGGGGAATGAAATGAAGAAAATTTCCTTGCTGTGTGTACTTCAGCAGTTGTGATTCTTGCCTTGAACTTTGGATCATATCTCTTCAACTCTGGACTTGCCTTGTGGGCTTGCCTTTGCCTAGTTGACTTGCCTTGTCTTTGTGTTGTGGATTAGTGCTGATTTCTTTTGAGTAGCCTGTTGCACTCATTGGGGTGGGCTGGTTCTGGTAAAGGGAATTGCTAGGGAATATTTATTCAGGCTTAGAAGCCTCAATAAAGATTCATAACTCCTTGGTGTATATGTGTCTGAGCAGGACAACACAATGCCATAAATGGAATGAACCTAGAACCTACCAGCTGGCATTCTTGGTTGATGGGACCCTGTAGCATGCCCAACCTGCCAAACTATATTTGACAGAAACAGAGAGAGGGTGGTCTTTCTGGTATACTAGTTCCAAACCATTAAGACCTTTAACGGTGACAACCAGCACCTTGAATTTCATTTGTAATCAGTGCAATGCTATGTAAGAAGTACCTAACTTTTTTTACTACCCATGGTGCTGAATTCTGCAACAGTTGAAGCTTCTGAATGCTTTTCAAGGACAGATCATGTGGAACACATGGCAGCAATCAAGATAGGAGTTCATGAGACCATGAGCAATATTAAGCAAACCCTTCAGTCCAGGAATGGGTGCCCAACATGGGCAAAAGCCCTCTTATACACAGCTCCACCTGCTCTTCCATCAGAGCCATGACTCCAAGAAGGCTTGCAGATTGCACAGTGGATCCATCTGGAGCATTGTCATCACACTGAGGACAAAAAATGAAAAAAAATTTTTGACTTAAATAACAAAGCCACTCAGTCTTGCTTGGGTTGAATTGAAGCCAATTGCATCCCATCCAGTCTGCTACAGCCTCCAGGCACTGGGACATGATTCCACAGCATCACTCAGGCAGCCCAGAATAGAATTATAAAGCCGGGTATCATCAACATACTGTTCATACTTTTTTTCTGAACTGTTGGATCATCTCATGTAGCGGCTTCATGTCGATGCTAAATAAGACATCATAAATAAATATATGACCAATAAATGCTCAAACAAGCATGAGAATTATGCATCCCATCCCTATATCAGCCAGTTATCACTCCAGCCTTGGGAGCGCATATTCAAGATTAATAGAAATGTTCACGGTCAACCAGGTTATTTCTCATAAGGAGAAACATCTTTGTTGATTTTGTATAGCTCTTTTCCTGCTACTTACAAATATGCAGCCATTGATAATATTTCTAGGCAGTCTGTTCTTATTCCTTTTTCATACATCTACTGAAAAATTGGAGCAATTACCTGCAAACAAGATGAAAGTATAGACATTTAGAAAGTGATTCTGAAAGATATTAACAGAGTTGAAGTGAGTTACAATCTGGACATTTTTGGAAGCAATATCCAAGTGTGTGTGTGTGTGTGTGTGTGTGTGTGTGTGAGAGAGAGAGAGAGAGAGAGAGAGAGAGAGAGAGAGAGAGAGAGAGAGAGAGAGAGAAGCTTAATTTTACTTATCAATAATACCTGTGTATCTACACAAGCATGTGTACATAAACACAGGAATTCACACTTAGTGCCAATGTGTCTTTTATTTATATTGTTAATTTTAAGGAAAATATTATGTTTTTAGATAAAATTGTTATTTTTTCTCACATTTCCTTTAAAATACTAGAATTATGGGGGAAATAAAATACAGTCCATGACTCTTTTGCTGTTTGCTTTATTGTAGCTTTCTGAAACAACTGAGATGACATGGTTTCTGGAATTCTTTCTAATCCCATTTTCCAGCAGTAGTTAAGGGAGATTTCTATTTTCTTCTGGGTGAAAATAATGTGTTGCATTTTTATGTTTCTGCTTTTTTATGGTGTTACATCTGTGTGTATTTGTGTGCATGTGCACACTGTAAAGCAGAGGATGATGAAATGCTGTTGCTCATGTGGGAATAAAGGAACAATCAGTAGGATTTTGGACTCAACTGTCTCTTGCATAGACATTGGAAGGCAATTTTTTTTGTAGTGATTTTTGTGGGTCTCTGTGCAATGTTTTTCTCTGTAGACTCCAGATGGATCCATCCCATTTTCAAACTTGGTCTTTTTTTACCAGTTATTCTGGTAAAATTTCAATCTGTTCTATTCTGTATTGGGGCTGTAATTTCATGCTGGACAGAGTCCTGATCCTCTTTCCATAATTTCTGCCCAATATTTTGTGGGAAACAATAGATGTAAGGACACTGGGATCTTGCAGTTCAAAAACCAGTTGTGTTAATGCATTTTATAAATTAAGAGTATTCATTCATCATGTCTTTGGGATGAAGAGAAAAGAAAACAACAAGGAGCAAATATTTCATTTCAATTAATTTACCTCTAAAATTCACTGAATAACTTAAGTTCAATTTGGCCATCATCTGAACATCTCCTTTTAATACAACCCAGATAACTAATCAGATCCTGTGGCACATTAGAAAGTAATGATTGTATTTTGTTCCGATGTTTCTCAAATTGTTATTCCAGTTGTCAGATCCCCATCTATTAGTTTCAGCTACAATCAATGTAGGTTTGTTGACCTCATATAGGTAGCTCTTTAAGATATCGAAATACATTGAAGTTTATGTGAAGGTTGTTGGGATCGTATGGCAAAGAAACCAATGTCATCAATTTTAAAAAGAAACAGCAGAACTTTTTCAGTTACTGAATCTATTATTGCAATTCTCTATCTATTACTCAAAAGTAAATCCCTTGGATTTCAGCAGACTTTATTTCTGAGTAAACAGAAACAGATCACAAGTGCACGAAGGACAGTTTTGGTTGACCGACTGAGTCTTCCTCCAGACTTTCTATGACAGAGGATCTCCTACATCTCAGCATTTGAGAAGCAGGCTGTCACTTTTAAGAGTGTTTTCCTCTGCCCTTTCCATGTCAGTACTTTCAAACACATAAAGGCAAGTAAATATTATGAGGGAAAAAGACATGACAGGCAGCTGATGTCTTCAGGATTCTTAGGCACCCAAGATGCATTATGGCTTCTCTGCAGATTTAGCTCCAAATTTCCGAAGGCAATCTGATTGTAGCCACCTGACAAGATGCAACATCTCTCTGAAATGCACCCTCTGGAAAATCTTTAGGCTACATGAAATGGAAATGATTAAGAGTAAATAAAAGGTCAGAGTTGAACAATGTATTTCATGTAGATAATTTTACGACCAGAAGGCTGAGGTATATAAAAAAGGAAGTGTTTGAAGCTATGTTGTAATAGCATAGGAATGGTAAAATAATTGTTAGAACATAGAATAAATATATTGTGTTTGTTTGTTTGTTTGTTGCTTGCTGGTTTGTCTTTTGTTTTGGTTTATTTGAGACTATATGACCATCAGATTATATGACCATCAAAGTCAAGTTTTCTTCATGAAATATTTACTCAGCAATCAATCAAATTTGTATTGCCGCAAAAAACAACTCTGAGATCCGTTCAACAAACAGATAAAGCAACATATAGGATATTGCTACATTAAGTAACACAATGAATTAATCCAGACATCAATATCTGCATTCTCTATATTGTGATTATTTTGTAGATAGAATAGAATAGAATAGAATAGAATAGAATAGAATAGAATAGAATAGAATAGAATAGAATAGAATTCTTTATTGGCCAAGTGTGATTGGACACAAAAGAAATTTGTCTTTGGTGCATATGCTATCAGTGTACATAAAGGAAAAGATACATTTGTCAAGAGTCATCAGGTACAACACTTAATAATGGTCATAGGGTACAATAAGCAATCAAATCATACTAGGAAGCAAGCAATATAAATCGTAAGGATGCAAGTGACAAAGTTACAGTCACACTGTCACAAATGGGAGGGGAGGGTGATAAGGAGTGATGAGAAGATTAATAGTAATAGTCATGCAGACTTTGTAAATAGTTGGAAAGTGTTGAGGGAATTAGTTGTTTAAGCAGAGTGATGGCATTCGGGGAAAAACTGTCCTTGTGTCTAGTTGTTTTGGTGTGCAAAGCTCTATAACATCTGTTTGAGGGTAGGAGTTGAAACAGTTTATGTCCAGGATGTGAGGGGTCTGTAAATATTATCACAGCCCTCTTTCTGACTCGTGCAGTATACATTCAATGGAAAACAGATTGGTAGCAACAGGTTTTTTTGCAATCCTAATTATCCTTTGAAATCTGTGTCTGTCCTGTATTTCACTGGTTGGCAAACAGCATGCATTTTCCCTGGTTGCAGCATTGCCATTTCCAACCCTCTCAGCCAATTTCTGACAAGCAAAATCAGTGAGGGGAGCCAGATTTGCTTCACAACCTCGTGTCTAAGGAGATTCTCACTCATTCAGGTCACGGTGGTCATGGTACTTTTTCAAGAGGAAACTGTACTTTCTGGTTGGGTTAACAACCTGGTGATTCACTTAAAATCAGTGATTCCTTTAACAATCATGAAAAAAGGAATTAAAAAATTGAGGGCAACTCACTTAACATCTGTCTTGCTTAGCAACTAGAAATTATGGTGTCAATAATGGTCATAAGTTAAGGTCTACCTGTGTGCATAGTATTGTGCCTTGACAGTTAAGATTTGGTTTCCTTGATCTTGATCATTATCTCCTGAAGATGAATTGATTACAAAAGACAGGATTAAAGTTGGGGTACATTGCCACTTACACTGTGAACTGAGATTAAGCTATTTTTGTGTTGTGCAATATCAGAGACAGGACCTAATTTCATTTATTGAACCCATGCAATGTATTCCTTGAGGTCTCAAGGTTATGATTCCTACCAAAGTTAGTCGGCAGAGGAAAGTAACTGAAGTGGAGGAGTAATGATAGTCCTTCTTACCTCCTTCTCCTTGAAGACATAGTTGAACTTATCATCTTTCAATCTTTTTGCATCCCTCAACTGATCTACTTCTCATATATCTCTGTCTTTCTCCCTCTCTCTCATCACTCTGTGTCATCTTTCTCTTTCTCCTCTGTCTTTCATATATCTGTCTCATTCTCCCCCTCTCTCTTTCTCCCTCTCCCTCTCTCTATCTCTCCCTCTTTCTGTCTCTCTCCGTGTCTCTCTGTCTCTCATGTATGTGTTCCCTCTTGAACCATTTCCAAAAACAGGTGAGGGTTAAGTGGTTGTTGTTTTTTTTGCTGATGTTATTCTTTCTTCTTTGGGAGCTTTTTACCATATGATTTAAATCAAGAGTCATTTCAGGTTCCCAGATAAATAAAGCTCTTTTGTCCCCCTGCTGTGGCTTCCTGTTGGATGATTGGTTCGACCCGCCACTGGTTTGACCTGCCCCTCATCCTCCCCTCACAGTCACTCCTCACCTAGCCTGAGAAGGTAAGGATGACGGTGGCAGATGGAGGCTTGCTCCAAATTCCAGAGTGGGAGCAAAGCTCTTGTTGGTGCTGTGCTTGTCCTACACTGTTGGTGCTGCATTGGAGAGACACTGGCCTGCCCCAGCTGCAGCCCATGCTCCACATTGTAATGGGCTGCAGGAGAAGTAGGGGATGCTCCATTGTGAAGCACACTAAATTTAAGTGTGCAGTGCAAGGTGTTTCAAGGGCAGCGAGCAGGCCATGGAGGCAGCAAGAGCAACAGCATCAGCTGCAGTTGGGCCAGCCAATGTCTTGGGTGGAGAGAAAGTTGTGCATCTCCCTGAGTGACCGAGTTGCACTCAGCATCAACAAGGTCTGGAAGAAGAGGCAAGTAGAGAGGCGCTTCGCTTCTGCTCTGGAATATGCACTAAGTCTCCATCTGCCGCTGTTACCCTTACCTTCTCAGGCCATGTGAGGAGTAACTGGGAGGGGAGGGTGAGAGGCATGGCTAGCCAGTGGTGGGATCGATCATCTGACAAGGAGCTGCAACAGAGGGCCAAAGAACCACATGCAGTTCTGGAGCCGCGGATTGCTGACACTCACCTTATACCATTATGGATAAATGGTTGAACAGTTTCTTCTTGAAAACATCAATTTCCAGAAGTCAGTTGATTCATTGTTCTTATCTTCACTAAGACAATCCCATTCGATTTTTCAACAAGGCTGTCCAATTGCTACAGTTTCTCAATACTGAGGCTGCCAATTTAAAATGGTCCTTAGCAATCAAACAAACATTTACTAAGATCAACAGTTGCGTCTAGTGCATTAAAAAAAATACTTTTAAATAATGTCAGATTAAATATCTGTAACATTTGTCTGTAACATTTGACCATGTAAACTTAGTGCAGGTATCACTAAGCTTTATTATATATAGATTTCCAGGTCAAATCCAGGTCTAGTTACGAAATCTATTGTGTGAAGAACAAAATCTTTCCAGATTCTGTTTGTTTTCATACATACATACATACATACACACAGTATATTCAAAGGCAGTTCTTTTTATTTTAAATACAGTTTCCTAAAGTACAATATATAAGGGATTGCAAATAAGATATGCCACAATTTATTTCAGAAAATGTGCACTATTACCTATAACTTTGTGCATTTTAATTATCCTGAATTGTTGGGGAAATAAGAATAAAAGTGTTCCCTCATAAACAAATGCTTCAATGAAAAATGAAAGTTACA
Source organism: Laticauda colubrina (assembly GCA_015471245.1). Taxonomy (NCBI): domain Eukaryota; kingdom Metazoa; phylum Chordata; class Lepidosauria; order Squamata; family Elapidae; genus Laticauda; species Laticauda colubrina. The sequence continues at coordinate 20,427,748 of BLBF01000002.1, forward strand.
TATAAAGACTTTTACTGAATTCATGAGATGGTACTGCCTCATTTATTTCAATGGCTTGAATTTTGGTTTTACAAATCTGAATTTTTTCAGTTTGTTGGTGAAATGTTTAATAGTGCCAGACAGCACTATTAATATGTTGTTCTGGGTGAATACTAGATGCTCTACATAAGCATTGCATTTTACTAGTGATTAAATATTAACTGTACACAGTTCTATGTGAGTAGAGAGTGCATGAGTTAGGGGTGCATACATGGACTACAAAGAGATGTTTGTTTTTCTTATACTGTTGCTCCATTTAGCAGTTATCCAAGTGTTTGTAGACCAGAGCAGGTAGTTCTAATACAAGAAAATGGGGGAAATTGACTCGTGGACATGCTTTATATACAAGACGTACATTAATTATATTATCTCAAGTATTTCTTATAAACCCTTCTCAATTTCACTATGATATTGTCCTTCTAAATCAAAAATATTTTTTCTATTCAGAAATTGACTAAATTATCCCTGAATTCTCTATTGAACTGTTTATTGAACTGTGACATAAATTAACATATTCAAATACTTATTAGTTGTCCCAGAAGCTATTCTGTTTAGTCATCCATAATGTAAACAACACTTTTATTATACACACGTTTGCCTCTCCATCATTAAGTATTGTGTTGTTTCTTTAACATCCAATTACAGCAAAGCACTTTATTTTAATTCAATGAGTTACATATTTCCTTCCAAAAATTATTCATGCTTTACAGCAATAATTCAACAGTCAATATACCCTATATTATCATGATAAAAATATTGTTTTCCACAAAAATGCTAGGTTCACTGAGAACTGGTTTTAGTTTATAACACTCCTTAATATATTAGTCACATCATTTAAATTATACTAAGTAATTAATTAGTAGACAAAAACAAAAGAAAATGCATACTTTGGGGACCATGTATTCTTTTATGCATTCTTTTACTTTTTAGGTAAAAAAAGATGTTTCTATGCATGCATTGCAAATGCTGTAAAATATTCAGTCTGGATTTGAATTTCATTTTTGATCCCTGCATCAATAACAAAATGCAAACATTTAATCATGTAATAAATAATTAAACAAATAAAGGGGGTGTCAGATTCTATAAGCAAGGATTATCTAAAATATACTTAAAGGATGATCATATAAATAGATTATATAAAGTGCCACTATTTATCATAAAGTGACAATCTTCAGATTGTAAAAAAAAAATGGGTTGGCTGATGCCCATACACTGTATCAGAGATGGGATACGATAGGGTTAACTACTGGTTCGGGATTTATTAGCTTCCCTGTCTGCTGTGAGCCGTGCGCCTGTAAATCATCATTAGCACGCTGCATGCCGAGAAGCAGCCTTTGAAACAGCCCTCTTTTCTTGTTTTTTTAACTGTAGCTGTGCTTTGTTCGGCAGCTGAAGTTGAAAAATCAGAAAATAAAGATCAGGTAAGAGCCCGGGTGGGCAAAAATATCAGCAGACATAAAATCTATGTCTGTTGCTCTTCAGAGCTACTGGTTCTACAGAGGTGGACAGAACTGGTAGAAACCCACCCCTGTATTGTATCCTTCCAAAACATATTATAAAAATTGGGATCATGAATCACAAAATTTTAAAGATGTAAATAGTCATTACTGAGAGCATGTACCTGTGCTTCCCTGAAAATAAGACCCACTCATGTTTTTTTGCCACCAAAAAAGGTACCACGTCTTATTTTCAGGGAATGTCTTCCACTGACTCACCTCATGGCAGTGGCATGGACAGCCCCACCCAGCAGGAGCCTGTTGCTGGCCCATTTCTTCTGAGGCCACTTGCCGCCACTTGCACACATCACCCTCAACCTCTGTTTCACTGTCAGAGGCCTCTGCAGCTCAGAAATGTACTCCAGATTGACAAGCGCAGTACCTCCTAGCCCCCGTTTCACCATCAGAGGCCTTCAGGAAAATCCTCTGCAGCCAATAACAGAACTCCGGATTGATCCAGAGCTCTGTTATTAGCTTCAGAGGCCTTTCCTGAAGGCTTCTGACAGCAACACAGAGTCTTGTGTTGATGTGCAAAAGCAGTGGTAAGTGGCACAGAGGAAGTAGGCTGGTAAGGCTAGGCAGGTGTTGAAACGTGCAATTCCTGGATGGAATGCTCCAGGTAAGTAGTAGGGTGGGTCCTAATCCCCACCTTAGCTTAATTTTTTACCCATGAGCAGGGATGGGATGCTACTGGTTCAGCCGGGTTCTATAAAACCAGTTGTTACAATTCCTGGTAGTTCGGAGAACTGGTAAAATGGGCCCCTGGTGGGCCCCACCCCTCTCCACCCGTTCCTCCATTCCCTGCCAGGTCAGTCTTTATTGCACATGTATGACATCGCATGCATGCGTGACAATCACTGACAGCATTCTCCCCCCCGCCTGCCCCATCACTCCTTATAGTGCATGTGCATTACATTGCTTCCCATATTTTATCACCTGCTGCCATCACTTCCAGCAGCAGCAGCAGCCACCAGCCAGCCATTGCTGCCTGCCTTCCACCACCTGATCTCCCTAGGTGAGTGAGGCTCTGCAAGTCCCAGTTGACTATATGCTGCTGCTGCCACCAGCCCCAATTGAATTCCAGCTCCTGGGCTGGCCTAGGCCACCACCGCCACACCACTCTCAGTGCCCTTGCTCTTGCCACCACAAGCCCTGGTTGAATCCTGACTCCTGGGCCAGCCTAGGCCACCACCACCATGCCGCCGCCATCCTCAGTGCTCGTGGCCTAGCTAGCTTTCTTTCATCCCTGTCTGGTTTGCTTAGCCACCAGCACTGTGGCTCCATGCAGCACCCACAGTCTAGCAATCTCCCTCTCCAACTCAATTGCCTGTCTTGATTAGCCACCAGCACCATAGCTCCAGGTGGCACTCACGGCCTAGCAAGCTTCCCCCCCATCCCACTTGCCTGACTTGCTGGTGGTCGAGAGGAAGGTGAGCCAAGGCTGACCCATAGCTGCTTGGATCCCACCAGCCTGCATCTTGCCCCCGCCTGGATTCTCCACAGCTGGTGGGCCTTGTCTGCTAGACTAGGGGTGGGATGGGGATGACCAGGGAGCATGATGCCATACTGCCACATATTGCCCCTTGCCTGCCACCCCTTTCCTCTGTCACTTGCTGGCCTGCATGCTTTGGCTGAATGCAGGCTGCTGCTTTGAGAAGGATGGAAGTCAAGCCATGTGAGAGTGGATCTTTCTTCCCTGCTATCAGCCTTATCTTCCATCCCATGTAGCTTGCATAGCAGTAGCTTGTACTCGGCTAAAACATTTGGCCCAGCGAAGGAGAGGAGATAAAGGTGGCTGAGCCTTATGCTTCCTGGTTGCCTCCCACAACTCCCATCAGCCTGTGGAAACAGTGGGTGGGAAATTAGCAGGCTTTCCCCAGGTAGCAAGGAGGCTCTCTGTTCTCCCACAGCATTGTTCAGATCAGAATGGAGGGTGCCTCACATGGGGGGCTGGCCAGGGCAAGTCAGCAGCCTCAGACAAGGCAGGCTCTTCTGGGGGGCTGCAAGGGTTGGAAACTGGCAAGGAGGAGGAGGAGGAAAGAGAGTCTGGGTCTTTGGGATCCCTTTTGAGTTCATCTTTTGGGTGCTCCCTTGGCCAGTTGGACTTGGCATCCAGAGAGAGGCACTACTTTTGTGGACAGAGTTTGTGGACAGTGCCAGGACGTGCATGAGGGAATGCATCTGAGGGGATCTTCACCTCAGCTATGACAGTCTCTTCTGATGCCATCACTCTAGCCAAGGGGCAATGCTGCAGCCCCTCTGGGAGACACCAGTACTGGGGAACCATATCCAGGGCTGTGTCTGCTCCTCTGGTAGCAGGACCCTTGACCACCACCCCCACATGCTGTTTGACCTGTTACAACCTTGGTGCTGCCTGCTTTTCCTGCTGGTGGGCAGCATTGAGTGGCTAGAGTGGCACAGCAGCCAGTGCTCAATCTGTTCAGGGCTCAATCTGCCCCTCTGTCCATGGGACCTTCATCTACCATCTCATGCCCAAACTGCAGCAGACTCCATGTGGGGGGCCTCCATGCTCTTCCTGATGGTGGGGGGCATCAAGCAGCCTGGGAACAGCAGGGAAAGCTTGCAGCTAGAAAATAAGTTAACAAGTGATGTTGGAAGTGTGTGTGTGTGCATTTCAGGTGGGTCTCCTAGCTTTAGAAGGAGAGGGGGAATGAGGAAGGGAAGGGATAAAGAGAGGGAGGTAAAGAGAGAGAGGAAGAGAGGGGGAGAGAGAGAAAGAGAGAGAAATGGAAAGAGAGAGGGAGAGAGAGGGAGAGAGAGAGGGGGGGAAAGAGAGAGGAAGAGAGAAAGAGAGAGAGAGAGGAAGAAAGAGAGAAAAAGAGAGGGAAAGAGAGGAAGAGAGGAAGTGAGAGAGGAAGAGAGAGAGAAAGAGAGAGGGAAAGAGAAGGAAGAGATAAGAAAGAAAGGGGAAAGGGAAAGAAAGAAAAAGGGAGAGAGAAAGGAAGAGAAAAGAAGACAAAGGATAGACAAAGAAAGGGGGGATGGAAGGAAGAGACAGAAAGAAAGAGAAAAAAAGAAAGAGGGAGAGAGGAGAAAGTGAATGAGATATATAAATGGATAGATAGATACATGGAAGAAGGGAGAGAGGGAGAGAGAAAAAAAGGAGAGGAAGGAAGGACACAAACCCTGGCTTCAGAAGACTCTTTGAAATAGCACAGACAATGCCTGGAATGCACTACCTGACTGTTGTTCCATCCTCTAACCTCCACTCCTTTAACCTCAAGCTAATCACTATTGACCTCACCCCATTCCTAAGAGGCTTGTAAGCAGTGTGCATAAGTGCAGCATCATGCCTAACTGTCCCTGTCCTATTGTCCCTGTTTATTCATACCTATTTCCAGTATTCTTACTCATGTTTGTACTCATATCTATTATCTTGTAAGCGATTGACAAATAAAATAAATAAATAAAAATAAACAGAGAGAGAGAGACAGAGAGAGAGAGAGTTAGTTCATGCTGTCAAAACTCCAAAAACGGGACAAGTAACTCTGTAAGGGTCAGTCATAAATTAGAACACTTGCTAAGACATTAAACAAGAACTACTTGTATTTGGTTTGCAGTCACATGGCCATGCCCATCCAGTCACATGATCACCAAGCCACACCCAAAAATTAAGCCACACCCACAGAACCAGTTGTTAAAAATTTTAATCCTACCCCAGCCCGTGAGCCTTGTCCCACCCCATATATCTTGGAGTGGATGGGGTCTTAATTAGGTTTTTTTGGGGGTAGGGCTTATATTGGGTGCACAGGTAAAAAATCAAGCTCAGGCTTATTTTGGGATAAGTCCTATTTTCGGGGAAACATGGTAGCTGCCACTTCAAAAACAGCTGTTATATGCCTTGCTCTCTTGTTAATGCTCTATAACATATAGCAAGCTCTGTCATCTAACTGTCTACTATGATATAATTGAGGATAACTCCCACCAACCCTCTGTTGATAATTTTGATAGGAAATGTCATCCAACTGTCTCAGGACATGAACAAAGTCCAAATCAAATTCCTAATGAGCAATTATTGGGTGATCTTAGATTGATCCTACTGTATTCTTTGGAAGAAATATCAAGTTATAAATCAATCTAATTGTTTAAATTTTAATAATGGTTTCATAAAATGAAAAAGTAAAGGGCTATCCTAAGTCTAACTTTGCTTGTATTTGTATAATTCTATACACTTTTGGTGGAAATAAATTCTCACCAAAAGAGTTATATTATCTGCCAAATCAAGCAGTAAAATAGAATAAGCAGTAGAGAACAAGCCATTGTATCTCTCCAATGTAAGAAAGCTACCCCAAATACTGTGTTCAAGTTTGCATGGCACTTTTGGAGAATAAGGCTGAGATGTCAAAGCTAGATGTATGATCTTCTTAAGAGGCAGCAAAGCATCCTGGAGAAAACCTTGCATCTCCCATGTTTCTCTACCTTTTGATTCATTAATTTGATTTGATGTATAGCTTGTATTTTTCCTTGCAGGACATTTAACTGAATTAAACTCAAGATAAATGTTTGTATTCTCATATCAATATGCCCAAATGTAATGCATATATGTCAGCATGTGTACAAGTCTTTAGTGTATATTGTATACAAACACATAAATATACTAAAGGCCCGATCCCACTGCACTTATGGATGCAAAGAGGATGTAAAACATTAAAAAAAGCTTGCCATCCATTGGAAAATGCTATGCATCCGTTGTGTACTCATTGCATAAGTGTTTCATATGCTCTATCTGTCGAGCATCCATCCACTGCTATTTCATCCGCGCAAGAAGTTTTGAGCTGCACAAAACTTTGTGAACGGATGAACTTTCCACCATGTACGATGTAAATCCGCGACATACGAGCAACAAATGTTCTATGTCTGTTATCATCTGTTAAACGTCTGCTGTATCCTCTCTGCATCCTCTTGGCATCCTCGCAACTCACACCTGCTGCAGCTGAAAACAGAAAGAGGGAGGAAAAAAAAGGTACATGGAACGTCTACACATTGTTAGTAGCACAGAAATAGAAAGGATGCACAGTGAATGGTTTGCATCCAATATACATCTGTGCAGCATCCCCTTTCTTTCCTTTAAGCATACGTGATGCATCCGCTTCATCCGCTATGCATCTGCTTTGCAATTCTCCCCTGGAACCCCTTCGGAGGTGTCATCCCCTTCCATCCACTTTCATCCGCTAGGCTTCCAATGAACATCCGTTTAACATCCCAGCTTAACATATTACATGTTAAGTAGTATTAACTAACATACTAACATCCCCGCTTAACATGTTAAACATCCGTTTAACATACTACCCACGTCCGTTCTTTTCTGTTCTGTTTATGCAAATTTTTGCCACTTTTTGGAGCAGATGACAACAGATGGAGCCACCCCCGAAATTTTGCTCATCCTCTGTGTCCTTTATGCATACGTTTTGCGTCCGTCGGCCAGTGGGACGAATCCATTATAAGATGGAACTTTCAAAGAAGAACAAGATAAAATTTAACTCAAAACATATTCTTTCTTTCTTTCTTTCTTTCTTTCTTTCTTTCTTTCTTTCTTTCTTCTCTCTCTCTCTCTCTCTTTCTTTCTTCCCTCTCTCCCTCCCTCCCTCCCTCCCTCCCTTCCTCCCTTCCTTCCTCTCCAGATGAAGATCCATAATTTAAATCCATAAATTGTAGATGGTACAATCAGGGAATTTTTCATGTATCACTTTTTTTCTCTGTGCCACAAACTTTTAAAGGATAAGTTCAACTGGTTTTCCAACAAAATGTCAGTAGCAAACAAGGAAGAAGCACAATGGGCTGCTTCAAAACTTCAGAAGTAACAAAGGTTACTCACTTTTGTTTAAGATTCTAAGGCATGTAGAGTTCAGACTACAATTTCGTATAGGAACCTTTTGTCCTTTCATTCAACTCTAAAAACATTTACTGCCTTTGGGAAGTACTGCTGAATGGCATGGTGCCATGTCAAAAGCTGCTTTGTCAAACCAGAATGTTTGACATTTCCAAAGTTCTCAAATTAAGATATATTATTGTTTTGAAAAATGTTACAAGGGTTACCTCTGCTTACAATTTCTCCCATGTTTAACTTTTGTTATATTTTATCAACAAGGTTGTACAACTCCAACTCAAAGATTTTTGCAGTGGGAATAATTCGAATAAAATAGAATAACAGTTGGAAGGGACCTTGGAGGTCTTCTAGTCCAACCCTCCGCTTAATTAGAAGAGTATGTAGCAAAAAGCTGGACCAGCTAATTTTTATTCATAAAGGAGGCCAAGTTAAAATCCTTAGAACACCCATTTAAAAGATTTTTGATAGTCCTGGCTTGAATCCTTAGGAAAGAAAGATGTGGTGTGAAAGGTATACTTTTACTAAAGACCAAGTGGTTACAGAATTGCAAACTAGAACTAAAGTTTGAGCATGAAGGTTCCCTAGTTTGCCTTTTCCTTGTTCCTTACCCTTTTAATCTGTCTATTTGTACAAGTACATTCAAAGGATTTGTTTTGCACACCTAGCACAGGCAGGCTAGATGCTGAGAGGTTGCCTCTGGCCCAGTGGTGCATTTCAAAATAGTTTATCACTGGTTCAGTGGGCATGGCTCAATGGGCACACTTTGTGTGGTAGTGCCAAACATGCACTTTGCGCAGGCGCAGAAGCCTTCCAGCTTACCTCCTGCAATCCTGAACTCTCCCTGTTGCTTCAGCAGCTGATGTGCGGCAATCTGCTGTGCCATGCAAAGCAACTGTACTTCAAAAGCAGGGAATAAAAGTCAGTATGGGAGCCAGGGTGCATGGGTGGGCCCAAAAGCAGAGTGTTGGAGAGAACTGATTTTGTCTCTACTGATCTTCAGTGCTACCGGTACACCTGAACCAGGCTGAACAGGTAGAATATTACAACTGCTCTGGCCTTGAAGCAATGAATTGATGTCTTAGGATGGCACAATGAGTAATTTATCTCCTTCCCATGATTCCAGTAGTCCCCCCACCCCCTGCCCCTGCCATAATTTATGGAAGGCTGGCATCTTGCAAAGCAAGGTTGAACTGGAAGCTCAAGATGGCAGTTCTGATATTCAATTTCTCCCAATAAAACTTTGCTATAGGTGACGAATTAGCTTTTTATTAAATAAGTTTGAACTACCTCCTTTCCAATCTTTGAGATAATGTTTGTTTTTGTTTTTTTTGTTTTGCTTTTGCTTTGACTCCTGGAGACTGCCTGGAGTAGTCCTTACAGTTTTCTTGGAAAGGTTTTGCAAAGTGATTTGTCATTGCCTCCTCCTAGGGCTCAGAGAAAGTGACTGGTCTGAGATCATCCAGCTGCCTTTGTGCCTAATGTGAGGCTAGAATTCAAGTTCTCCTGATTTTTAGCCTAATGCTTTAACAGCTAGACCAAATTAGTTCTTGGAATACCTCTACTTCATTTAGTGAGTAGCACATGGGTGTCAAACTGGTGGCCCATGGGCTGGATGCATCACATGCAGGCCACGCTCACCCCAGTTCTGTGAATAGGGAAAATGTGACAAAACGTCATATGACAGTAACATGATGCAGTGAGTTTAAAATCCGTGGACTACTACTATAAAATTCAGACCATTGTTTTCTTCTACACCATTTCATAACAAAACAAGTAAGCAATGGCAAGAAACTGTTTAGCACCTTTATAGATCTCATTGAGACTTTTGACCCCACAAACATAAACATTGCAGGAGAAATTGGCCAATATAAACAGGGAACCCAGAAACTATTCTTGTTTAAGATCCTCTATTCAAGCATCCACCTGTAAGTCTGTACAGCTGCAAATGGCTGGGTTTCTTGGATTCCAGAAAGAAACTATGGAAGCAAGTAGATTGTCTACCTGCCTTATGAATAGAATCATAATTCAAACTATTTTGTTCCTATGAATGGGACACAGTTGCAAGCTAGGTACATTGGAAGTTGTAGCCATGATACAAGCACCCCTGAATGTCTTGCCATTCTAACCTTCTCTCCAAATGTTCTAAAGCAGGAGTGTCTAATCTTGGACTTCAACTCCCAGATTCCCCCAGATGTCCATGATAGCTGAGGAAGACTGGAAGTTGAAGTCCACAAGTCTTAAAGTTGCCAAGGCTGGACACCCCTGATTTAGATATCTTTTCTCTAAAAACAATGTGTTATTGTATTCCTTTATTAAAATTCTGCAATTCCACTATGCTATGGATGTTGAATTGTATGCAGTTTATCTTAACTTACTCATGTTACTCACAATTTTGCAAAATCTCATGCCCCAGCAAGGTGATTTCAAGTAACCAGAACATATGCTAGATTTCAAGAAAACAGGATAGATATATTAAATGACTTTGTATCAAGTGTCTAGATTTCTATCTAAACCTCATTAACATTTACAAGCTTTAGTTTAGTGAAGCAGTTACATAACTATAAGGGAATGAGTCATCCAATTTTCCTCTCACTGTTTTTTTTAAGATAAATGATTCATTTATGAATCTAGTTAGGATAAGATGCTGGGTATAATAGCTAGCTGAAGATATTGTGAGTCAAGGTCTTAAGTAGTTGCTTGGAAGTTAGTGGAAGGCCCGGTCCCACTGCACTTACGGATGCAAAGAGAATGTAAAACGTGAAAAAAAGCTTGCCATCTGTTGGAAAATGCTATGCATCCGTTGTGTACTCACTGCATACGTGTTTCATACACTCTATCCGTCAAGCATCTGTCCACTGCGATTTCATCCATGCAAGAAGTTTTGAGCTGGACAAAACTTTGTGAACAGATGAACTTTCCGCCACGTATGATGTACATCCGTGACATATACAGGCAACAAGCGTTCTATGTCTGTTATTATCCATTAAACGTCCGCTGTATCCTCTCTGCATCCTCTGGCCATCCCCTCAACTCACATCTGCTGCAGCTGGAAACGGAAAGAGGGAGGAAACAAAAGGAACGTCTACACAGCATTAGTACCATGGAAATAGATGGACAAAACGTTTGTATCTGGGATGTATCTCATATATTTAGGATGTCTGCAGTATGTCTAGAGTATGTAGAAGGACACCTAGCAGACAACTGATATTTTCTATAAAAAGGGGGAGAAAATCATCTGGATCGCTGGGATGATGGACCATACAGTCCCACTATGTTTGCACTGGAGGTTTATCTATCCCACAACTAACCTTATCTATCCCACAAGCATGCAAAGGCTTAACCATTTTTTCAAAGTTTTCACCAACACTTCATTAAGTAAACAAAATGAACCAAGTAAACCAAGTGTCTTAAGCAAAGATAAACTTTATTAACTTTCTTAGGTAAACTTTATGACTTTGTTAAATAAGCAAAATGAACCAAGTAAACTGTATTAAGTGTCTTAAGCAAAGATAAACTTTATTAAACAAGTAAACAACTCAGTCTCTAAGACTATTCTGAGTCACTCTGAGCCATGTCCATGGTCTCAGCTGTGAAGCAGGTAGTGACTGTGGATGTGACTGTGGCTTGAATGCTGGTCTGAGGCACCATTAGGGTGCTTAGCCCCGAGGGTACAACAAGTGGTGGTGTGATCAGGAAGCTATCCGAGAGCTGACTCAGTCCCATGAGGTGAGAGGCCCTTCATCAAGGACTTGAGATGTGAGGCCCAATACTGATGACAGATTGCCCCTTGACGGGCTTGGCTGTGGGGTGTAGGAAGGGTTGGGAGGAGTGTAGTGGAGCTGTTTGATCTGCAGCTGGGTGAGGAGTGGCGTCTGTGGCATCCGATGAACCACGGCTGTTAAAAGCCATGGAAGGGCTGTGACATTGCCTGGGGTGGAGGAGCAGACCTGGACTGGGTAGGAGCAGCTTCAGCTGGGCCTTGAGGGTTGTGCAGAAGTGCTGTGATCTTCTGCTTCATCACCTAGTACTTGGCCTCGGGCAGATCCCTCAGGTTCTGGCTCACATAGGTGATGAAGGGCTTCCAGGCCGAGGATGCTCTGTCCAAGTCTACCAGCTGAGAGAGTGTGGTGGTCTTCTGTGCTGGTCTTCATTGTGTCCCTGATCTCCAACAGCACACCGTGGTCCTGGCCCTCCAGTTTGCTCTCTGCCTGCGCCCTCTGGAGCTGGGGGTGGGGGTGGGGGTGGGTTGGCCTCTGGTGGCTTCTGCTTCTTCCTCCATTTGTGACAGCAGGGCATCATCCTCCATGGGATTCTACAAGTCCGTCGGCATGGGGAGTGCAGCTGTCGAGGGTGTCTCTGCTATGGGGCCCTCTGAAGACACCTGCCTGGACAGGGTAGATGGCTCCTTGCTGGAAGAGGACTGGCTGTCTGTGGGCTGTCTGAGGGAGAAGGGTCTCAGAAGGGCTGCTCCTCGGTGGTGGATCTCACCCTACAGGAAACTGCACTTGGCAATGACGTACTTCTCCCGGTCAGTGAGCTTGACAGCAGCCTGCCCAGATTTCTTGAGGTGTAGCTTACCATACCAGGTGTGCATGTGCTTCCACCATCCAAGGAGTACTTCTGCAGTCTACCCCAGGCTCTCTGCCTTGTCTCTCCAAGCTGCCTGCTTTTTCTTGGTGTCCTGATACAGTGTGTGGACCTTTCTCCAAAGGTACTCGTTCTCCCTCAGCCATTCCAGCACCTCATCCTCATGCTCCTCAGAAACAGTGTTCTGTTTCCTCTCTCCCTTCTCCTTCCCTTACCTCTTCCTCCCTCTGGCAGGGCCTTCATCAGGGCCTTCAGGGGCTTCAGCATCAGGGCCTTCTGGAGATTGTTCAGGGCCTTCAGTGGCTTGAGCAGCAGGGCCTTCAGGGGCTTAGCAGCAGGGCCTTCAGCAGCAGGGTTTTGAGGGGCTTGAGGGCCTTGGGGCTGGTCCACCACAACAGCAGCAGCAGCAGCAACAGCAGCTTCAGAGTCAGTGCTAGGGGGTGGGATGCTAGTTCTGTCCTTCTTCACCTTGCCAGGGCTTGAATGAGTAGGCACAGACTTCCTCTTCTTGCCTGACTGAAGAACCATCATATTCCTGCAAGATGTATCTGGCAGCACATCTTTCCCCTGTATGCTGACTGTGTGTGTGCTGATTCCTTTTATATCCACGGAGCAGACACAATTCATACCCCCCGCATGCGCAGTGAATGCTTTGCATCCGATATACATTCGTGCGGCACCCCCTTTGTTTCTCCCTGGATCCCCTTCGGAGGTGTCATCCACTTCCATCCACTTTCATCCTCTAGGCTTCCAATGAACATCCATTTAACATCCCCGCTACATACTACCCACGTCCGTTCTTTTCCATTCTGTTTATTCAAATTTTTGCCACTTTTTGGAGTGGATGAAAACGGATGGAGCCACCCCCGAAATTTTGCTCATCCGCTGTGACCTTTCTGCATACGTTTTGCGTCCATCGGCCAGTGGGACCTAGCCTTAGTGTGTGTGAAACCTTAGTTTAAATTCAGGTATCTGAATTTCATACCAATAAAATAAAGTTAATAATCATAATAAATATCATTCCATATGGTAGGTAATGATGGATATTCTTGCTTATTGAATATCTTGCTATTGTTGTATTTAACTATTCATTGTCATTGTAGTATCACTTTTTCTTATTTCTTTGAAGCAATTTAACAGGGTACTTTATGAACTTTGATCTGCTCTAGCTTTGCTGTTTTGTTATCACAAAAGTCTTTTTGGTTTCAGGACTAAAGATTTACTTCCAAATCACAAAGGTAATTTTGGAACACTCTTTCATCATCAAACTGGCTTTCTTCTTCTATCATCATATTCAAGAGTCTTGTCCACCTGATTGGACTTTTTTTTCTTGATTCTCATTTTTTTTTATTATGTTGATGATATAGAAATGATGCAAGATTCCATTAATGACCATAGGAAAGCAGCCAGCAATTTATGCCAATGGAAGATCAGTCATTCTAAGATGATGAGAAAGGAGAATGAGAGTAGGTGAATAAGTTGAAATAGCACTGTATTTCATTGGAGAAGAAGTATGCACTTAAAGACAAATAATACTCTAACCAATACAGCATCCTTTTTGTTCTACAGGAAGTAAATGATACATTTTCTGATTTCTATACATTTGATTTGCAATTATACCCATAAATAGCTTGTATGTTTTTGGCAAATAGTTTTGTCCCAGTAGTTTCTAGACTTATTTCCCTATTCCTTGTCCTTCTAAATTAGAAACATCTTTCCAGTTGTTAGTCATTCTTCATTTTCTTTCAAAACTCTGTTCATCTGGTCTACCAATCTCAAGTTTAGACTCTTAAGTGATTTTAGCCATAATCCAGTGAGTTTATCTGATCCAGGAACAGTCCTGTTTTTGACATTCTTTGACTATTTTCATACCATTACCTTAGTTATCCTTATATCTTCCATACTGGATACTTTCACCATGCTTTCAACTTGCTTATCCATATTGCATTCCTATTGGGATTTAAACTTTTCACAAATTTGTCCAAATTTTTGGTGTCTTTTTCAGGTTTTCATTCATTGATTATTTCCTATTTTCTGCTTCTTGTTATTATTAAGTTCTTTCTATCCTTCTATGCAGGACATGGCACATAAGCATTACAGGGTCTGTAATGTATAGTAACGGACTCTACACGTCCTTTCCATGCCTTTTTTTCATTGTTGCCTTCTGAGAAGAGGCTTTGTGGTATCCAAAGCAGAACAACTGGATTCTGTAACAGCTTTGTTCCTTATAGCACCATATCAGCCTTGTTAACTCTCAACATTCTATTTTCTGCTTTGCATTCAAAGTGGACTGTGATTAATATATGTTTTGGTATCATTTTTGTATAACTTGGACTTTTTTTGTGCTGCTGTTGTTATTATGTTATTTTTGTTATTCTTCGGATGATGACATTATTTGTTGGGTGCAGTTCCTTCCTTTGAGAGTGGGCATTGGAATTTCATTTTAATGTGTGCCATTCTGTATACTGGTAAATGACAATGAAGGTTATCTATCTTATCTTATTATTATGACTTGTCATACCATCAGCCAGATGTTTAGATTCCAGTTGGCATTTTTATTCACCAATCAAGTCTATTTCAAGAACCTGGGTTAGACAGAGTTCTTGTTTGATGATGTCAATTACTATTATTATCATTCATAGTGCTATTAGCTAAAGTAGTATTTATTAAATGATTTTCATAAAATAACTGTGAAATCGATAAATAATGTGAAACTTCATGAAAGGGCAAATGAGCTGAAGCATTTGGCATATAGGTCTGAGGTGTACAAAGCAAAGAAATGGCAAAATCTTTAATGCTGCATTAGCCCAAAAACAGAAAGTGCTAATTTTACTTTCAGAATGCATTATGCAAATCAAATGCATTTGCAAATAATTGTTCATCTTGGCTGTTCTGTTCTGATTGCTTTTGGTAGAATTTTTAAATTCTGTTGTATTTTTAATCTGTTTGCCAGTGGATTGCATTAAAAACTGAGACAACCTGCCCTTTCAAAACTAGCAAGGTGGGTAAAAGGATTATAAACCCTGTATTTCTGCTTGATGATTTCTCCTTATTCAGAAAATTATTAAATCCCTCCATGATCCTGGAAATGGACTTTGAGACATAAAGTTAAAAAATTAAGAGGAATACCTATGTGTGACATTAATTTACCTCAGATATTTCTATTTTTCCAGTATCTTTCCAGCATGTTAGTAGACTCTTAGGAATGCACTAGTTATCAGATACAGAAGCAAACTAAATATTTAACAGAATTCATGTCAGAGATAGATTTAGCTACCTGGACTGATGCTGAATAATATTAATACAAGCTTTCCCCCAAATATCCTATTCAGGCAGTGGGAAGGTTTTAAGGAATTTTAAGAACATTAAATCAAAGTTGACTCTTTATTGAAATTCAGGAAATGCATATGGATTCTCCCCAAAAGAAACACAATTGGGGTTTTCTTGATCTTTTCCTTACAGTTGAATACTGATTTGCTTATCTGTTCTTTTTTTAAAATGTGAATTCATGCATAGCAATACTATATCTGCTCAGTTAGAGCTATTTTGCAAAATCTGTTCCTAGAGATAGAATCATTAATCTGGCCATATTAGCTTTCTGTATTGATAAATAAAATAAGGTTAATTCAGAATTAGGCTGAATTTTGCTATTTCCTATGGTGTAGACTTTAAAGTGCTGATAAATAAGTAGAGATAACATTTCTTTCAGCTTGCATTGTAACTTCCTTATCTATTGCAAGAGGAATGAAAGGAAAGGAGTCCTTGCAGGAATGTAACTGTTTTTTTTTCCTGGTTGTAACTGATTAGAGGGGTTGGCATTCACCTCCATTTCAAGGGCCATTGAGCTGGCACTGTCCAAAGATGTTTCATTGGTCATGTGGCCAGCATGATGTCATGGAATGCTGTTTCCTGCCCACAGAAGTGGTACCTGTCCATCTATTTCCGTTTGCATGCTTTCAAACTGATAGGTGGTCAGAAGCTAGTTGAAGACAGGTGCTCTCCCTGTTGCATGACACTTGGGTCTCAAACCCCAGGCTGTTGTCTTTCCAGCTGACAAATCCAGTGTTTTAAGCCATCACACCATCCTATGGACAAAAGTTTATTTTCTTTGGGGTAGGATGTAGAAATGAGTTTTTCCTTCCACTTTGATTTTCTGGAGAGAATTTCCACAAAACATTCTTCTGTGGCTTTGATTGGATGAATCTGGTTCAAGAAAAATTAGCAACAGTTAGACACTGACAATAAACTGACAATCCAGATCTGGAAGTTTTGAATTAAAAGACTACTTTGTTGTTTTAATAATGCTGAAGGAAGCAATGGACTTTGTCAGTTTATGAGAATTGTTGGAGAATCATCTATTTTATTCCTTCTTATAGTGATTGTTGATGCCACATCTTTTCTCAGGGAGATTGATAACCAATTGAATCAGGCAAAATTCTAGAAGAATTACACAGTAAAACATAACACAGTAAATTAGATTAAATCAAATAATGTTAATAGCAGTAAATAGAAAAAAGGCTTTTGAATAACATCATGTTAAAGCACTGTGCGGCGGAAGTCAAAAAGCCAATGCAATCCTGAATCGCCTTTATAGAGGGATACAATCAAGATCAAGTGAGGCATTAGTGCCACTCTATAAAACCTTAGTAAGACCACACCTAGAGTATTGCGTCCAGTTTTGGTCACCACACTATAAAAAGATGTTGAGACTCTAGAAAAAGTGCAGAGAACAACCAGGATGATTAGGGGGCTGGATACTAAAACATACAAACAACAGTTGTAAGTACTTGGCATGGCTAGTCTAGTGAAGAGAAGAACCAAAGGAGACATGATAACAGTGTTCCAATATTTGAGGTGCTGCCACAGGAAAGAAGGGATCAAGTTATTTTCCAAGGCCCCCAAAGGGCAGACAAGGAATAATGGAAACTGATCAAGGAGAGATTCAACCTAGAAATAAGGAGAAATTTTCTGACAATGAGAACAATCAACCAATGGAATAGCTTGCCTTCAGAAATTGTGGGAGCTTCATGGGTGGAGGCTTTCAAGAAGAGATTTGATTGCCATTTGTCAAAAATGGTGTAGGGTCTTGTGCTTGGACAGGAGGTTAGATTAGATAATTTACAAGGTTGCTTCCAACTCTGTTGATCTGTTAATCTGATTAGAATGGCTAACATTATTCTTAAACAATTTCTGCATTTACCAAGTAATTTTCTGTGAATCTCAAAAACAACTTGCATGGCCATTCTGGAGAATGAAGACATTTTGCAGGCTATATGCCTTTAGTCCAGGTTTTGGGAAGTCTCCCCCTAAATCCTAATGGAAATAACAGCTATACCAATGACTAAATGTGTCATCTGGATTTGAAGCTGAAAGACCTTGAGAAATAGGATACAAATAGAGTATGCTTCATCAACATGGGTTTCACATATTCCAAAAATTGTATCATTTTATGATATGAGAAAAAACATTTATACATAATTTAAGATTATTCTTCATTAGCAATTCAAACTTCCTTCTGAAAAGTAATATTCAACCTAAGCATACTCCCTATAGCTTCTACAGAATTAACAGTCAGTTAAAAAGAAATAACAATTGAAGCTTTTGTCAGATGGGATTTAAAAATAGAAAAAGAGTTGATGAGGCAAGGAATGATACTGAGAAAGGAAAATAACACTTCTTCCCCCAAAATATTTTGTTAACAGCTGGCAGAAGTGGACCAAACTTATTTGAGAAAGGTTTACATGAAAATTATTAGCATTAATCCAACAATACATTGAATAATGCACTGCAAAGCAAAAGTAAAGAGGTGCTGACAAAATAAACCATTGGATGAAATTTGCTTATTATTGTGATTGGTTAAAATAGTTGCTTATTGCAGTTGTGCAAAAATAGATGATCTATGCACTTGAGAGACACAAAGGAGACTGCACACGTATTGTATACTTCTTGATAAAGCCTTGATGGGAATTTGTCTTGCTGGATAAATAAAACATGGAACAGCCTGAATACTCCTTTTCTGAGAAACACATATGAAGTTCCATTTGTCATTGACCATGTAGCCAGGAAGGAAGTTGTAGTTCAGTAAGGATTACTGGCTAAGTGGTAAATCTAAACCTAATTAATTTCCAGTTTGAATTCTTGTCCTGGTGTTCATGTCCACTTTCAATATCCCTGAACCAATCCTTTCTGTTTTTTCCAACATATTCCTATTGATGAGTTTAGTTATAGTGGTAGAAGAGTCAGTAAGTAAGAAGAAACAGAAATAAAGTTTTCTTTGTCTTTCTGTGTATCACCTTAACCAATGTGATTCAACCAGTGTAACAACTGGTTGGTGAGCATGTGCTTTGTTCATGTGCTCAGCATTTTAAAAAGCCCATTTTCAACTCTAATACTTACCTTCTGGTGAGTAAAACAGCTGAGGTGCAGCAAACTACTCTGCCACACAAATCAGCTGTGCTAAAAACCCAGGAAATAAAGCACAGGAAAATGCTCACCAGAACTACCAGTTCACCAAAACCAATCTGAACCAGGAGAATCCCACCACTGACCTTGACACTGTGACCTTGACTACTATGTAGATAGCACACAAGCCTGTTCTCTGACAGGAGGGAAAGGGGATATATTTTTTTAAAAAACAAGACATTATATATTCAGTTATTTTTCTTTTCACATGGTGGTGTTATTCAGTATGGTGAATTGTTCACGTTCTTTTTGAGATAATGGGAGAGGGAATGGAAATTTCTGTTTTGGCAATTTATTCATGTAATGTGCCCAAAAGGTGCTATTTATGCCTAGGTAGATTCAGAGAAGAAGAGTTTTGCAAATTAGACATGAAGACATAGACCAAAGCAGTAAAGATTAATTGCAAAGATTGATGGAAGATTGATCACAAAAAAAATATGTCAAGATCCTTTCTTCATCTCAAGTGCTATGAGGTATTTGCCTCAACTACTGTAGTGTACAAAGAAAAAGGCAAAACTCTTTGGCAATCCAGTCTCCAACTGTTTGGGGCTTTTCTATTTAATAATAGCATGTTGCAAAAAAACGTATTTTCATCCATTATTACAAGCTCCACTATTCAGTTGGAAATTCTGCTTAACAACTGGGTCATAACATTCTGCTCTGCCTGTTTCTCTGTGGTTGGAGAAGTGGGTGGGATGGTCTTCAACAGAAGTGAAGACTGATAAAACATAAAGGTAGTCATTGTCATGGACCACACTTTCCATTTCAAATGTGAATGGAGAACTTCAAAAATTTGAGAAGTTTGAGCTTCAAAAGGGAAAGGGAAAATGTATGACACCATGGTTTAATTTCCTACAAATCAACTTGAGAATATTTTTGGCAGTTTTGGGATGGGGAATTTAGATATTTGGAAAATTGGTTGGTAGGCTACTTGATTATTCATGAAATGTCAGTCTTGGTGAGCAAATTATTCAAATGGTTATGGTAGTAATAGATTAATAGAAACATTTTTTCTTTTTGTGTTAATATGTAGTATTGCAAGTAAAAATGAGTTGGTAGGGTGCTAGCTTAAAGTCAGGAGGGACACTAAAAGAGTTTTTTGAACCTGTATTAGAACTTACTGCCAGTTTATGTTTGGAAGTTTCAATGAAAAGTCACATTTTAAGATAAGAAGGGCTGACAGATCCTCTATCTGCCCATAGTATATATCCTTTAGAATAAATTCACAGAATATGCTAAAGATTTATTTTAAATCAGGTGTGTCAAACTCGATTTCACTGAGGGCCGCATCAGGGTTGTGTTTGACTTCAGGGGGCCAGGGTGGGCATGGCCAGCTTGATATCACTCATGTCAGGGATGCCTGTGGTGGCCTGAGTGCTCTGCCAGCAAAAACGGAATCCATTTTCAGCTGCCGCAGCCTCCTGCAACCCTCTACCAGTGATAACGGAGTTCGGGAGGGCCACTTCCCGGTCTCCTTTTTCACTGGCAGAGGTTGCAGGAGGCCAGGACAGCCAAAAACAGAGCTTGGGAGTCCATTTTTGCTGGAAGAAGCATCATGGGTCAGTCCTTCACTGTTTCTAGGGCAGCCCCACGGGCCAGATCTAAGGACATCATGGGCCGGGGTCTTGACATCCCTGTTTTAAACCATAAGGTATTTGTAATAATGCCTAGCTGATAATTCTTTCTCTTTTTTTGCAGGATTTATTTATACATGTGGTGGAACTTTAAAAGGACTCAATGGTACTATAGAAAGTCCAGGCTTTCCATATGGATATCCAAATGGTGCAAACTGTACGTGGGTCATAATTGCAGAAGAAAGAAATAGAATACAAATAGTATTTCAGTCTTTTGCTCTAGAAGAAGAATATGACTATTTATCATTATATGATGGGCATCCTCAACCAGCAAATTTCAGGACAAGGTAAATATTCTTTTTGTCTTACAAAAAACATTCTTGGTACAAATTAAAATCTTGGATTAATCTTTTCTGGCAACGTTCATAATCAGTGCAATCACATTGCTCCCAATGGTTTCCTTTCCCTCTTGTTTTCCTAAATTCCAATTACAGAGTGAGATTCACTCAAATATATTGTGGCCCACTCAGTTGTAGGCTGACAACTCCTTTGACATAAATGCATGAGCTTTTGTAAAAATGGCACATTTAGAAGACAAGAAACGTGCTACATCCCATTCATCTTTATATATGTTCTGCTATATACCTTGACAAAATTATATTAAAATGTATGATCTATATGCAAAGAGTTTGAAGATCAATCAATGGACACTTCTTTTTCTCAAATGTGATCACATATTGAAAAGCTTAGTTTCTGATGTTTAGAAATTACTATGAAAATTAGTATGTATTTGCCCCTTATTTCAAATATAAATTCTATATTCATATATGGAATTTTGTAATTCTAATTCCATATATACATTATGTGTGTACAGTATATCTCTCTGTATGGTTTATTTCTGTCTGGCTATCCTATGATGTAGTGGCTATCTAGATAGAAAATACTGAATGTATTTTTAGGTGCAGGTAGTATATGCCAGATTAAATATTATGTTACATCATGTATCATGTATCATCTATATCAATGATCTTTTATGTATTGTCTCTCTGTCTATCATCTACCTATCTACACACACCACTTTTTGTTCATTCAACAATATTGTGAAAAAAAACAATAACTTCAATTCTTTTTTGTCTTTTTTCTATATAGAAACTCAAATCAGACTGCTTATTAGTTTGTGTTGCTCAATAACATACCTTTTCAGGCAAAGTGTATTTTTCTTTGTATCATGCCAAATTTCCCCCCTTCATATTATCAAAAGTTTTCTTCCTTGTTAAAAGAGGCTTGTATATACATATCTACCTGGTCTTTGGGTTGCTTGAGAATTTCCTTTACATATTTCATAGCAGGTTTTGTAAGCGTACTTGTTTAAAAATGCTACTGATGGTGCTGCAGCTTTCCATCACCATGGATATTGTATAAATGATATGACTTACGGACTTGTATTTAATGGCATAATGCATTTGATGCAAATAATTGTGCCTTTCACACAATTATGGTCGTATCATAATTGTATCATGGTTGGTCAGTCAGTCAGTCTGTCTGACTATCATCTACTTGCTTGTCTGTCTGCCTGTTTGCCTATCCACCTACTTACCCACAATCTGCAAAATCTACACAAATATTTTCATACATTTATATCATCTGAATTCAACTTAAATTCAAAATCTCAAACAGACTGTAAGATAATTCATCCAAAATTCATATGTGGATATTTAAGTCATCTTAATAATTTAACGTTAAATTTGTATTTTTAAAACTTTTTTTATAAATGTAAAGAAAATAGTAATCTGACTCTGTAGAGTCAGAAAAGTAGTTGTGTACACATTTCCTGTCAGACATTGATTTTTCTGATGTTCCTTTATAAACAGAGGCTTCCTGAGTTTTTCAGATCCTCAGGGGGTCTTTCCAAAAAAGCACATAATCATTGCACATAAGGGTCCAAGTAATTTACTTCTCTCTTCACTACTCCTTCTTTGTCAAAATTGATCAGCTGAGCAAACAGTCTGAAATGATTAGGAGCAAATTAAGCACTCAGCATTTTTGACACACCTTTGAACTACTAAACACAGATGCATTGATTGTCTTCATATAGTAATACAACTTTGACCACCGCTTACATGCAGAGAACTCTGAAGAAGTATAATATTAGCCATGGGGAATTCAGTATGGCAAGACAGAAAGGAAATAATGACAGTTCAAATATTTCTATACATAAAATGAAATAATAACATAATTTTATATTCATTAGCCATTTCAACCATTTCCATTCCAATTAATTATTGGAGAACAATTAAAAAAGTATATTAATGTGATTGCTGTCAATTATATGTTGCCTATGGCCTGCCAGGAATTGGGTCATGCAAGTGAGTGAAGCCCCATTCTGAATCCATGCGGGATTTAGGCAGTGCACAAAACTGCATCTTTCCCTGATCCACGGACAAACTGTCCTCCACAGAACCAGTCACTGTCACCCAAATATTGGGGGCTGCTGAACTACAGGATGGCCAAATAATGTATGCACCATGTACCACTTCTTGAAGAAGATAGCATATATTGCATATAACAGGTACTTGTGCTTTCATTCCTTCCCTCCTTCCCTCCCTCCCTCCCTCATATTTCATTGCTGATTCTGACAAAAATTTTACTATACCAACTAATTTTCAAAGAGAGAGAGAGAGAGAGAATGAAATTATATAAAGACGCCTTTATATCATTCCATATTCTCTCTCTCTCTCTCTCTCTCTCTCTCTCTCTCTCTCTCTCTCTCT
>BLBF01000002.1:20450534-20485690 GCA_015471245.1 Laticauda colubrina
TCTCTCTCTCTCTCTCTCTCTCTCTCTCTCTCTCTCTCTCTCTCTCTCTCTCTTCAACAAATATGTTGTTCCCCATATTTGCTTAGTGACTTTTTTGTTTACAAAAAATAGAATTGAAAAGAAGTTGTCTGGAATCAAAATAAGATGATGAAAGGCTAACTGTTTGATATAGACAGGCAATAGTATGTGCTGAAAAGTGAAAACTCCTCACTTAAGAGGTAATTATTAACATAAATAACTACAAAGTGGAAGTAAAGTCAGCTTAAATATTAAGATACGAGTAACGCCAACCAGCAGGTTTGCTGAATTTTTAAAGTGGCAACAGTAAAGCGAATGTGTTAGTTTGTTTTGTTCATGCCAAAAATAAATAAAGATTAACAGTGTATTGCAAAAGTTAAGAGATCAATTATAAGAATAACAAATTCAGAGAAGGTCATGAAGGATAATGATATTTTTGCAACAACAAAGATCAGAACCATTAAAACAATAGCTAGAGGTATGGAGTCTGGCTGCTGACAAAAAGGAAGAAAAAAATGAATGCCTTCAAATTGTGTATTTAGAGATCTATCACTCTATATTTAGAGCTAATGAAAAGATTATAATTCAGTCCTAGAAAAAAGTGGCTTCTTGAGTTGGTGCTCAGCAAGCACCAACCCATATACTTGTACTTCATGTAGATGATGAACAACAATAACAACAAAAAGGCTGTGCTTGAAAGTTGGAGATAAATAAAAGGAAAAGGCAACAGATCAAGTGTATAGATGAGATCCAAGAACTTATAAGGCCTCTCCTTAAAATAATTATGCATTGTTTTTTGATGCAGGTTGAGATAACCTTATTATGACTATTTAGAGATATTATAACATTTCATTTACAATACAATGTATACAATTTGCACAGGTATTAGAGTGCTTTCTGAGCATGGTGGGGTTTTTTTGTAGATGTTTCCTTATCAAACTACGTGACACCATCACTGCACTGATCATGTTTGGTAATGAAATTCTGCAAGAAAACCATGAAGTTCAGAGAGATCAAATACCCCACAGTTCAACCCTGAGCTGCAAATATTCCCATATCAGATTCTGAGCCTTTTTACTTCTATTTTTTCTCATCTAAATCTTTCTCTGTTCTTGGTCTCTCTATCTCTGTCTGTCTCTGTCTCTGTCTGTCTGTCTGTCTGTCTGTCTGTCTGTCTGTCTGTCTGTTTCTCTCTCTCTCTCTCTCTCTCTCTCTCTCTCTGTGTGTGTGTGTGTGTGTAAAGCACAAAGTGGTTTAACATTTTTGTACTTTCCTGGACACCTGTTTAGTTGAACAGCATGACATAAACATTATCAATCAATCTGTGAAGACCTTAGAGGTGATTCATTTTAAACACTTGCTGATGCTTTAGTTCTCTTCCCACTTCTCAAATAAGTGAGCACATACCACAATGTAAGAACCTCTATTGGAGGGGAAAACACCACCATGGAAAACAGTCTTTCCCGAATGTTACAACTGACATTCCTCTTCTTCATATTATCTTAACTATATTGTAATATGAGTTTTATAGTTCAATACATATGAATGAGAATGTTGTGGGGATTTTTTATTTTTTTATTTTTTGCAAGAACAGCACATGTTACAAATGTCTTCAAAAATGAGTAACATACTCATTTTCAATAAAGAAATGAATCATCTGAATGGTAAACTGAAATTAAATTGGTCTTGTGGTCTATTGTGACATATTTGAAGATGGTTCAACATAGGCATTACCAATAACTGGTATGTAATGGGCCTGTCACATAAGCCAACGGATGCAAAATGTATGTAAAAAGGACACAGCAGATGAGAAAATGTTCCATCCGTTGTTATCCGC
Organism: Laticauda colubrina; assembly: GCA_015471245.1. Taxonomy (NCBI): domain Eukaryota; kingdom Metazoa; phylum Chordata; class Lepidosauria; order Squamata; family Elapidae; genus Laticauda; species Laticauda colubrina. The sequence continues at coordinate 20,452,390 of BLBF01000002.1, forward strand.
TCTCAAAAGTGCCCTGAATTTGCATAAGCAGATTGGACAACAACGGAAAGGAATGGACGGGGGGAGGACGTAGAGAGGATGTTAAGTGGATGCTCCACAGAAGCCTAGCGGATGGAAGCAGATGGAAGCGGATGGCACATCCGCAGGGCTTCTGGGGAAGCACAGCAAAGCAGACACGCAATGGAAGGAACGGATGCCGAGCGGATGACGAGCGGATGAAGCGGATGCAAAGCGTTCACTGCGCATGCGGGGAGGATGCATTGCCTCATAAAAGGATGCAGCTTGCAAGCAGGTCACCATTCAGAGGAAAAACCTGCTGCCAGACACACATCTCCAGCCAGCCAACAACCATGGGGAAAAAGAGAAAGCCTCTGCCATCTGCTGCCAGCCCTGGCAAGAAGGACAGGGCCACGATCCCATCCCCTGGCCCTGACTCTGCTTCTGTTGGGGCTTCTGCTGCTCGGGCTGACTCTTCTGGTGCTGGAGCTTCTGCTGGTGCTGCTCTTGGTGCTGGTGCTTCTGCTGGTGCTTACTCTGTTGGCGCTGCTCCTGGTGCTGGGACTTCTGCTGGTGCTTACTCTGCTGGCGCTGCTCCTGGTGCTGGTGCTCCTGCTGGTGCTTACTCTGCTGGCGCTGCTCCTGGTGCTGGGGCTTCTGCTGGGGCTTACTCTGCTGGCACTGCTGCTGATCCTGGTCTGCTGGTCCTGCTGGTGCTCCTGGTCCTGCTGGTCCTGCTGGTACTGCTGGTGTTTACTCTGCTGCTGCTGATCCTGGTGCTGCTGGTCCTGCTGGTGCTGCTGGTCCTGCTTTTGCTGCTACTGTTGTTGTTGTTGCTGGTGGTGGTGGTGGTGTGCAGGAGCAGCCCCTACAACCTCGAAACCCCTCAGATGAGGGCCCAGAAGGCCCTGCCAGAGGGAGGAAGAGGCATACGCGTGAACGGGAGAGGAGGCAATACTCCATCAAAGAGGACCATGAGGATGAGATGCTGGAATGGCTGAGGGAGAACGAGTATCTATGGCGGAAGGGACACAGGCTCTATCGAGACACCAAAAGGAAGCAGACTGCTTAGAGAGAGAAGGCGGAGAGCCTGGGCTACACTTCGGAGGTCCTCCTCGGCTGGTGGAAGCACATGCACACCTAGTATGGGAAGCTGCACCTCAAGAAATCTGGCCAGGCCATGGTCAAGCTGATGGACCGAGAGACCTATGTGATGGCCAAGTGCAGCTTCTTGGAGGGTGAGATCCACCACCAAGGAGCAACCCTCTCTCTCAGGCAGCCCGCAGAGAGCTAGTCCTCTTCTGGCCAAGAGTCAGCTCCTGTGTCCAGGCAGGTATCTGTGGAGCATGCCACGATGGAGACCCCCCCCCCGACAGCTGCACTCCCTGTGGTGGAGTGCGTGGAGGACCCCCTGACACAGTGGGAGCAAGGAGAGGGCACTTCGACCAGAGACCAACCCACATCCACCCCCCACTCCACTTCCACAGAAAGCAGGCAGAGAGCCAGACCAGAGAGGCAGAGCCACACTGTCCTGCTGGAGATCAGGGACACCATTAAAAGCAGCGTAGATCTCCTGTCTCAGCTGGTACACACCGACATACCAACCTCCAACCGCAAGCCCTTCCTCACCTACGTCAACCAGACCCTCCTGGACATGTCCGAATCACAGTACCAGGTGATCAAGGACCGGATCACTGAGCTGCTTCACAACCCTCCAGGCCCAGAGGAACCTGCTCCCACCCAATCCAGGTCTGGTCCTCCACCCCAGGTGATGTCACTCCCATTCCAAGGCTTTCCACAGGCCCTCACCTACCAAGGCTACGGCTACCAGGAGCTCCAGCAGCACAGGCAGCCCTTCTCAGTCCAGGCACAGGTACATCATATGCCACCGGTGCCATTGATGCCACCGATGCCACCAATGCCACAGGTGCCACCCACACCACAGATGCCACCCACGCCTCATGTTGCTCAGCTGCAGACCAGACATCCCCACTACACTCCTTCCTCCACCCCACAGCCAAGCCTGGCCTCAGAACATCTGTCATCGGTATTGGGGCTGACACCCCATGTCTTGGAGGAAGGGGCTCTCAACATCACAGGACTGAGCCAGCTCTCTGAGAGCTTCCTCTACACACCATCCCCTGTTGTCCTTTTGGGGCCAGGGACCCCAATGGCACCTCAGACCAGCACTCCAGCAGCAGCCACCTCTATAGCAACTGGACCCTTCACCCCTGAGACTATGGGCACACCTCAGAGTGACTGAGAAGAGTGCCAGAGACTGGGTGGCTTACCTGTTGACTTTATCGTTGCTTGGGACACTTGGGTCATTTTCTTTGACAGTTTGTTATTAATAAAGATCATCTTTGCTTCACACACTTGCTTCAGTTCTTTTAGCCAATAAAGTCTTGGTGGAAACTTTTAGAAATGGTTTAAGCCTTTGCATGCTTGTGGGATGGGTTATGATAGCAGTGGGATGGGCAGGGATACCTTTGGGATGGTTAATAGCTGTGGGATTGATAAACCTCCAGTGCAAGCATAGTGGGACTGTATGGTCCACCCTCCCAGGTGCCACACCTTTGGCCCTTTATTATCAATGATAATATAATCATTGATCCACACATTTCAACATAAGCACAACTCTTTGTTAAATGCCCTGTTCATTGTAGGACCACTCAACATACATGGCACAATCTCATCAGTGTGATGAGACAGGCTGAAGGAAGCATCCATTAAGCATCTATCATCCTGTCTTGCCACTCCACTGCTCCAGCTGGGGAGTTGCACCAGTGTTTCAGGAGGTTGCGCTGCTTTTTCCCTTCACGTGAAGCTCTGTTGGGGCCTTGCACATCCACAGTGTCTATCAGGTTTTGTCCTTGCCTCCATTCCCCAGGCTCCATGTCCCCATTGCATTGTTGGAGGTCCACGAGCCTGTTCTGCAAGACTGTGTAGCGGGTGCACATGAGATTGTGCAGGATGCAGCAAGCTTCCACGATCCTCCTCATGGTCTCTGGATGCTGCTGCATGGTGGTGAAAAGTACCTGGAACTTGTTGGCCAGGATACCAAAGGCATACTCAACCACCCGCCTTGGCCTGGAGAACCTGTAGTTGAAGATCCTCTCTTCATGGATGAGGCATCTGGAAGTGTCAGGCTTCATGAGGTAGGTTCTGAGGGAGAAGGTGTCATCACCCACAATGAAGTAGGGCACATCTTGTGTGTCATTGGGTAGGGGGTTGGATCTGGAAAACCCATGATGAGGTTGCATTCCAGCCTCTCCTTGAGGTGACTGGAGTTGTATTCCTGGGCATCTGAAGATGACCCGTTGCCTGAAGCATCGATGTACATGAACTTGTAGTCAGCATCAACCATGGTGAAGAGGATGATGCTGAAGAAGCCCTTTAGTTGCGATAAGTGGACCCTGACTTGGCTGGAGCTTTGCAGGCCACGTGCTTGCCATCTATGGCTCCAACAGTGTGGGGGAAGTTCCACTTCTGATACCACTGCTCTGCAACTTTCTTCCATCCTTCTTCAGTGGAGGGGCACTGGAGGAGCTCCTCCAGCTATTCTTCGATGATGGCCTGCACCACCTCTCTGACCACAATGCTGATGGTGTTGTGTGGCACCCTCCAGCCGTACTGCATGCTCCTCTATGTGCTCCCTGAGGCCAGGTTGCACAGAGTCAGTACCACCTTGAGCCCAGGGTCCAGGTTGGGCCGGAGGATGGTGCTCTGCTTGGTCAACCTGGGTCTCAGATGCTCCACAACTTCGTCAAACATGGCTGGTGGCATCCTCATGAAGTTCTGGAATGCACGAGTGTCTTCGTTCCTCAGCTACACCATCAGCTTGTTATACAGTCTGTTCTCGGCTCTTCTCACAATCCATCTTCGGACCCCGACACTTCTTGCACGCCTCCTTTTCTTCGCGTAGAACAGGTGAAAGCCTGTAGATGGTTTCACACTGTTGTAGAATGATGGTGGCTACCAAAAGGAGTGTGTGATGATCCATGGTGGAGATGACTGGATGCTTTGGAAGAGCAAGAGCCAGATGAAGGCTGTAGAGGTCTGCACAGCAGGGCTGCTGGACTGAAAGTGAGATCCAGGTGATTTCTCCCCCTTTTTATAGGAAATATAGGTTTTCCCCTATGTGTCCTTTTGCATCCTCTAGACATCCTGCAGACATCCTAAATATCCGAGATACGCCCCCTATGCAAATGTTTTTTTCCATTTTAATGCTTTGTATGCGAGCTGCTTTCATCCTTTGTCCGTCCGTGCTACTAATGCTGCGTGTCCGTTCCGCGTCCGTTTCGCTTCCTCCCTGTGTCCGTTTTCCTCTGGAGCGGATGCGAGTATCGCGGATGCACAGCGGATGTCTAGCGGATATAGCGGATGCATAACGGATGACAACGGATGTAGAACAGATGTTCCCCGTATGCGTAGCGGATGTCTAACAGACGTGTTGGATACATTTTCCGCTCAAAAAGTTTTGTACAGCTCAAAACTTTTTGAGCGGATGAAATGTCAGTAGACAGATGTTGGATAGAAAGAAAGCAAAATGGAGGCAGTGAGTACAGAACGGATGCATCACGTTAACCAACGGATGGCAAGTGTTTCTCTCCATTTTACATCCTCTTTGCATCCGTTGGTGCTGTGTGAGAGGGGCTTAAGATGAGAAAAATTCACTGTTTTTTTAAAAATCAGTTTCCATGTGGCATGATACAATGAACATTCAAACCAAACCATTCTTTTTAAAATATATTTACATTCCTTCTCTGACTTACTCTTCAAAACGTCTTAAAGGCACAACATGGTGTACAATTAAAAACATAATGCAAGATACTGTGTTAATGAGAGTTTCTTCCTTGATGCTGTTCTGATAATCTCTTGTCTATTGCAATGATGGAAATCAATCTTTCTTTCAGCTCTGCTTCCTCATCCCTTGCAATTCAACTGTTTTTTTTATTTCAGTTACTATACTTGGATCCTTGCATTAGATGGAGATTTTATAGTTAAGGATAAATTTAAACATTTCCTACCACCATCCGCTAATTCAAGGTGACATCTGCAAAAACTATCAGACTCTCTGAAAGTTTCCTTGTTATAAGTGTGTTGATTACATTCCAAAGAGGCCATTTTATTATGCAAAGCAAATTTATGTCCGAGCTGAAAGGACAGTTTCTTGGAACCTAGAATGTAACAGACCTTTTCCTGATATATTTTTTTTCCTCTCTGAGCAGTATTTAGCAAAAACACCAGATTCTAAATATAACACAATAATATTTATTTATTTATTTATTTATTAAATGACATGGCTGTCTATCTCACAAATGTGGCTCTGAGAGGTATGCAAGGATACACATATCAAAAACAGTATTAATTAAAAATTTAATAAACATAAAACAGACAAAAATTGTATTAGCAAGAAAGCCAATTCATGATAGCACTGGTTCTTTCAGACCCCCTGAATTGACTCCCAATGCCTCCAGGCCTGAGATAGTGAATATACAGTGAATATATAGTGAAAAGTGCACGACAGTGTTCACTTGTTAAAGCCATGACTTTCACAAACACAATTACAATAGCATTCTACTTTTATATTAGTAAATTGAAGTCTTTATCAGGATCTGCTTGCCTTTGCAATGTGCTTGCCTATTACTTAAAGCAAACTATCCATACATGAAGCAACAAGGAACTTTATTTATCACTTTGCTAGGCACAGAACAGAAGAGACTGTGAGGAGTGACTGCCTGGTTGGTTTCTAAGGGAGGATTAGAACCTGTCTTCTGAGTTGCAGTCTAGCATCTTAATACTACACCATGCTGGCTTCCTTACTTCATTACAGCTTGTTCCATACCCTTCCTTTCGTTCACTTGTACAGTTAGGAGCTTTTCATTGGAACATTTGTTTAAGAAGGAAAATATTTTATGATATGTAATTAGAGAAAAGCAAAATAATTGGCAACATAGATCTGTGTATATATTGATCAAGAAATGAGTTTCATAAAGCTTGGATTGGTCAGCAGTAAGTCATCTTGAATCTGTAATCCCATACCTATTTAACTTGGGCACAAAGTATTGAACACAGTTGGAATTATTTCCTGGTATACATGGATGGTAGGGGATTTCATTGTTAATACATTAAATTTTTAGCATCAGAATTTTGCTACAAAAGAATTAAAGATGGAACCAGAAGATAATTTTACAACATTTCTATTTTTAATAAATTTGCACTTGTTTTTGCATTAGTGTTTTTTTTCAATACCTAGCTAAAAATCCATACATATTTAGGTGCATATTTTTTTAATATGCACACATTTGTGCATGAATTCTACCATGTGCTGATATTGGAAAAAATCCAATCACTTTTAAATTAGCATTTTCTATCCATATTTTGAGGAGGCTTAGTTTCATCTTGTGGTGGTTAATGCACCTTGCTGGAGGCAGGGACACTCTGAGTGTTAACTCTACCATAGGCATGTAAGCCAGCTGGGTGACTTTGGCCCACTCACTGTCTCTCAGCTCAAACAATCTCACAGGATTGAGTTGCAGGGAAAATGGAAGGAGGAAGGAGTATAGTGTGTGTTTGGCATATACCTTGAGTATAAAAATAATAAAGATAGGATAATAATCAACAAATCAATCAAATAAATAAGTTTCCATTCCTATGCTGCCAATATATATTCCAATAGAGATGCTTGTCTTGGTTCTTCTTTATTATTTTTCTCCCAAATGCTCTGTTATAATGTATTTTTATAATGTTTTATGAAACTGGAAAAATGAAACAGGATCTAAATCTAGACACTCAACATCTTTTCCACCATCATAAAAATTAAGCATATCTTACTTAGAGAATGAATGTATATAGAAAACAAGTTTCCCAATCTTGAAAGTAAACTTTTATTTTATTGCTTTATTGGCATGAATCTTCAGAAACAGTTTAAATGAGGTTTGGTCTTTCTTTGAGGAATAAGATCTATATGGTTACAAAATTTGCCACTACTTTTAGAGACTCAAATAGATAGAAAACTATTTGAAATCTGGTCATTGAAAATGAATATCATTGCATTCATTGGGAACATGACGATGTTCATTGGAAGAGACAGAAGTCTTAGAAATTCATAACCGCAGTCTATGAAAAAATGAGGAATTGTCAAATATAAGTTTCACTACGTTAAAAAAGGCAAGAAAGCATGGATAAAAAGCCAGCTTCAATCAGAAAAGTGTGGGACTCAATAGAACCATGCTGTATTAATGTTTTAAAGAGCTCCAGTTATTACGATGAACCCAATCTTTTAGGATGAAATATTCTGGTTATCAAGGAGAAACACCAAGTACAATAAAACAAAATAATAATAATGCACATTCTCAAGGAAATGGATGTCTACTCAGTTGATCCTTTTTTCCTTCCTATCATGCATGTTCATGTACTCATGGTAATACCAAATATTATTTATTGATCTTCTCTTTGATTTTTATGTTCTAATCTCACTAGTTAGATTCCAATAGCCTTCATTCACATGATGAAATATTTAAAAAATATCCATCTTACTTGCATTTATCATTTGAATAAGATGGGTGGTAGAAATCTATTATAAATAGAATAGGTAGCTGAATGTGCCCATTCTTAATGGTTTGAGGCAAATGGATTTTCCTGATGGCTATCATTCAACACTATTAACATTCCCAGTTTTGTCTCACTGTGGACATTTCAAAAGCATAGAGGCTTGTTTAGTACAATTTGCACTATCTATAATTTTAATATGCATGAAGGCAAGCCCTAAGTCCAGATAACCCTCAGCTTACAACTTACAGCACATTTAGTGACCGTTCAAAGTTACAATGGCAGGGAAAACAGTAACGGTTTTTCAAATTTATAGCCATTACATCATCCCATCAGTCACGTAATCAAAATTTAGACACTTGGAAACTGGCCCATATTTATGATCACTGCAATGTCCTGGGGTCATGTGATCCCTTTTTGCAACCTTCTGACAAGCAAAGTCAATGGGGAAGTCAGATTCACTTAACAACCATGTTACCCACTTAACAATTGCAGTGATTCACTTAACAACTTGGTAAGAAAAGCTGTAAAATGGGGCAAAACTCACTTAACAACTGTCTCAGTTGGCAACATAAATTTTGGGTTCTATTGTGGTCATAAGCTGAGGAATACGTGTAACTTTTTAAAAAAAAAAGTTCATGTAAACATAGGCTTAATATTGATAGAGCTGTGTTCATTTAACAGCAACATAATCATATGTTATAGTACTTAAACTTTATTTACTTTGTAACCTCACCATATTAAATTTCATGATACTAATTGTACTGAGAAAGTTAAAAGATTTAGTCTCTGCTATAACATTTAACCTGGTCCTGAGCTGAAGAGATAATAAATCTAGAGATTTCCTAAGCAGATTCACTTTCAGCTCCTGTAGTACTTTATTTGTATCATGTTTGTAATCAAACTTTCCCCAGTAGAGTAAGATCTATAAACCATTTCCTCTTGGCATCCAATAAACCAGCAAATTATACCATTTTAAGTTGTAAACATTTTCCAATTGTTTGTATATTGTTTGGATATTGTTAGGAAACAATATGCAAGCACTCAATATTCAAACTACTACTGAGACAATAAGATGAACCCAGCAAGTCTGGGATGAGTTTTCCAACATCTTTTTTTTTTTTAATTTATGGACCCATCTCAAAAGAACTTTCCCTATGTTTTGCATCATGTAAATTGTAGTTTTGTAGTTTTGAGCTTTCTTGTAGCAACTTTATGTAAACTTGCATTTTCTACATTACTTTCTGAAACTAATGAATTTCTTAATTTCAGTGGTTCTAAAATTATGCCACAGATGCAACTGTTCTTCAAGAAAGCCATTGAATAAATTATCTTATAGGTTTGAATCCCCAACACAGAAACTGTTTTTTTTCCACAACTGGGTTCTCAGAAGTTTTTACTTTGTCTTGAGAAGTCAGAAATCAATCAAGCTTAATAGTTGGTTTGGTGAACTGTATCTATTCATTAATTCATACCTAGCATATCTTTAGAAAAGAACCTTTCAGGTCTTCATGTTTACATTTCTTGGTTCTTATAAAAGTCAGGATCATAACAATTTGCATGGAGTCCCAAACATATAAAACTGTACATGCAAAAGTCTTATATGGACATCCTCAGAGCATGCACAAATGACTCTGGAAATGTTTAGTGGACTTCAGAATTCGCTTGAACCTGTACAGTGATTGTTAATGCTTAGGTAGGGCTTGCCACACCCAGATCAAGATGACATATCATCCTTCCCCCATACACCCACAAATAAAACAAAGGAAACAAGGTATCAGTAGCAAAAGTTCATAAGAAATTAGGACTTTAGAAGTCAGCAAAAGTTATGTTCTATAAATGATATGTCCTTATAATCATTTGACTGTTTCATGAAATTCAGATATTAGAGAAAGAAGTGAAGCCCAAATTAGATATTGTTTTGAGTGTAGAAGTAATACTTCAATCTTTGCCTTAAGTTATTTAGGATTCACTGTTTCTTGAAATGTTTTTGTTTTTCAACTTTGACACTACTATGAGAACCTCAAAGCTTCAAATCCTCTTATCTAGAATCATAACTCCCAAACCAACTATCCCTTATTTTGTTTCATGTTTAACTGTCAATGGCTATAGAATTGGCTTTTCTTGAGAGAAGAGTGGAACAGAAATGGAACAAAGAAACCCAAGGAAATCTAACTGTAAAAAGTTCTACCTCAGCTGGAGCACTCATCAGCTGTTTTCAACAAACAAACAAAATGAATGGAACATGGTTCATGGATTTCTCAGCAGGATCAATCCCATTCTACAGATTTGTGAGGCTCTGTTGCTCTTTACCTTTTGGATCCAGAAAATATTTCACATTGTTTCATCAAAATGACATTAAAATTTGCATCTTCATTCAGGGAAGGAAATAATAACCCATCCTCCTTTTATGGACATCTGCAGTTGAACAACCATCTCATACTCTTTCTTCTGTTTACTTTAAAGTTGGATCAGCAGGAATTGTTCCATTGGCAGTTTGCCTATGGATCCACTTCATAAATTCACAGTGCTCGGCAGTGCTTCATAATGTTCTAGTGGCCTCTAGTGATTACATGTGGTCTCAGCTAGAATATGCTACCTTAAGGCCCTGTCACACTGCCCAACGGATGCAAAATGTTTGTAAAAAGGACACAGCGGACAAGAAAAATGTTCCATCCTTTGTTATCTGCTCTCAAAAGGGGAAAAAATTTGCATAAACAGAGCGGATAACACGGAAAGGAACGGACGGGGTGAGGATACAGAGCGGATGGAAAACGGATGCGGAACGGAAGCCTAGCGGATGGAAGAGGATGGGAGTGGATGGCACATCCGCTAGGCTTCTGGGGGACCTCAGCAAAGTGGAAGCGGAACGGAAAGAACGGATGCAGAGCAGATGCCAAGCGGATGAAGCGGATGCACAGCAGATGCACAGTGGATGAAGTGGATGCAGAGCGGAAGCCTAGCGGATGCACAGCAGAAGCCTAGCGGTTGCCTAGCGTTCACTACACATGCAGGGGGGATGTATTGCATCAGCCCCGTGGATATAAAGGGAAGCAGCTCCCAAGCAGGTCACCATTCAGAGGAAAGACCTGCAACCAGACACATCGAGTGCCTTGCCAGGCTGCCCTGCCTGCATGCCTGCCTGCCAGCCTTGCTACCAGCCTTGCTGCCTGCCTTGCTGCTTGCCATCCTGCCAGCCTCCCTGCCAGCCTTGCTGCCTGCCTGCCTTGGTGCCTGCCTGCCTGCCAGCCTTGGTTCCTGCCTGCCTGCCAGCCTGCCTGCCAGCTTGGGGCCTGCCTGCCAGCCTCCCTGCCAGCCTCCCTGCCAGCCAGCAACCCCAAAACCATGGGGAAGAAGAGAAAGCCTCAGCCATCTGCTGTCAGCCCTGGCATGAGGGACAGGGCCACTCGCCCGCCCCCTGGCCCTCACTCTGCTTCTGCTGGGGCTTCTGTAGCACGGGCTTGCTTTTCTGCGACTGGGGCTTCTGCTGCTTCTGCTTCTGGAGGAGCTGATGATGCTGCTTATGGCGGTGGTGCTTCTGCTCATGCTTACTCTGCTGATGCTGCTTCTGGCGGTGGTGCTTTTGCTCGTGCTTACACTGCTGAAGCTGCTCCTCGTCCTGCTGGTCCTGCTGGTCCTGCTCATGCTCCTGGACTTGCTCGTCCTGCTCGTGCTCCTGGTCTTGCTCGTGCTCCTCGTCCTGCTCGTGCTCCTCGTCCTGCTCGTGCTCCTCGTCCTGCTGGGGCTCCTGGTGCTTACTCTGCTGCTGCTGATCCTGGTCCTGCTGGTGTTGCTGCTGCAGCTGCTACTGCTGCTGCTGCTGCTGATGATGATGATCCTGCTGGTGCTGCTGCTGCTGCTGATGATGATGATTATGATCCTGCTGCTGCTGCTGCTGCTGCTGATGATGATGATGATGATCCTGCTGGTGCTGCTGCTGCTGCTGGTGTGGAGGAGCAGCCCTACAACCTGGAAGCCCCTCTGATGAGGGCCCATGTGGTTCTGCCAAAGGGAAGAAGAGGCATATGCGGGAACGGGAGAGGAGGCAATACTCCACTGAGGAGGAACACGAGGATGAGGTGCTGGAGTGGCTGAGAGAGAATGACTATCTATGGCAGAAGGGACACCGGCTCTACAGGGACACCAAAAGGAAGCAGACTGCTTGGAGAGAGAAGGCGGAGAGTCTGGGCTACACTTCGGAGGTGCTCCTCGGCTAGTGGAAGCACATGCACACCTGGTACGGGAAGCTGCACCTCAAGAAATCTGGCCAGGCCACGGTTAAGCTGACGGACAGAGAGATCTACATCATGGCCAGGTGCAGCTTCCTGGAGGGTGAGATCCACCACCGAGGAGCAGCAGCAACCCCTCTCATGACCCTCTCTCTAAGGCAGCCTGCTGAGAGCCAGTCCTCTTCTGGCCGAGAGTCAGGTCCTATCTCCAGGCAGGTTTCTGTGGAGCGTCCCACAGCGGAGAACCCGCGGACAGCTGTTTTAACCATGGTGGAGCGCATGGAGGACTCCCTGGTGCAGTGGGAGAAAGGAGACGGCACGTCCACCACAGCCCTACCCGCATCCACCCCCAGCTCCACCTCCACAGAAAGTCAGAGAGCCAGACAGGAGGGGCAAAGCCACATTGTCCTGCTGGAGATCAGGGACACCATCCGGAGCAGCATAGATCTCCTCTCTCAGCTGGTACACACCGACTCCTCATCCTCCAACTGCAAGCCCTTCCTCACCTATGTCAACCAGACCCTCACGGACATGGAGGAACCCCAATACCAGGTGGTGAAGGACCAGATCACCGAGCTGTTTCACAACCCTCCAGGCCCAGAGGAACCTGCTCCCACCCAGTCCAGGTCTGTTCCTCCACCCCAGGTGATGTCACTCCCATTCCAAGGCTTTCCACAGGCCCTCACCTACCAGGGCTACGGCTACCAGGAGCTCCAGCAGCATAGGCAGCAGCCCTTCCCAGTCCAGGCACAGAGCCATCAGATGACACCGTTGCCACCGGTTCCACTGATGCCACCAATGCCACCCACGACACTGATGCCACTGATGCCACCCATGCCACCCATGCCACAGATGCCACCCACGCCAGTCCTCACCCAGCTGCAGACCAGACAGCCCCACTACACTGCTCCTTTCTCCACCCCACAGCCAAGCCCGTCCTCAGTACATCTGTCCTCGGTACTGGGGCTGACACCCCATGGCATGGAGGAAGGGGCTCTCAACATCACGGGGCTGAGCCAGCTGTCTGAGAACTTCCTCAACATACCATCACCTGTTGTTCTCTCGGGGCCAGGCACCCCAATGACGCTTCAGACCAGCACTCCAGCACCAGCCACCTCCACAGCACCTGGACCCTTCACCCCTGAGACTGGGCACACCTCCAAGTGACCGATAAGAGTGCCAGAGACTGGGTGGCTACCTGTAGACTTTATTTGGACACTTGACTTGGGTCATTTTTCTTTTACAGCTTGTTATTAATAAAGTTTATCTTTGCTTCACACACGTGCTTCATTTATTTTTTTTAATAAAGTTTGGTGGAAACTTTTCGAAATGGTTTAAGCCTTTGCATGCTTGTGGGATGGGTTAAGATAGCAGTGGGTTGGGCAGGGATACCTTTGGGATGGGTAAGGATAGCAGTGGGATGGGCAGGGATACCTTTGGGATGGGTTAAGATAGTTGTGGAATGGGTTAAGATAGCTGTGGGATAGATAAACCTCCAGTGCAAGCATAGTGGGACTCTATGGTCCACCCTCCCAGGTGCCACACCTACGGCCCTTCATTATCAATAACAATGTAAGCATTGATCCACACATGTCAACATAAACACAACTCTTTATTAAATGCCCTGCTCATTATAGGCCCACCCAACATACATGGCCCAATCTCATCCGTGTGATGAGACAGGCTGAAGAAAGCATCCATTAAGCATCTATCATCCTGTCTTGCTAATCCACTGCTCCAGCTGGGGAGTTGCACCAGCGTCTCAGGAGGTTGCGCTGCTTCTTCCCTTCACATGAGGCTCTGTTGGGGCCTTGCACATCCTTAGTGTCTATCAGGTTTCGCCCTTGCCTCCATTCCCCAGGCTCCATGTCCCCATTGCCTTGTTAGAGGTCCACAAGCCTGTTCTGCAACACTGCGTAGCAGGTGCGCATGAGATTGTGCAGGATGCAGCAAGCTTCCACGATCCTCCTCACGGTCTCTGGGTGATGCTGCATGGTGGTGAGAAGTACCTGGAATCTGTTGGCCAGGATGCCAAAGTCATTCTCCACCACCTGCCTTGCCCTGGACAGCCTGTAGTTGAAGATCCTCTCTTCACGGGTGAGGAGTATGAAAGTGTTGGGCTTCATGAGGTAGGTTGTGAGGGAGAAGGCGTCATCCCTCACGATGAAGTAGGGCACATCTTGTGTGTGGTTGGGCAGGGGGTCTGGATCTGGGAAGCCCATGATGAGGTTATGTTCCAGCCCCTCCTTGAGATGACTGGCATTGTATCTGAACATGACCCATTGCCTGAAGCATTAATGTACATGAACTTGTAGTCAGCATCGACCATGGTGAAGAGGATGATGCTGAAGAAGCCCTTGTAGTTGAAATAAGTGGACCCCAAGTTGGCTGGTGCTTTGCAGGCCACGTGCTTGCCATCTATGGCTCCAGTGGTGTGGGGGAAGTTCCACCTCTGATACCACTGCTCTGCAACTTTCTTCCATCCTTCTTCAGTGGAGGGGCACTGGAGGAGCTCCTCCTTGTATTCTTCGATGATGGCCTGCACCACTTCTCTGACCACAATGCTGATGGTGTTGTGTGCCACCCTCCAGCCGTACTGCATGCTCCTGTAGGTGGTCCCTGAGGCCAGGTGGCGCAGAGTCAGAGCCACCTTGAGCCCAGGGTCCAGGCTGGGGTGGAATTTGGTCCTCGGCTTGGTCAACCTGGGTGTCAGCCGCTGCACAACTTTGTCAAACTTGGCTGGGGGCATCCTCATGAAGTTCTGGAATGCATGAGTGTCTTCATTCCTCAGCTCCACCATCAGCTTGTTGTACAGTCCATTCTCTGCTCTTCTCCCGATCCTTCTTCAGACCCAGACGCTTCTTGGCCGCCTCCTTTTCTTCCCATTGCAGAGTTCACAGAGCTTGTAGATGTCTTCACACTGTTGCAGAACGATGGTGGCTACCAAAAGGAGTGTGTTACGATCCATGATGGACATGACTGGATGCTGTGGAAGAGCAAGAGGCAGATGAAGGCTGCAGAGGTCTGCACAGCTGGGCTGCTAGTCTGAAAGTGAGGTCCAGGTGAGTTACTCCCCCTTTTTATAGACAGTATAGGTTTTCCCCTATGTGTCCTTTTGCATCCTCTAGGCATCCTCTAGACATCCTTAATATCTGAGATAGGTCCCCTCTGCGAACGTTTTTTCTGTTTTAAATGCTTTCTTTGCGAGCTGCATCCACTTTCATCCTTTCTCCATCTGTGCTACTAACCCTGTGCGTCCGTTCCGCTTCCTCCCTGCATCTGTTTACCGCTGGAACGGATGTGAGTTGTGCTGATGCACAGTGGATGTCTAGCGGATATAGCGGACGCGTAACAGATGACAACGGATGCAGAACGGATGTCCCCCGTATGCCTAGTGGATGCAGAATGGACGCGTTAGATACATTTTCCACTCAAAAGTTTTGAGCAGCTCAAAACATTCTGAGCGGATGAAATGTCAAAAGACAGATGCTGGACGGATAGAGAGGAAGCAAAACGGAGGCAGTGAGTACATAATGGAAGCATCGCGTTAACCAACGGATGGCAAGTGTTTTTCTACGTTTTACATCCTCTTTCCATCCGTTGGTGCAGTGTGACAGGGGCTTTATCTACCCATGCGGCCTCAGATTTGGCATCATTTCCCTCCTATTATTTTCCCTTAAGCCATGTGAAAAACTTAGTGAATGAAGAACTTTAGAATGGGAACTTCTTTTTATTAATAGATAAAGATTTCAAAGGGGACTTGAAACCTAAATTTATGATACATCAATAATTTATTATAAAATAAAGGTTATCATTATTTAATTCTCTATTTCTATGTCAGAAGCACCAAAGCTCTTCCGTGATGAAAGTATAATCCCTGTTGCCAGGGATGTTCAGTTAGGGGCTTCTTTCATGTCCCCATTAATAAGCCCACCAAAGTGGGATATATTTATCTATTCACTTTAGTATGCTTTTGAACTACTAGGTCAGCAGACTTTATGCTTATACCTTTCTATATATGAATTGTTCTGAATTTTATTATCTTAGCTATTTTAAATATCAATGTTCTGTTAAAGCCCATGTCACACTGAACCAATGGATGCAAAGAGGATGTAAAACGGACAAAAAAGCTTGCCATCCATTGGAAAACGTGATCTACTCACTGCCTCTGTTTTGCTTCTTCTCTATCTATCCAGCATCCGTTTATTGACGTTTCATCCACTGCGAAAATTTTGAACTGCCCAAAACTTTTGCACGGAAAATGTATCCAGTTCGTCCGTTCTGCATCCACTACGCATCCGCTAGGCATCCGCTATATCTGCTATGCATCCGCTATGCATCCGCGCAACTCCATCCGCCCGGACGTAGGGAGGAAGCGGAACGGACACAGAACGGATGCGGAACGGATGCCTAGTGAATGCAGCATGGAAACAAAGCATTTAAAACAGAAAAAACATTCGCAGAGGGGACCTATCTCAGATATTAAGGATGTCTAGAGGATGCCTAGAGGATACCTAGCGGAAAACCTATATTTCCTATAAAAAGGGGGAGCAACTCATCTGCATCTCACTTTCAGAACAGCAGCCCAGTGGTGCAGACCTCTGCAGCCTTCATCTGACTCTTCTTATTCCACAGCATCCAGTCATGTCCACTGTGGATTGTAACAAAGTCCTTTCGGCAGCCACCATCATTCTGCAACAGTGCGAAGCCATCTACAGGCTCTGTGAACTCTACTGCGAGAAGAAAAAGAGGCAGCCAAAAAGAGTCTGGGTCCGAAGATGGTTCGCCAGAAGAGCAGAGGACGGACTGTACAACAAGCTGATGGTGGAGCTCAGGAATGAAGACACTCGGGTGTTCCAGAAATTCATGAGGATGCCTCCAGCCATGTTTGACGAAGTTGTGCAGTGGCTGAGATCCAGGTTGACCAAGGTAAACACCAGCTTCTGGCCCAGCCTGGAACCTGGGCTCAAGGTGGCACTCACTCTGCGCCACCGGGCCTTAGGGACCACCTACAGGAGCATGCAGTACGGCTGGAGGGTGCCACCCAACACCATCAGCACTGTGATCAGAGAAGTGGTGCAGGCCATCATCGAAGAATACAAGGAGGAGCTCCTCCAGTACCCCTCCACTGAAGAAGGATGGAAGAAAGTTGAAGAGCAGTGGTATCAGAAGTGGAACTTCCCACACACCGTTGGAGCCATAGATGGCAAGCACGTGGCCTGCAAAGCTCCAGCCAAGTCGGGGTCCATTTATTTCAACTCCAAGGGCTTCTTCAGCATCATCCTCTTCACCATGGTCGATGCTGACTACAAGTTCATGTACATCGATGCTTGAGGTAACGGCTCATCTTCAGATGCCCAGGTATACAACGCCAGTCACCTCAAAGAGGAGCTGGAACACAACCTCATTGTGGGCTTCCCAGATCCAGAACCCCTGCCCAACAACACACAAGATGTGCCCTACTTCTTCGTGGGGGATGACGCCTTCTCCCTCACAACCTACCTCATGAAGCCCTACACTTCCAGACTCCTCACCCGTGAAGAGAGGATCTTCAACTACATGCTGTCCAGGGCAAGGCGGGTGGTGGAGAACGCCTTTGGCATCCTGGTCAACAGGTTCCAGGTACTTCTCACCACCATGCAGCATTGCCCAGAGACCGTGAGGAGGATCATGGAAGCTTGCTGCATCCTGCACAATCTCATGCGCACCCGCTACCCAATCTTGCAGAACAGGCTTGTGGACCTCCAACAAGGCAATGGGGACATGGAGCCTGGGGAATGGAGGCAAGGGCAAAACCCAATCGACACTGAAGATGTGCAAGGCCCCAACAGAGCCTCACATGAGGGGAAGAAGCAGCGCAACCTCCTGAGACGCTGGTGCAACTCCCCAGCTGGACCAGTGGTGTGGCAAGACAGGATGGTAGATGCTTAATGGATGCTTCCTTCAGCCTGTCTCATCACACAGATGAGATTGGGCCATGTATCTTTGGTTGGCCTACAATGAGCAGGGCATTTAATAAAGAATTGTGTTTATGTTGACATGTGTGGATAATTATTACATTATTATTGATAATAAAGGGCCATAGGTGTGGCACCTGGGAGGGTGGACCATACAGTCCCACTATGCTTGCACTGGAGTTTTATCTATCCCACTGCTATCCTAACCCATCCCATAGCTATTACCCATCCCACAGGTATCCTAACCTATCCCAAAGCTATCCTTACCCATCCCACAAGCATGCAAAGGCTTAAACCATTTCTAAAAGTTTCCACCAAGACTTTATTAAAAAAAAGAAATGAAGCAAGTGTGTGAATCATAAATAGACTTTATTAACAACAAGCTATAAAACAAAAATGAGTCTCTGGCAGTCCTCTTGGTCGCTCAGTCTCAGGGGTGAAGGGTCCAGGTGCTGTGGAGGTGGCTGGTGCTGGACTGCTTGTCATCAGCTCCTCCAGAAGCAGAAGCAGCAGAAGCGTCAGCCCCAGAAGAGCGAGCCCGTGCTGCAGAAGCCCCAGCAGAACCAGAGTGTGGGCCAGGGGGCGGGATGGTAGCCCTCTCCCTCTTTCCAGGGCTGGCAGCAGATGGCTGAGGCTTGCTGTGCTTCCGCATGGTTGTGGGGTTGCTGGCTTGCAGGGAGGCTGGCAGGAACCAAGGCTGGCAGCAAGGCTGGCAGGGAGGTTGGCACCAAGGCTGGCAGGAAGGCTGGCAGGCAGGCAGGCACCAAGGCTGGCAGGCAGGCAGACAGCAAGGCTGGCAGGAAGGCTGGCACCAAGGCAGGCACCAAGGCTGGCAGGGAAGCTGGCAGGCAGGCAGGCACCAAGGCTGGCAGGCAGACATGAACCAAGGCTGGCAGGAAGGCAGGCAGCAAGGCTGGCAGGCAGACATGAGCCAAGGCTGGCAGGAAGGCAGGCAGCAAGGCTGGCAGGCAGACCGGCTGGCAGCAAGGCTTGCAGGCAGGCTGGCACCAAGGCTGACACCAAGGCTGGCACCAAGGCTTGCAGGCAGACATGCAGGCAGAGCAGGCAACGCAGCCAATCCATCCGGCAGCAGGTCTTTCCTCTGAATGGTGACTTGCTTCCGAGCTGCTTCCGTTATATAGCTGATGCAATGCATCCCCCCGCATGCGCAATTAACGCCAGGCATCCCTTCGGCTTCCGCTCTGCATCTGCTAGGCTTCCGCTGTGCATCCGCTTCATCCGTTCGGTGTCCGCTCTGCATCCCTTGTATCCGTTCCGCGTCCACTTTGCTGAGGTCCCCCGGAAGCCTAGTGGACGCGTCATCCGCTCTCATCTGCTTCCATCCGCTGGGCTTCCGTTCCGCATCCGCTTTCCATCCGCCCTGCGTCCTCCCTGCGTCCGTCATATCCACTCCGGTTATGCAAATTTTTGCCCCTTTTTAGAGCGGATAACAACGGATGGAACTGTTAAGCCTGGGTTCCCCAACCAGGGTTAGGTAGACAAGCTAAACAGAATGTGCAGCGTTAGTCAGATAGGCACACAGATAAATGAGTGAGCTAAGCTTGTATGTTTATTAACATACAGTAAAAATAACAGATACGCTTGTGCTATCAAGAATATATTTTATTCCAGTATAAGTTTATGGCATAGTCAAATAACAGTCCAATATTCATTTTCCATGTAGTCAGTCCATTCAGGGGTATTCAGTTAGCAAAGTCCATGTAGAATATCCTATGTCAGTTCACTTACAAAATCAGTCCTTTGTTGTCTCTCCCGTTCGAGCAATGCAGTCTTGATTCCAAGCAGTAATCAGGGATCATCAAATCCAGAGAGAGCGAGCAAGCTGTAGTCTTGCTACTTTTATATTGTTTTCTTAACCACTCCTTTAATTGCTATTTCACAGTTAAAGCTGCATACACTCTAACATACACTAACTATGATTCATAGTTATTATTTCACCTAAACCAGTTAGGGTAAACAATGTTATCCCTAACAGGAACATTTTGCTCATCCGTTGTGTCCTTTTTGCATCCGTTGGGCAGTGTGACATGGGCTTAATATTGAGTGATTAAACAGGGTGTCACTCTGATCATGTGATGGCATATCTCCTGTGTCAGCGTTTCAAGTATTATACCCACTGAATGTAGAACCCCAAGGCAGATAGATTCCTCATAGAACAATTTATTTGGTGCATCATCTCGATACAACTGGTGAAAGCCAACTTTTTTTGCGGTTTTCACCGAATTAAAAAGTGAAAGTTTTCTATGTTCCCCCAGTCATCAGTCACATTGTCCAATAGATGTTCTGGCTGGTTGCTTGGTTACTTCACTCCTCCTCTCCCCAGTCACCTGTTAGAATGTCCTGGGTTCCCACAGGAAACTTTTTGGTTTGACTACAAAATCCCTTTTATCTGCTTTCCTCTTCCCTATCCCTTCTTCTGCCTTGTGGCAACACTGAAGCCTCAAAGATGGCCTCAGCCAGGTTCACTTCAGAGTTGACATCCTATTTATAGGTTCAAATGACAGATCCATTAAGAACAAAATAAATTCATTTCTTTTTTTATTCTAATATTCCAATCCAAGGGGTTTTTATCCTATGTAAAGTTTGAATGAAGGCTGACTAAATAGTTTAATAATTTCTCAATAGTTTCTTTAAAAAAAATGACATGACAGAATAAAATTAGAGTACCTGACATACTTGTGCATACTGGATTATATTCATTCACATGTGTTCAGAACATGGGAGACTTCAGTAGTAGATCCCTATCTATCAGAGCTGTGACAAAATGGGGCATGCTTATTGTGGCATTCTACAAAAGGATTCCTCTTCTCCAGAACATTTTATCTCCCTGAAGTGACTATGGTCCTTATTTTCATAGTATTCTAGAATAGGGGAGAAAGTTTCTGAATGGCTGGAGGACTGAACCATTATGAAGGGAAAACTCTTTCTATTTGGACTATAATTGATCCACATTTACTTTCTCATTTTAACTTAAGTTATAGAAGATATTACAGATAAGAGAGGAACATGGCAGCTATTAATAATCATATTCCATATTTATTGCAATGTCATATTCTCTGTATATACACACTTTACATTTATGCAATATTTTTCCTGTTTCATTGTACATATTTCCATAACTTCCTTTGTTTGGCTAGAATGATGAGCCATTCTTACAAATTGTATTAAACACAGCATCTGTCGGTGCTCGCACTTCTAAAAGGAATATCAGAAAAATCAAAACAATATTGATCAATTACATTCATAGTTGACAGATAGAACATTATATAATAAAAGATTGATCATTGCAAAGCAAAATGCTCTTTTCTTTTTTAATTTATGTTTTAAAAAGAATATAAATGATTGTACTGTGGCCTGACAAGTAATTACTTGTTTAGATCAATTGCACACTATTCAGGTCTGACCTATGATCATTTTTTTAATGATATGCTAATTGATTCAATAAGTTTGGCAGGAAAAAAATAATTTTAAACAATAAATTAGTTCATATATCACATTCTGATTTTTAAGTCTAAGGAATATGCAAACAGAAGATACTCAAGCCTTTGTATCATGATCAATGGAAACGAAGCAAATATATAGATGTGCTCTTTCAATCTAGTTAATTTCAACATATTATAACAATCAATTTGACATGATGGATCATCTATAGTGCTTCCAAAGGTGAAGAGTAGATGACAAAATGTCATAAGAACTCAAAGACTTTTCTTTTGGTTTATAACATTTTCCACATCCATCCCTTATTCATATTTATTGATTGATTTTTTTTAATCCTTCCTTTATTATTTTTATAAATAACTCAAGTGGTAAACCTACCAAATACTTCTTACTCCACCTATTTTTTTCTCAAAACAATAACTCTGGGAGGTGTGTTGGATAAGAGAAAGTACCTGACCCAAAGTCACCCAGCCCACTTTTATTATTTGTCTGTCTGTTTGTTTGTTTGT
The DNA here is from genome assembly GCA_015471245.1 of Laticauda colubrina. Lineage (NCBI taxonomy): Eukaryota > Metazoa > Chordata > Lepidosauria > Squamata > Elapidae > Laticauda > Laticauda colubrina. Next base: position 20,474,095 of record BLBF01000002.1, read on the forward strand.
TTGTCAAACATGTACAAGATAACAATTATAGCTATGAACATAAACATGAACAAAGAAGTAAATACAGATAAATGGAGACAGTAAGACAGGGACGGTAGGCACGCTGGTGTGCTTATGCAAGTCCCCCTTAAGGACCTTTTAAGAATGTGGCTAGTCTTATTTACAAATACAAGCAAGTTACACACAGGACAGGAAAACATGGGGCATTAAGAATTAACAATTCTGGATAAGCTTTTGTTGGAGACTGATGATAAATTAATAAAAATATTATATAGATATTTATTAGAATACAAACTTGAGGAAGAACATGTTAAAGAAACAATGGTGGCATGGGCAAAACACTGGTTATAATATTGAATTAGCTAAATGGCAAAAACTTTGGATCACAAATAAGAAAATAATACTGGCATACAAAGAAAATCTTTATAAGAAGTTTTCCATCAACAAAGCTTTTCAAAATGTTCAAAAATATATTTCAAAATTGTTGAAGTGCAAAGATGTATCAGGCACATTTTTCACATGTGGTGGACTTGCAATGCTGCAAAAAAATATTGGAGACTGATTCAGACATGGGTGGAACAAATGGTGGGAGAGAGTATTCATTTTCCACATTCCTTATCTCCACAACCCACATCTCAAACACAGCAACAACAGCCAAGCCATTGGGTTCACAACCTTTGGTGATCTCAGAAAAAGAAGTGCAAGATCTATTTCAGACAAAAGCCAGGAAAAGTAGCAGGGCCAGACAAGATAACTCCTTCTTGCTTAAAAGTCTGTGCTGACCAATTGACCCCCATCTTCTCCCAAATTTTCAATTGATCACTAGAGATGTGCTATGTACCTTCTTGCTTCAAGCACTCTACTATCATCCCAGTGCCAAAAAAGACCTCCATCAAGGAACTAAATGAAAATCTTTAAAAGGCTAGTGCTGTTCCATCTGAAAACATCACAAATCTGCTGTTTGATCCCATACAGTTTGTATACCAAGCAAATAGATTGACAGATGATGCTATTAATATGACTCTGCACTACATCCTACAACACCTTGAATCTCCAAAACCTACGCAAAGGTCCTCTTTGTAGACTTCAGTTCAGCGTTCAATACCATCATTCCAGACATTCTTCTAACTAAATTAAACCAGCTAGTAGTACCTGAACACACTTATAAGTGGATCATAAGCTTCCTAACAGACAAGAAGAAGCAGGTGAAGCTAGGCAGAATCAGATCTGTTACCTGTACACAGCCCCCCCCCCCAAGGCTGTGTGCTTTCTCCACTTCTCCCTATATACTAATTATTGCATCTCAAACAATCCATCTGTTAAAATACTGGTGTTTGCAGATGATACAACAGTGATTAGTCTCATTCAAGACGATGAATCCGCATATAGACAGGAGGTTGTACAACTTGCCTTGTGATATAACTGGAACAGCCTGGAACTGAACACACTCAAAACTGTAGAAATGGTGGTTGACTTTAGAAGAAACCCTCCCATACTGCCACCTCTTACAATACTAGACAACACAGTATCAACAGTAGAGACCTTCAAACTCCTAGGTTCTATCACATCATGGGACCTAAAATGCACTTAACATCAAAAATATCATCAAAAAAGCTCAACAAAGAATGTTCTTCCTGCGCCAACTCAGAAAGCTCAAACTGACCAATGAGCTGCTAATACAGTTCTCCAGAGGAATTATTGAGTTTGTCATCTGCATCTCTATACCTGCCTGGTTTGGTTCTGCAACCCAACAGGACAGACACAGACTTCAGAGGATAATTAGGACTGCAGAAAAAACAGTTACTACCAACCTGCCTTCAATCGAGGACCTGTATACTGCATGAGTCAAAAAGAGGGCTGTGAAAATATTTTTATTTTACATCCCAGACATAAACTGTTTCAACTCCTTCCCTCAAAAAGATGCTATAGAGCACAGCACACCAGAACAACTAGACACAAGGACAGTTTTTTCTCCGAATGCCATCACTTTGCTAAACAAATAATTCCCTCAAGACTGTCCAACTATTTATAAAGTCTGCACTACTATTACTATTAATCTTCTCATCACTCCTTATCACCCATCCCCTCCCACTTGTGACTGTATGACTGTAATTTTGTCACTTATATGATTTATATGGATTGTTTCCTAGTATGATTTGACTGCTTATTATTAAGTATTGTACCTTATGATTCATGAATGTATCTTTTCTTTTATGTATACTGAGAGCATTTGCATCAAGACAAATTCCTTGTGTGTCCAATCACACTTGACCAATAAAAGAATTATTCTAAAATTTGAACCAGAATTTTTTCTCCAATTAATAATATCAGAAAGATATAGGAAGGATTTAATGTATCTAATAGTACATTTATTGACAGCGGCTAGAATAATATATGTAGAATACTGGAAAAATGAAATCATACTTCCAGAAACAGAATTAATAAGAAAAATTATGGCATGTGCAGAATCAGATAGGTTAACTCTAGAATTAAAAAACAAACAAGAATTTAAATATTATGAAACAAATTTTATCAATGGTTACATAGAAGAAGGCAAGTTTGGAACATAAGTAGCTATGATGATGAGAATAACTGGTAAATAATATATCAAATAAGGAGATTATAAATGATGAAGTAAAATGTATATATGTGTAACAATTGTAATGCCAGATTGGCTGCACTGTGTTGTATTCTTATAATTAAAATTAAAAAATAAAATAAATAAATTTTAAAAAAGAATAGGGTGAGATCCATGCTAGACAGTTTGAAATTGAAGCTGTGCGGGGTTGAGGCTGTAAGGCTTTATGCCTAAGGCCAGACTATAACTTAAGTCTCTCAGCTTCTAGCTGGTACTTTAATCACTACAACAGGAATGTCAAACTCCTGGCCCATGGCCTGGATGTGTCACATGCTGGCCATGCCCACGTCCAATTTAGTGAAGGGGGAAAAAACGTCCACTATGTCACATGAAGCTGTCATGACAACATAAGTTTGACAACCCTGATATAGTGTGTGTGTATGTGGCTAATGATTCATCTGCAAGGAAAAAAAAACCAGGAATGTATTAAAGGACATAAAATCAAAGTTTTCACTGTCACTGCATATGAATAACTCAGAAATATACATTCATACTTTACATCAGATGTCAAAATGGACACAATCCTTGACCTTTTAAAATGCTTACTTTATCAAGTAATCATTTCTCCTGCCAGATACCTCAGTCATAGAAAAAAGGTAAATGCCATTTTCTTGTATATGCCATGGATTTAATCTTTTGTGAAACAAAGATTTGACAGAGTTCAAAAGGGCAAGATCGATTTGAATGCAGAATAAAGGAGGACATTGGATGGTAACAAAACAGCCGCTGAAAATAAGGCATTCTAGTCATACAAAAAAGCAGTTTCTTCAATGAAGAATTATAAACTTCATATTAACAAATAGTTTTTGACAGAAACTGAACAGCATCAGAAATAATCCAAAACTTCATCCAATTTACTTTAATGCTAGAAGTGCTTCACTCTCATCATTCTCAGTGATACATATTTCCAGGGATGGGATTCAAAATTTTTAACAACCAATTTTGTGGGTATGGCTTAATTGGTGAGCGTGGCTTGGTTGGTGAGCATGGCTTGGTGGTCATGTTATTGGCTGGGTGTGGCCAACTCAATATCACTCATATCAAGGCATGCATCTCCTCAACTGGCCTCTCATGATTGTGGGGATGCTGCAACAGTCATAAGTGAGAAAATGGTCATAAGTCACCTTTTTCAGTGCCACTGTAACTTTGAATGGTCACTCCACACAAGCAAAGTACCAACAAAGGAGGGGAAAAGAACTCCAGAGAAGTTCCTGAGACAGGAAATCTAGTCCTGCCAAGAATGTAATAAAAGTTAATGGAGAGGCAGTTTCTGTAAGCAACACCAGAATGTTTCCTTCCTGTGTTCCTTACAGGATTTGGCCAGTAATTTCTTCTAACAACCAGTTCTCCGAACTGCTTAGAATGCTAACAACCAGTTCCAGTGAATAGGTGCGAACTGGTAGAATCCTACCCCTGCATATTTCTGAGTGGACATGTGTTGTTTTATACAGTAAATAAAACTAATAATTTTAATGTAGGTTTTTTAAAATATTTACAACTCTGTAACACTCTAGTAGATTAGTTTTGGAATTAGACTTCTAATTACTGAATTGAGGAGGAAGAGGTGCAGCCATATTTTAGCCATTGTCTAATTGAAAGTATTCTCTCTCATACAGGTTGCTATAAGTCATTGGGGGGGAAAGTGTGCTTGTCTGTCTTAGAATCATAGAATCACAAGGCTGGAAGGGATTTTGAAGGTTTTCTAGTCCAACTCCCTGCCCAAGGCAGGAGTCCTTGTACTATCCTGGACAAGTGGTTTTCAAAACTTGTCTTGAAAATTTCCTGCAATGGAGCACCCACATCTCCAGGAGGCAAGCTGTTCTACTGATTAATAGTCCTTATATTTATATATCATGTATAGATAGACTATATATATTTATATAATTCCCTTTGGAAGAATGAGTTATGGGTTATATATTACCACTCATATTAAAATCAGTACACAAAATCATATTTTGGCACTCATTTTTAATATAAATAGAAATCAAAATGCTTAAATTCTTGGATTTATAATCCATGGATAAAGCTCCAGTGAAATAAATTTTTACTCATGACAATAGCTGTGGTGCAATGGCAAGACATATTGCTTTTTCTTGAAAGAGCTCTGTTCAATCCCTAGCACTTCTCAACAAGTCTAGAAATAACTTATTTGAAACATCATAGAGATGTTTTCATAAAAGTTATCTGTTTCAGGCCAACTGCTGGTGACCATATGTTCTAATTCCTTCTCTTCTAATTTTTCCCTGAAGAAATTGAGAGATCTTCAGAAAAGTAATATCCCTGATTTAACCAGAATAGAGCTGGAAGGGACCCCTTGTTCAAGCAGGAGACTCTATACCATTTCAGACAGGTGGCTGTCCAGTCTTTTCTTAAAAACCTCCAGTGATGAAACACCCACAACTTCTGAAGAAAAACTGTTCCACTGATTAATTGTCCTCACTGTTAGGAAGTTTCTCCTTAATTTCAGGTTGCTTCTCTCCTTGATTAGTTTCTATCCAAAGTTTCTTGTCTTTCTTCAGGTTCTTTGGAAAAAAAAAAAACTGATCCCCTCTTCTTTGTGGCAGTGCGTCAAATACTGGAATACTGCTATCATGTCACCCTCTAGTCCTTCTTATCCTACAACTGTTCTTCATATGTTTTTGTCTCCAGGCCTTTAATCAACTTAGTTGCTCTTCTTTGCACTTTTTTCAAAGTCTCAACATTTTTTTTGTAATGTGGTGACCAAAATTCGATGCAGTATGCCAGGTGTGGACTTACTAAGACTTTTATAAATTGGTAGTAATACTTCACATGATTTTGATTCTATGCCTCTATTTATACAACCAAGCATTGATTTAACTTTTTTGGTGGCGGCTGCACACTGCTGGCTCATATTTAAGTGATTGTCCACAAGGATTCCAAGATACATCTTACAGTTACTGTTTTTGAGCCAGGTTTCACCTACTCTGTACTTATGCAGAGTACGATCCTATCTTGCTGTAAAATTTTACTTTTGTCAAAATTAAATTTCATGTTGTTGAAAAGGGCCCATTGTTCAAGTCTGTTTGGATCTTGATAGATTCCATCTATCTCTATTATCCATTGTTTTCTCCTTCTACTTGCCTGTTAGTTGTTTTCCTATAAACCACTGTGTCAGCTGTGGAAGCCATATTTTACTTGGAAGCTTTGAGGCTGCAACATTTAGTCCCTGGGAATTTGGGAGGGGGGATTTCTTTGTGAGTAGAAGATTAGACTCAACAACATTCTTCCTTAGAAGTCAAAGATAAGTTACCCTGCACCTGGAGACAAGTATCTGGAGGAATGGCAGTTGGGACAGTGTTTGATTGGGCCATGTAATGGACTGATGGGTGCCTTGGATGGAACTTTGAATTTCTCTTGGGAAACGGAAAACCCAAAACTCTCAGATTCAGGCTTCCAGGTTTTTCAAGATGTGCCAATATGACATCTCTAATAAATTCTTACTTGGATGAACTTTGTTTCTGAGTGATGAATGAATATGGGGAGTTTTTCTGGAATGCTGACATACTGCTCACATGATGGCATTATTTGGTCCAAGACTAATTGGTTGATTATTTTTCCAGTCCATAATTTTCTTCGTAACTATCTCCAAATCCCTATTTCAGAAGTGTCTGTCTTCTTTCTCTCATTCTTCTGCAATATCTAGTTTTCATGGTGATACATTATCACTGCAGAAGCCATTGTTTTAACTATTCTGAGATTTGCTGTCAGAGAAATAGCATTCCCTGTCAGTTTCTCTAAGTTGGCTATGTCCTTCCTATTAGAATTACCTTCTTCTTTTTCAGCACATTGACTTAATCTGTAATTGAGCTCAACAGAACCATCTCCCCCCTTCATTTTTTTTTATCATCAGCTGTCAATTCTCTAAGAATCTTGACAATATTAGCTTTTTCCTTCTTAAAATTTAGTAGAAAAACAGATTTTTGCTTTTCCCTTTTCTTTATTTTCCTAATGAACTTTTCTAAATCTTCTTTTTAATTAATGCTAATAAAATGCTGCCATCTGTATTGTTCGTACTTCATTCTGCAATTATAATCCCAGCTGTCATTTTTCCAGTTCAGCCATTCCTATGAGGTGCTTGCTGTAAAGATTAAACAGAACTGAGGACAACATGCTTCTTGTCCTCTCTCATAGTTGTTGGCCTATATTTCTACATTTTATCCTGGAATTTAATAAGCATTCAGTTGGTATCACAAATACATTTCTGCTTTTGCCTTTGATAATTAGGTTTTGTTCTTTCCATCCTTTCTTTCTAGTAAAGTCAATTCCCAAATGTATTCTTTCTTTGTTAATGATTCAATATTTTTCCTTTAGTATAATCCTGGGTGCAATGAGGAATATTTATGGTCATTTATGATGAAACCTGTGTCATGACTTATGTACTTCTATTAGACATCAATACACAAGAACATAAGGGTAGGATTCACATCATTGCATCATGGTAGATATTATGTTTACAATATTATAACTAGTTATAGCCATGCTTAAATATAGTCTTTAGTCTTATTTTACCTCTATAGTATCTTTTCCTTGGTTCCTTTTGAGCAGGTTTACTTTAGCTGTAAACATTCCTTTTTTTTCTGAACTGAATTCACTATCCTATGAAGAACCTTATTCTCCTCTTCTTGATATTTTTTTTAATTGTCTGTGATGTTCTTAATTGAAATATAATTTTAGTCCTTTTTTCTCAAAAATTGAACTTGCCAGTCAATCATTGCTTTACTCAAGTTTTTCATCCTCCATGAAGATAATATATTTGGAAAACTCACTCAATATTTTCTTCTTCATCTTTTTTTCTGCTTTAGTTTTCACAGTTTTTAGTTTCTTATCTCGTCTAACAATATTTTAGGTCCTCTTTCATTTAAATGTACTGAATCTATTATTTACATTGATTTAATATCCTGACTGTAGTCTTCTGTTTTAAATTTAGCTGGCACATCATTTTTAATTTCTATATTTAATTTATTTACTTGGTACCAGTATTTCATGGATACGATAAAATTATCACTTGAAAGAATCCTGCACTTCACATCTGTTTCCTATTATGTAATGAATTTAATTCTGATGTTGTTGAACCAGTGATTTTGAGGTGCAGAATTTCCATTTATGTTGTTTAATCAGGTGCTGGCAGGGAACAAAGCAATTTCTTTACTGATGTATATGTTAGTATCTTTTGAGCCCACTGAAGCTTAGGTAGTTTGCAACAGTGATACCAGATGCAGTTTGTCATGGACTAATTCATTTGTTCATTCATTCATTCCATAATGGCAAATCAGACAATCAGAGAGAGACCTTTAAACTTCAATTCATTTAGTCTGCAGGAAAGGAACTCTGCCTTGTGATAGTATTTCAGTAGAAGACCATACACTCCTGCTAAGCTCCCCCCCAGCTTTTATAGGCATCTTATGAATTATTCTCTAAATTTATCATAATATTTCTGAGCAATTACATCAGATGATGGGTCATGCACAGAGTTTATCTCATACATACATTTAGAAAGTCCCTACAGAACCAAATTAGGTTTGGTCCTCTTATGATTACTAGCGCTTAGTAGAACTGACAGGCCAAAGTTAAGTTATCTTGGTATAGGTTAATAAATAGGTTATTTAAAATGGTCTTGCTCTGGTTCAGACACATGAGTCAGTCAAGCAAATCAGAGAGAGCCAAGGTATTACATTAAGGTAAGAGTTCATCTCTACATCAGTACTTTTAATTCAGCATTCACAAGTTTTGTCAAAGTTCTTGTTTGGCAGATTCCTAAATGTTGTATTTGCCTGGTGTGTTTCTTCAGTTATTTGTATTACAGCCATGCCTATCTCCTAAACTGTTTAATTGGCCCAGTGCATTTTTTTTTTGTCCAATTCCATGTTACTTTTTTTCTCCAACTTTTGCTTTCTGATCAAAAATATGTCCTTCATAAACAATGATTTTACCAGCAATTACATTCTGTCCTACATTTTCCATCTTTTTCAGCAGAGTAGAGCAGGTTTTTTTATGTTATTCCTTGTTTCTTAATGTTTCCTTCCCTAGTATGGTTATATATATGTAATTATGTTGCCATTTATTCATTTTTATTCGTTTATTATTTTATTGTATTGTGCTTTGCCTAGAATTAGTTGGAAATTTAGACTACTTAATAGAATGAATTAATTTATTCTAAAGTATCTAATTTAGGATACTTCATTTATAGTTTCAGAAGTTCACGTTTTCTTTGCTTTACAAAATTTAAACCTTTATATAGCTGTCCTTATTATTCCCTTCTCAACCCCCAGATTGATTAACGAAAGGTCATAATTATTCCCAGGGAGCTATAGGAAAGTCTTCAAATAGCGATGACATCAACTGACATCCAAATTTGCCAAATGTTTGATCTATGTTCATATTGTTTGTTTATCAACAAGCTAAATGCAGAATGACATTGGCTTCTTCTGTATTTGACTAATGTACAATTTCCAAAGCATGATCCCTTAAGTTCTGTGCTTTAGTTATTATTAAAACTGTTCTCCCATAAAGCTAACTTTAATTATCAGCTTTTTATGTTTAAATTATTAGCAAGAAGTTTGAAAATAAGCTGGCTACAGTCTACATAATGCTCACTTTTCCAAATCTTTGCAGCCAAATCTACAATTACAGCTGCATTAAGGGCTGTCAGTTTATTTACATCATTTCATGTGGCTGTCAAGTGTTTCACTCCGAGCATTTTTTACCATGACAAATCAAAACTGTTTCCCATCATTTTAGCTTAGGACTTTCAAAGCTATTGCTCTAATTTAATCTTCCAGTTGAAAGTGCATTTTAATTAAGGGCCAATAACTTTGAAGACAAATTTGGAAACAGAATGCTCATTTGACATGCGATTAAATGTTCATCCTTATAAGTTCACTGCAACCTGGAAATAAAGCTTGAGGAAATCAGGAACAATATCTACCGTTTAAGAAAAAGAAAGAAACAAACATGAAGAAAGCGGGGGGGGGGGGGGAATTCTGATATATAACACCAATAGTCACAGCAACATTTTATCAAATCTTAACAGAATTAAAGAAGCCACAGGATACTACCTGCAACTGGTTTTCAGTAAAACACATTTTACACCTACAACATCACCTGCACTGGAGAATCCAACTGAATTCCATTTAACTCATTGGTACTGACTTTTAAGTGCAGTTACCTTATTACAGATGCAATTAACACCTCTGTGTAGAATACTGATATTGTTCTATGGCGCTGAACATCAATCATTTCTCCAAGATGAAATTTGGTAACCTCTAATTGCACTAACTCAATTAAAAAAAACTTTGCAAAGTAACTGAATGAAACATTATGCCTACAGAGATTTTGCTTAGGGTGAAAATAGTAAGTCTGAGAAGGCAAAACTTTCTGGAGAAAGAAACAAAATAGAAAAGTGTTTTATGAGATAAATATCTGTAAAGCTTCTAAGTGATCCAATTCATAGTTTTTTTTTCTATGAATAAAAAAGGTGAGGGTTTTTTTCCTTCAAAAGGCAACTGGACAGTTTCTTTGCTTAAGGAAGAAGAAGAAAATATTTCACTTCACTTCCAAGAAGCTTCATCATTTCTAATGGTGGGGAGATGGAAGGATAGATACTCACAGTTAAGACTGGATGGTAGATAACTTCTGATAGGATGGTGGGAGAGAAAATGGAAGGTTATATTTCCTTGCAGCTGTTAGCACTCTCTGAGAGCTGTTGAGGCCACTTTGGGGTTTATGAGCCATGGTGGCCCAGTGGCTAGAGTGTAGTACTGCAGGCTACTATCTGCTACCTGCCAGCTGCCTGCAATTTTGCAGTTCAAATCCCACCAGGCTCAAGGTTAATTCAGATTTCCATCCTTCCAAGGTGAGTAAAATGAGGACCCAAATTATTGGAGGAAATATGCTCACTCTGTAAAACATTTAGAGAGAGCTGTAAAGCACTGTAAAATGGTATATAAGTTTATGTGCTATTGCTATTGCTATCTGTGCCCTCAGGATCAATTGAATCAGGGTGCAATTGGTTGTGGAATCTTCTTGGAACTGCAGCAAAAGCTGCAGTATAGATTGGAGATAGGTAGTATCTAAGCCCTTCCCCTCTGTTGAAGATAGGTGTTCAATTCTAACATAGATGGATTCTTTTGCCCTTCTTTCAAACTAATGTTTCTCTCCATCCAAGATATTACTACCTTCAAAAGAGTGAGCTTCATCTTTCAAATGCAAGTGGACTGCTGAATCTTGTACTAATCTGATCTCCTATATTGTGCCATGAACTTGGGAAGTAGTTGTTTGTTTCACCAATGTACAGATGCACATGTCTCACTGCACTATATAGCATATATCACATTGCTCAGTTTGTATCCAGGTATTTTATCCTTTTAACAAATCCCTGCATTTTCTTAAAATCCAGAACCAAAGGGCCTGTGGAGGTTCCCTGTTCTGATATCTGGGTTTATATTCATTTGAATGAGAAATCAGGCCTTTCATTGCTCATGGTAATGGGGTGGAAAATATACTATCCCTATATAGATGTACAAAGCTATGATATGTCCCCTCCTTACCATGCATGTGAACTGATTAAAAGAGCCATTGTAAAAGAACATTTACAGCAAGCTGAATTGACCCTATATTGCAACAGAGTGAAAAATAAAAGTGACTCATGCCACAATAAACTAAATTGTTTCTGTTTACTGACTGTATCTCAGAGATAGTATTCCTAGCATGCTGACTTAGTAGGAAAGAATAAATAATAAGAAAGTCATCCTGGTAGGTTTATCAAAAGTATTCCAACATCATGTTGTAATTTACACTGTCTCTAGCTTTTCTTTTGCTTTGTGTTTGAAATATGGTAAGTCAAAACTGTATTAGAATAGAATAGAGTAGAGTAGAGTAGAGTAGAATAGAATAGAATAGAATAGAATAGAATAGAATAGAATAGAATAGAATAGAATA
>BLBF01000002.1:20486910-20608558 GCA_015471245.1 Laticauda colubrina
GGGGGGGGGGAATAAGAAGAAAATAATAAAGAACCATTTAAATTAAACACAGAATACAATAACAAAGAAAAAGAGCAAAAAAGAGACTTTCAGTTAGAAGAAAATTGCGAGAAGAGTCCACTCAAAGGGGCCAGCCAGGCCAGCTCGACCTGCCCGAAGAAAACAGGAAGGAGCGGCAAAACTGCCAGCCTAAAAAACTCAGGCGGTAGTAAAATGGCTGACTCACCCTTCCAGGCGGTTCCATGGAGAAGGACCGGAGAGACAGCAACCCCATCCGAACCGGTCGAAGTCTTCAGCAGAAATGAACCGCGCAAGTCCAGTTGAGTCAAAAGAAGCCCCACCTACCTGCACGACTACGTCACCATGTAGGATTAAACCAAGAGGGGAGGGGTGTTCTGTATTAAGAATAGTAGACTCCTAATACAGGATTCTGATTGGCTAAAAAACCTGAATTGGGATTGTTTCAATAGGAACCAATCCACGAAGCTGCTCAAAGGCGGCAAAACTAAATACCTGTCATTGGCTACAAGCCAGCAGGCGAAACCCTATATAAAGGCTGCTGCGGCTTGAGCCAATGTTCCGTTTTTCAACTGCTGTTAACTAATAAAGACTTTGTTGTTGGAACCCGGTCTACCTCACATTTTTCCGGACGGAACACCCAGAGTAGGTGAAATCCAGTCCTGCCTTAGGCACAAAGCCAGCTGAATGACTTTGGACCAGTCATTCTTCCTCAGCCCTAGGAAGTAGGCAGTGGCAAGCCACTTCTGAATTCTTGCCAAGGAAATGGCAGGGACTAGTCCAGGCAGTCACCAGGAGTCAAAATTGACTTGAAGTTGTCCACAGCCACAGACAATTTTGTAAATCATAACTCAAAACAATCTTATCAAATAGTTTTAACCAGTGATTGTGCTGTTTTGGACTGGTTTGGATGAACCCCTAGCTCCAAAGATCAGCTGGGAGCGAATCAGATCATTCCAATGATTGTGTGGGCCTGCCCACCCATCCCTGCATTGTATTGACTTTTATTGTCCCAGCTGATTAGCACAGAAGAGTGGATTGCCGCTCCTCAGCTGTGTTACTTCACCGAAGTAACATAGCAGATAAGGATTTCTGCATTGCTATTCACACGCATGCAGCAGAACTGGAATGGTCCATTTCTAAAAATAGGGGTTTTTTAAACATTTCGGAAAACTGTTATGGTCACAATGGTCTGTGGTTATGTGTTAAATTGTGTCAGTTTCCATCTCACTCTTGTGCTTCACAACCATTCAGTATCAGCTACCCATGAAATCTAGGGGCTGGATGGGAGGAGAGGATGCTCACTGTAATTCTCTAAGATGGGCTTCAGAGTCAACTGGCTAAGAACAGAATGAGGTTGTGTACCAAACCTATGCCTGAAATGACTATTCTAAAAACATCATGGTTGAACTTGATTGGACATGGGGTTGGTGATGGCAATGATCGGGGGCAACTAAGGGAGGAAAACATTAGCTTTGGAGATTTTGGAACATGATCTTCAGTTCTGGTTATGCAATATTGTAATTCACTTGACTTCTAGTAAACTATACCTTTCTCAACAAATGTAATTAAGGATCATTCTTATTTAGAGGTTCAAGCTGAGGCAGACAAAATGAGTTTTCTTGTTGGCACAAAGCACCATGTTAGGAGAAACCAAACCTAGTATCCTAATTTTAACTCTTTTCCCCAATTTCCTTTACAGAATTTAAAGGTACTGGGGCTGCTCAGCATACCAGAAACTACAATAAGAGCATGACATCATGCTAGCAATTTGTATATTATATATAGTAGTTAATTGGCCAGTCAACTAAATATTTAAACAATTTATCCAACAATCAAGTCCTTCTCAAGAACCTGAAATATGAAAATGTTTGATTATGTTCAAGGTATTGTTGCAGGATATAAACTGTTTGAAATAAAGTTGCCTTTTGCAATTGACAGATAGTGATTTTTATCAACATAGAGTAATGCTGCATATGTTTTGGAATTGCACTCAAGGCATCTGTTACTATTGCTACTATCTTTACTTTATTTTGCATAGTTGTTGCTACTTTAAAAAAATAGTGCAAATAAAGCTTTGATAATATACGGTGTTATCTTCTATATACATCTGAGTTGTACTATTGCTATTCTATTTTTTTTTTTTAAAAAGAAATCACCAGTATCATAGGCATTCAGTTACACAGCCTTTCTCTCAAGGCCAATTCTCAGATAGTATATCAACAGGAAATTCTTATTTGAATGTTTTTGTCAAGGCATTTATTAACAAAACTATGGTTAGAAAAGCAAAAGCTGAAAAAAAATTCATTTCTTTAATCCCAGTCACCAACTGCAATCATTCTGGAAACAAGGACTCGGAGTAAGCAGGAAAGGCACTTACTCACAGTGTCTGTTCTGTGCTGTGATGTTGAACAATATTGAAGTACAGTTGGATATTTTATGACATACAGCCTTCTTGAAAAAAAGGCCAAAAATAATCATAAATTGGAAGTCCTTCTAAAAATTACCATACATGCTGCCTGAAAGAATGACATGAAGAGATAATATGACTCAAACTAAATGTCTCACCTACTTGACAACTTTTTGTAAAGTGATGTCTGCCAACAGGTGATTACAGTAAGGTACACACTGCTGAAACATGGCAACTAATCCACCTATACTTAGAATTTTAATCAATTATACTTTATTTTTTACAGGCCTATTCCAATATGATTAGTTCTGGAGTAGTTTCCCTTAGGTCTATCTTTTCCAGTTCAAGACCAAGTACATGTGATGTAGCTTATTTTGCTGTGCCTGTGCAGTAGAGATACTACTGTTCAGAAGGAAAGTAAAATAATAGCTTTCAGGACATCACAGGATCCTTTCTGTGTTATGTTCCTTTGTTCTTACTGAACTTTAAAAAAATGTAATTAGGTAGGCAACCAGCACTGAAGAGATTTCCATTTCATAAGTATTGAAAAGGATGGAGGAAAAAAATTGAGCCAAGGAACAATTATAAATTAGGTGCTTGAATTTCACCCCATGTTTTAAATTAGTTTACAAAACTCACATTTAATTACAAAGGAGTCCAGTAATACCAACTGTCTACTGTTTTGCAACAGAGATCTTTAATTCCCCTCTCCATTTTTGAGGTGATCAAGATTTTGACTTCCCTTGGAAATGTCTTTATCAACCCTAAATCCACTTTATGGATAATAGATTAATCGGAGCACAATGGCTTACATAGTTAGGACACTGGGTTGGAAGGTAGCAAGCCTATGTTTGAGACCCAAATGCTGCTATAAGGTGGGTTGAGCTCTTGTGCTTCACTCCATTTCCTGCTGGGTGTAAAGACTTCAACTAATGAACTCAAACAAATCAGAACCTTGAGTCTCTGCTCCTTCTCAAAGATCTTCGTTAATGAGTACATCATATCGGCATAGCTTCAGTGGAAAGCCAAATCTAAATCTTTCTCATGGTTTCAGTAGAATTAAACTAGGAAATAACCCCAACTCCAAGGGTCACAGGTCATGTTTGCCAATTAAGTTAATTGGCAGGCTCTTCAAGTACTCCTTCCCTGGCCTTATCTGTTGTCAGTGAAGATGACCTCACTTCTCACAAGAAAGTTCTTTGTAGTAATGCATTCCAACTCCATTTCCTCCTATATGGCAACTGAGGAACATAGAGCTGGTTGCAGCCAGGTTCAGTTTGAAGTTGACACCGGAGATATGAAGTGAATCCCCAACTGGGCACCCTCCTGGTCTCAGTGATGTCACTGGCTATTGTTTTTGACCCAGACCACCTTGGTGCTTCCATATGGCAATAAGGTGATAGGTCTACCAAAGCAGCAGCCAGCCAAACCTCTAGCCACTTTCAGATTGCTGGAAGCTAGAGATAAAATAGGCCATAAATTTCATTCCTTGCTTTTAACTTTCTCAAAAATAAAATTATTTACTAGAAATGATTATTCTAGTTAATTTAACAAGAGCAAGTTTGATATAGAGATTAAAAGTTCCAAGCCAGAAATGAGATACTGTGAGTTCTAGTCCCACTTTAGGCTGAAAGGAATAGGTAGCCTTGGGTATGATACTGTCTCTCAATCTTAGGAACCATTTCTGAAAATTTTCCAACAAAACTGCAGGGACTGGTCCAGGCGATTGCCAAGAAAAAACACTAACTTAAATTAAAAAAAAGTAAAATAAAATAAAAAAATAAAAAAGTAAATGAACTTAATTAATAAATTAAATAAATAATTCAATTCATTTTAAACTAATTTAATTTCACTTAAGAGCAAATTAATTTAATACAACATCATATTTTAAAAATATATAATATGAAAGGTTTGCACATTATGCAAAAGAAAAATGATAAGAGGGGAAAAATCCACACATTTTAAAGAAAAATGAAAATTCAATTACATAATATATAGTATTCTTTCTCTGATCTTCAAAGCCCTTGAAATGGATCTGCAGTATTTTTCCTACCTTAAACTGTCAGGATTCTAGATGACCACAACAATTAATAGTTGCTCGCAAGACGAACTGTTACACTTTATTTTAAAATGTTTTGAATCAAACCAAATATTAACAAATGAATTTCTGTCTTCCAGCCTAGGATGATACATTTAAACATGTTATTTTTCCCTAATCTTCATTTTTTCCAGCTTTAACTCCTGATAGCAATGCAACAGTAAGAATCTCATCCATGAAGGGTAAATATCTCATTTAATGCCTGTTTGAATTCATTAATAAAATGAATATCTGTGAAGGTATGAAATCTTAAAGAGAGAAGTAAGAACTATCATCAAAGTCTCAGTGATTAAACTCAGTTTACTGAAGTTTCTTATATCCATTGAGTAAAAAGCTGATAAAAAATAAGAAGGCATGATCCTGTACAAATTTATCTGAGCAACATGCCAGAAAATTCTACAAAAAATATCTACTAAATATGAGCTACACATAATGATTTGGAAATCTGCATTGCCATTTATACAGTAGCATTAAGAAAAACCTATAACTGATGTAATGAAGTACTGAAGCATACAGAGATAATGTATTCATATCATTAAAATGTGCCAGCGTATGTTCGCCAGCTGTAATTTTAGTAGCTTGCAGTTAGAAAATATCAGAACAAATGAAATCTGTGACCTACGTTTAAACTACCAGTTAAAATTCAGAATGAAAACAGATGGTGTGTCTTGAAACTGAAAGCTAGTTATGTTTTATCTGGACTACACAAGCGTTTTAATTTTATTGATTTTTTTTTCCCCAAACAAAGTTGCATACAACAAAAATATTATTTGTATACAGCTTTTCCAACTGGCACACAAACTACCTTCTAAGATCAGTTAATTAGTTCTTCCAAAGGTGCTTTTTCAAGAGGTAACTGAACTTTCTGTTTCTTCTTTGAAGATGTTTCACTTCTCATCCAAGAAGCTTCTTCAGCTCTGAAGCAAAATGTCTTCAAAGAAAAAACAGAAAGTCCAGTTGCCTCTCAAAAAAGCACCCTTGGGACAACCATGACCTGGATGACCAAGAATCTCCATAGGCAGTTAATTAGCCATCAGTACTTAGCAATAGGATTATTAGTATCAATAGGAAAAAGTTAAAACATTACAAATTAAACTTTCCTTAAATATGCTACTTCAATAAATACATAAAATCAGTGATGATTAGATAATCAGTGATGATTAGATGACTTGACACACGCACACACACACACACACACACACACACACATTCAACTTAATACAATTCGTCAGATAAACATGTTATATTAAAGTAAAAATATATGTTCAGGATTATGATTGTCATCTAAACTGATTCAACAAGTACAAACAAATAATGATCTGTACAAAAAAAATTGTTATACAAATAATGTAAAAGAAGGACTAGGGGAGACATGACAGCAGTATTCCAATATCTCAGGGGTTGCCACAAAGAAGAAGGGGAGCAACTCTTTCTCCAAAACACCTGGAGTGTTTTGGCAGGACAAGAAGCAATGGATGGAAACTAATCAAGGAGAGAAGCTACCAAGAACTAATTTCCTGATAGTCAGAACAATTAATCAGTGGGACAACTTGCCTCCAGAAGTTGTGGATGCTCCATCACTGGAGGTTTTGAAGAAGAGATTGGACAACCATTTGTCTGAAATGCTATAGGGTTTCCTGCCTTAGCAGGGGATTGGACTAGAAGACCTCCAAGATTTCTTCCAACTATGTTATTCTTTCTGTATTGTTTGAGATAGAATATAGTAAGTTTATTTGCTGCAGGTTTCCGTTAGTGCACTTGATCCATTTTTATATGGTCTTTTTCAATTGATTTTTTTAAAGGGAAATGAAATCTATGAATATAGTTATTTCATTCCTGAGACACTAAAACTGCAAGGTCAAAATCTCTTTCCTAGCCTTCAGAAAAGAAGACATCACATTAATCACATTGCTATTGTGCAATTAGTCTTGTAATCACAGTGGAAAATATAGTGGAGAGTCTGCTGCTTGGTAATGAATAAGTCTTGAAATTAAAATATTTCTTCAGTGTTTCCTCCTGAAAATAAATCTTTGGCTTTGGGAATGTGTGGAAGATGTTGTGCAGAAGAGTTGAAACTAAATTTAAAAAAGGATCCGCTTCAGTAAGGGTAGATTACTAATAGGTTTTAAAAGCATCAATCTATGCATTTGGCTTCTTTTCACAAGAATTTTAGGAACTTTGTATTAAATATTTCAGCCAAACATTAACCTAGCTAAGCCGCTTATCTGAGATTCTCATGTTGCAGCTGAAATTGCCCAAGTATTATTGATCTTATTTCCAATATTTTCTTCTCTTTATCACCCAAACAAAAATTAAAGGAAGTTTTCTACAGTTTTAAATTTGATATCTGTAAGTTAAATTTAACTCAGTAATAGCAAATGGGCTAAGGAATGGCCCATGGAATTAGGTATGGTGAACCTTAATATCAGTATTTTTCCCACTGCATGCAAGACATTTACCATTGCATAATAAAATTTATGAAATTAAAAATTCTATTTTGTGTTGTAGTACTACTATCAAGGTGTTAATTGCTAACTAGAGAACACCAAAGGACAGTTCATTCGCTCGTTAACAATGGTTCTATGCAACTATAACTGAGAACCAGTTTAGTGTAGTAGTGGTATAGTAATAGAAATCAGAAGACTGTGACCCAAAAGCAACAGGATTTTCTTGGAAATGTTTTGTTCCTCATCCAAGAAATTTCTTCAGTTCTAATTGAGTGAGGATAAAAAGCAAAACATTTTCAAAGAAAAAAACCAATTGCTTTTTGAAAAAGCAGCTTTGGAATAACCATGACCTGAATAATTGAGAAGATAGATAGATAGATAGATAGATAGATAGATAGATAGATAGATAGATAGATAGATAGATAGATAGATGATAGATAGACAGATAGATTATATAATTAATTATATAATTGTGTGTGTGTGTGTGTGTGTGTGTGTGTGTGTGTAAATTAAAAAGCTTTTATATGAAAATCTAAAAATCCCAATTAAAAAAATCCCTGATAAATGTGACTCACATAAGAACTTGGAAATATATAAAAAAGCTAGCATGCAATCTCAAGCATTCAAATTAAATGTGGTAAAATAATATAACTGCTTATTACGATATAACTTTCTGGACTAGTAGTAGAGAATGAGTAGCTTTATCTTTAAATAAAGGTTTTCCATGCACAATGCCCCAGTTGTGATGGAATCACTGCCCAAAGGAAAGGAGCCTTCAAGGAGGAGATCAACAGTAAGAATCTGCTCTGGCCCATTCATGAAGTTGTTCTGGTTCCTTGCACCTGACCATATTTATTCTCTGAAAATCCCAGATAAATGTGACCCACATAAGAACTTGGAAATCATTGTTAATTAGAAGAGTTAATAAAGAGACAGGAGATTTCAGCTGTTGGTCTGTTGTGGCATTATGCTTGTGTAAATTGCTCTTCCACTCAATTTACTCGTTGTGCATAATGCTACAGCTTATGTGACAGGACAGCAACATAAGATGCTGTTCTTTGAATTATGTTAATCTTCTCTGCACCAGGAGACCAATAGAAGCTGAGAACAAAAGCTTCAGGCAACATTGTGCTTTGGAATATGCAAATTCTGCAATATTGGTGTTTCTTTATTATTTAGCTTTTGGTGGTTCCCCCCCCCCCCCCCCGCCTTTGGAAAGGAGTTTTTTAGCAAATAATGTTCCTTTCTGACACTTCTCATGACATTGTCAAGCTCCTTGGCGCTTGTAATACTAATGTATCAAATATCATTATGGAATATTTTGTACTCATTGTGTCTTGTAAATGATCTGTCTGAAGCAAATCCAGATTGTGTTGTTACTTTTCCTAATTTAATATGACAAAGATATTTTTTTCAAATTACAGGCATGTAAAATTCTTAAGATTGTCAACATCTGTGTGTATACATCTTTCATTGCAATTTGAGGCCAATCTATATAAAATTTGACATTTGAAAAGATAACTCCTTCATATTTTACAACTGCCTTCCTCAGTGCACTTAAATGAAGATTGTGACACTTATTTCAGAAGTTTTTTTTTCCAAATTGGACTTTCTGGACCACAATGTCTTAATACTATTATTTCAATTGAGAGAATTGGTTACATCCATTAATTCCATACTTGATTTTGTGAGCTCAGATAACCTGGAAGAAAATTTAACCTCCTTTTTCTGGTCCACAATATCCTCACAGTGGTGGATTTTTTTTATTACTGGTTCTGTGGGCATGGCTTGGTGGGTGTGACAGGGGAAGGATACTGTAAATCTCCAGCCAGATGTGGCATTTGCCAGTTCTCCAAACTACTCAAAATTTCTGCTACCGGTTGGTCAGAACCTGCTGAATACCACCTTTGGTCCTCACATATTGCATTATGCTGTGGTATGCTGGCTTGACAGCCACTGACAGAAAGACATTAGAGAGGGTGGTGAACACAACACAAAATATCGTGGGCTGTTACCTGATATTAGTAGATGACATCGCTAGAGCTCTCTGCCTTAGAAGAATGAGGAAAATTCTCAGGAACCACTGACATCCTGGTCAGCACTTCTTCTCTCCTTCCCATTGGGTAGGAGATATAGAAGCATAGCCAGCCACACCAACAGGCTGAAGAACAGTTTCTAGTGGGCTGTCAGACTTCTGAATGGAAAATAACTTCATGTCAACATAGTATGATAGACTTGCAAGGCCAGTGCATTGTGCAACAAGGTCACATAGTGTAATAAGATTGGCACTGGGTAGGGAATTCTGTCCTTACTGTGAGATGTGTTGGGGGGGAGGGTGCACAAAGGGAGGCTCAGCCAATCTCATTGTACACAAGTTGTACTCTGACAATAAAGATAATAATAATAAACAGTTGATTCTTTAGGAATTTACATTCCTCTCTAATATTGTCTTTGAATGCATTGTGCTGTTTTTGACCTTAAAAGCACTACAGATAGTAGTTGACCTTCAATTGGTTTTGTCTCATGGCTTATTTTTGGTAACACAGTAGTTGTGTTCTTTAGGAATGGATTTTAAGTGTCTATTCCAGGGCTGTCAAACTCGATTTCATTGAGGGCTGCATCACGGTTGTGTTTGACCTCGGGGGGATGGGGTGGCCATGGCCAGATTGACATCACTCATGTGGTGGTCCGAGTGCTGTGCCAGTGAAAATGGCTCAGTTTTCAGGTTGTGACAGCCTCCCACAGCCCTGCCAGCAAAAATGGACCTGGGGCCCATGATTGACTGCAACAGTCTCCTGCAACCCTCTGCCAGTGCCTCCCTGAACTCAGTTTTCTCTGGCAAAGGCACCACAGGCCTTTGCTATTTCCAGGATGGCCCTGCAGGCCAGAACTAAGCACTCTGGCCCCTGGCCTTGAATTTGACACCCCTGATCTATTCTAAACTACAGCCTTTACTCCCACCATCCAGGTACTGATCAAAGGTGGCCTTGCTTAATTTTCTACAATCAGCCAGGTATATGCCCAGATTCCAACATAGCTATGAAAAATTATAATCCTATTCAAACCCCCAAAATTATTATAAATAAAAGGTAATTGAATGATTGAACAAATTGAACAAAAAACAATGAATAATGAGGAACTTGTGTTGGGGTGGTAACTAGAATTGCATTAAGTTCCCCTTGCTCTAAAATAGGTTTTCTCATTTTAATACAGTAGTATATTCAATTTTCTCTTTGAATTTCATCCAAATCTTAATCCTTAAGCACTATTTCAATACATCTGAAACAAAGTATACCTGGGAGGTTATAGGACAATTGTTATATTGTTCTGAATTTAGACACTCAAAATCATTATTTTTCTAGTTAGTTTATGTTTTATCTAACTAGATGTATATGTGTGGGCAACTGACAATAATCTTTAGATATTTTTTTGTCTTTCTTCTGCAAGATTGCTGGCAAAATTTGTTATCTATCTTCTCATTAGTCAGAAACGCTAAACTCTTAGTATGATATATTTTGTTGCCAACAACCAAATGCTCAAATAATGCATGACCCTGAAAGGGCAAGGCCATTAGACAGAATTCTGAAGTGAATCAAAGAGTCAATTTCATGGCTTAGACCATTATGGTCTCCTGAGCCATTAGCTTATAAATGACAACATAATAGATCTACTGTGTTTGTGGCTGTATGCAAACAGACAGAATGAAAACCAAATCACGTGTATGCATATAATGAAAAATATAACTTTAAGCTTTAGATGGAATACTCATTTAATGCGGATCCCATCTTCATAGCAGAATTTCTACTGAAAACTCAGACCATTTAAAGGAGAATATTTGGAGCTCAAGATTGAAATGAGGGATCTTGGATGTTCTCTGAGCTTCTGTGAGGTAACATCATCAATCCTTGTCATTTTACTGATAATCTGTGCATAATCCCTAGCACTGATGATGTTACCTAGTTTGGTAATGAGACTTCTGCAAGAAAATCAAACTCAGAGAACATCCAGGACCCCTCAGATCAGGGGTGTCAAACTGAAGGTCCGTGGGCTTGATCCAGCCCATAGGATGCTTAGATCTGGCTCACAGGGTCAGCCTGGAAACAGAAAAGGGCCAGCCCATGGTGCCTCTGCCAGTGAAAACAGAGCTCAGTGGGGGCTGCATGCAACCCTCCACACACCCTGTTTTTGGCCACAATGGCCTGCAGCCCTCTGCCAGCAAAAAAGGGGCTCTGGAGGACTGCACATGGCCCTCCCAAGCTCCGTTTTCCCTGGCAGAGGGCTATCAAAACAAATTAAAAAGAAAACAAAAGGAGAAATGTTTCTCCTTTTGCATTTGACCATGCAAGATGGGACAGGAAAGGGAAAGAGGAAAGACAAAGAAAAAGAAAATGAAGGAAAGATGGGAAGAGAGCAAGGAAGGAAAAATAAGGAAAGAGGGGAAGGAAGAAGAAAGGAAAATGAAGAGGGAAGGAAAAAAGAAAAGGAAGGAAGGAAGGAAGGAAGGAAGGAAGGAAGGAAGGAAGGAAGGAAGGAAGGAAGGAAGGAAGGAGATTTTAATGAGAGTGAGTGAGTGAGGGTCTCAGGGATGTCCTTGGCCACCACAGGTGCCTCTGACATGAGTGACGTCCAGCTGGCCATGCCCACCATGTCCATGCCCCATAGCCCTCCAAGGTCAAACACAACCCTGATATAGCCCTGAATGAAATCAAGTTTGACACCCTTGCCTCAGACCATTTAAGACAGCCACAGCCATGGCAAATAAAGGTGCAAGACTCTTTTTAGAAAAACCTATCAAAAAACCTAGCCACATATGAAATACCATTCAGCATAAGAAAGTTAGTAGATTTTACCAGTTCAGAATTTCGCATCATATGTATAATTTAATGCATGATCCAATTCATAGATTTAGTACCTTTACATATTCATACATATACAGACAAACACACTTCTTTTATATGTAATTATTGGATTTTGGACACAACTACTCATTGAGGTAGGAAATTAGGAAGAAGGACAATTCTCTTTTTCAAATAATTTAGTCATTTAGTCTGCTTGTTGCATATTATAATGCTTTATTTATACATTTTTAAATAACATTTAGATATAAGAATGTATAATTTTCATCTTTTCTAATTTAGCACAAGTAATATTTTAGCCATTAAATAGGGAAATAAGTGTTTAAAAACAACCCTTTTTTATAGAGTTTTGTTTTTTTAAAAAAAAACCAACCTTTTCCTTGGCAGCTGCAAAATAGCATCTGATTCTATCAAAAAATCAAATGACTTTTTAAAGCAAATGCTTCTAAAAATCAGGCTGGATTCTTTTCAGAATTGTTTCTTCCCCATTCCATACCAGCACACATAGCATTTTTGCAGTCCTCAGTACTTTCTTGTTTTGGAAAAATCTTTAATGTAAGAGTAAGAAAATATTTTCTGAAATTTCAGGTCATATCTACATTTTAAAACAGGCTTTTGATTGCTTAATTGGTTAGGGAAGGAGATAGGAGCAGTTCTAACTGCTTGCAACTGCTCACTTAATGGAAAACTGCCACACTATCAGTCAAACCCCAACTCCTTTCATGATAGACAGAATATAGAGATGAATTTAGTAGGAAACTTAGAAGGAAAGCTTGAATAAATCTTCTTTACTGGAGCATCTTCCTTGGACCCAAAAGAGCTGCATGCTCTGGAACCCATTTAAACTGGCCCTAGTTTTAAATGTCTGTCATAATATCTCAGAATTTATATTGGTACATTCGTGTATCCAAGAGGTCTATGAATGATCATGATTTGAATTGTGAATACTCATTCTGCAAACCTAATTAGCATTACTAATGATAATACTATTTGAGATCTATTAGATGTGAAGCTGTGATTATAATGAACAAGTATTTGTCACTTGAAGTCAATAACTCTTTTTTTTTTCCACCGTTATCAGTCCACCCACACATATGCACTTGATTTAAATTCTGATTGGTTGTAATAAATTAGGAATATATATGTCTGTTTAATATAGGTAATATCACCTGTGTTAGAAAGAGAATCAAATTAAATTTTGCTGAAGCATTGCTTTTCTGAAAATGAAATTATAGTTTATTGAAACTTACACTGATTTCCATAATGTCAAGGAATATATAACTTATATTTTATGTTGGAATTTAAGATCTCTGATACAAATAATTGAGATTTAATTTATTGTTCTATTTTACAATTCTTATTTTAAGAATTCTTACAATTCTTAAATGTTATTTCACAGGCATGATCCTATTACAATTAAACCAAAGCAAAACAAACTGCCCCAAAAACATTTCATCTTCTGAAAAGATCATAATCCTATTATTATTTGATAAATCTTCAGCTGAATTAGGTATTAAATACCTATGTGTCGAAAGCAGAGCAGAGAAGGAGAACTCAAGTTTGCATGTGGTTTTATTTATAAGAAAAATGTTCAGTTATTGCATCCATGCTGCGTTCCATTCTCTTTTGTTGCTATCTTCATGGCTAAATGAGCTAAATATGTAATTATAAATATGCTTCATGATTTTTACTGTCCCATGAGTTTGATATTTAAAAGCATTTACAACTAAGAGGGAGATCTCACTCTCTATTCCCCCTTTTTTATTATTTCCAGATATAAAAAAAGTCAAAGCTCAGGCATCTGGAAGCAACCTTACAATGTGATGGTTGCTCATGTGGAAGTGATAGACCTTTTATTTATTCATTTCCAAATTTACATGGCCACTCGTCTTACCTGCAGTGATTCCGAACAGCAGACAATAAAAAATATTTTTGGATCCTTGGCACTCTCTGAGCTTGGTTGTTTTCTTGCAGATATTGCATTGCTCAACTAAGTAATATCATCAGTGCTAAAAGGGTTTTTGCTCTCTGTTTAAATACTAGTGGCTTGCCCTGTCAATGTTGATGGGAATGTTTTTGATTAGGCTGTTGTTTACTGTTTGAGTTGGTAGTTCCGTGATTGGGACATGGTTTACTGCTTGATTGTTGGTCTAATATTAATCTTGATGTAATATTTTGCAAACCCACCACAATCTTTTTGTTGTTTTGTTTAATCATGTCTAATTCTCAGAGTCTCTCTGGACAAGTTTTTTTGGAAAGGTTTTTAGAAGTGGTTTGCTATTTCCTTCTTCCTAAGACTGAAAGAAAGGGTCTGATCTATGGTCATCAAGTTGATTTTCTGTCTAAGGCAGGACAAAATTCACAATCTGTGAGACTGATGCCTTAACCACTACACCAAATTGCTTTCAATTAAAAAAAAAATAGGTAAAATAAGACAATGAGAGAGAAGATGTTTACATACAGTATAACCATACGGTGTCCAGGGTCTCTATAACCAGGGGATCCCAAGCTTTCTTAAGAAAACATACATTCAGAGCTTTATGGAAGGCAACAAGAGTAGGTTTTCTCAGGAGAGAAGATATTCAAAGGGTGGATGCCATGGCAGAAAAAAAGCTTCCTGTCAAATGGAACTCTTTTGAAGATGGGATCCAGAGTAATTCAATCCAAAAGTTCTTCTAAACTGTTTACATTTATTTTTAATTTTCCACAAAAATCTAAGTTATAGTTGCATATTATTAATGTTGTGCCTTAACATTCATTTTTTTAAATCTATAGACCATGACTGTTAGGCAAATTACATTCAATTTATATTACAAGGAAGAATTCCATTGAAGAAAAAAATATATTCTAAGCTTGCATGAAGTGCATCCCAAACCTGAGTAATTATGAATTTGATCCAATAGGAGCCAACATGATTTATATTTCTAGATTATGCTACAATCCTAAATTTGATTATTCAGAAAACTGTTTAAACTGACTATATTCATGCAGATACTACTAAATGGAGAAACAGAGTACTTAAATATTTATTCTAAAAGACATCATATTTAAAGAAAACTTATTCAGATTCTTGGTATGTATATTAGAAGAATGGAACAGAACCGAACAGAATGGAATACTATACAACAGAAAAGAATAGAACAGAATAGAATAGAATATAATTTGTTGAATAGAAATATGGAGTCTGGAAAATCAGCAAAAATAACACTACAGAAATACCAACTAGTAACTAAAATCTTCTAAAGGAAAATACACAATTTATGGTGATTTTAATTGTGAATCATTAAATCTTAGTGCTGCAGAATCATTTAATTTTCTTTCATCCAAATCTACATTTAATAACAAAAGGGCAGGAGAGGTATATTTTCACATCTAATTTAGCATGTAGACACCTCAGTATAAGGACTTTCAAAGATACAATAATCATTAATTTCAATATTATTTGGTTGATAAACAAAACAGAACTAAAGTATGAAAAATATGTGATTATATGATGTACCACCAGATGGCATTTTTTAAAAAAGATCTGGTTCAGTTAATTCAAGAATGTTTGAAAAGCTACCTTTCATGTTTCCAAGTTGTTTGCATTACAATTTAGTTATTGTTTTGATAGCCAGCTTACAGGGCTACTTTGATTTTGAACACTCTAGTATTCAATCTCTCTCGATAATTGTTCCATCCGGAAAAACGCGAGGTAGACCGGGTTCCAACAACAAGTCTTTATTTAAAGTATAGTTGCAAAACAGAACATTGGCTCAAGCCGCGACAGCCCTTTTATACTTTTCTGTCTGCCGGCTTGTAGCCAATGACATTCATTTGATTTTGCCGCCTTTGTGCGGCTTTGGGGATTGGTTCCTTTTGAACCTATCCCCATTAGTTTATTGTGACCAATCAGAATGGGTTATTTGGATTCTACTATTTATATACAGAACACCCCTCCCCTCTTAGTTCAGTCCTATGTGGTGACGTAGTCTCGCAGGTAGGTGGGGCTTCTCTTGACTCGACTGGACTTGCGCGATTCATTATTGTTGGAGGCTTCGACCGGTTCGGGTGGGGTTGCTGTGTCTTCCGTCCTTCTCCATGGAACCGTCTGGAAGGGTGAGTCAGCCATTTTACTTCCACCTGAGTTTCTTAGGCCGATGGTTTTGCCGCTCCCTCCCGTTTCCTCCGGGCAGGTTTAGCTGGCTTGGCTGGCCCCTTCAGATGGACTCTTCTCGCAACTTTCTCCAAACAGTAAGTCTTTTATTTGCTCTTTTTGATTGTTATTGTTTTCGGAGTTTAATTTAAACGGTTCTTTATTGATTTCTCGCATTTCCCCCCCCCCTTTGGTTTGAATTTCGTCGTGTTTTTCTATGTGTGGTTGTGTGTTTGCATTTCATTCTATGTTTCAGGAGCGAAGCTGGTCTATGTGCCACTTCCATTCCCTGCCGTCGTCTACCATTAGTCGGTATGATTTGGGACCTGTTATTTGTGTAATTTGTCCGGGTAGCCATAATGGGTCCCCGGTAAAATTTTTTGCATAAACTAAGTCACCTATTGCAAAGGTCCTGCATCGAGTGGAGGAGTCGGGGGGGTTTTCTGGTGTGAAATTTGGGTGTAATCTGTCTAGATGCGACCTTAGTTTCCTTCCCATCAGTAATTCTGCTGGGGTTTTGTTGGTATGTTGGAGGGTGAGTAATCGATTTATTTTATTTTGGACATCCCCAGTGTCCATTTTTTCTAAACCCTCCTTGGTAAACCTGACCATTCTCTCTGCCCTACCGTTTGCAGCCAGGTGGGCCGGCGCAGTTAGGGCATGTCTTATACCTAGGGAGGCTAGGTATTGCTCGAATTGGAGACTGGTTAAATGTGGCCTGTTGTCGGACACTAGGGCGTCCGGTAGGCCATGGGTTGCAAAGAGTTTGTCAAGTTGTTTTATAATGGTTTCTGTTGTCGTAGATGGCATAATTTTTACCTCCAGCCAATTAGAGTATGCATCCACGACAATCAGAAATGTATGCCCCTTGGTAGGACCTGTAAAATCGATGTGGATTCTTGACCAGGGGCCTCTTGGGGTTTCCCAGTCTCTTATGGGTGCTTTTGGCCTGATTCTTTGGCATTTATTGCACGAGTTTATCCAGTATTCGATGTCCCTGTCTATACCCGGCCACCAAACGTAGCTTCTAGCAAGGCTTTTCATTTTAACTATTCCCGGATGGCCTTCGTGAAGCATACCCAGTACCTTGGTTTGTAATTTGTTCGGAATAATTGCCCGATCACCCCATAATAAACAACCTTTTTGGATTGAGAGTTCAGTTTGTCTGGTCCGGAAAGGTTTAAAGTTCTCAGTTTTTTGGTTTTCCGGCCAGCCTTTACCTACCCAGTTAAGTACGCGGGCAGTCAATGGGTCTTTTGCAGTGGCTCTGGCGACATCATTCGCAGATATGGGTAGATCGGGGCAAGTATCTATCTGTAATGCTGTCATCGATGGTGCCGGGTCTTCCTCTGTTGATGGCAATGGTGCTCGGCACAAAGCGTCTGCATGGGAGATTTGTTTCCCTGGGCGATGTGTCAGAGTATAGGAATAGGCTGCCAGGAACTCTGACCATCTAGTCATTCGTGGGGACAGAATATTTAGTGTGGGTTTGTTTCCCGCCAAAATTCCTAGTAGCGGTTTGTGATCTGTTACGATTTGAAAAGTTCTTTCATATAGGTACTCGTGGAAGCGTTTCACTCCGGCGACAATTGCTAGAGCTTCTCTGTCCAACTGGCTCTAATTACGCTCGGCTTTGGACAGGGTCTTAGAATAGTATGCGACGGGTGCCTCTCTCCTATCAGGCAATTGGTGGCTCAGGATGGTACCGACTCTGAATGGCGAGGCATCGCAGGTCACCGTCAATGGCAGTGTGTTGCTAAACTGGATAAGAACGGTGTTTGATGTTAATAAGTCTTTTATTCCTTGGAAAGCTTTTTTTTCTCTAAGCCCCCATGTCCAAATTGTTTTCTTGTCCAGTAATCGATGCAATGGTTCCGCTATTGTGGCTTTTTGGGGTAGGAACACATTATAAAAGTTTATCAGTCCCAAAAATGCCTGCAGCTCAGTTTTATTCTTTGGTTCTGGTGCATCTTTTATAGCTCTTACTTTTTTTTCGGTGGGGTGTATGCCCTCTCCATCAATTAAATATCCTAAAAACTCGACGCGATCAGTCATTAGGCAGCACTTTTCTTTCTTTACTTTAAGGCCAGATTCTCTGAATTTATTTAGGACCTCTTTGAGTCTTTTTTTAAGTTGTGTTGCATCTTTGGCTGAAATTAGGACATTGTCAAAGTATGGCATGACCCCTCTTATGCCATTTAACAGGTGTTCCATGAGGCTCTGGAAAACGCCTGGGGCTACGCTTACTCCAAATTGGAGTCTGTTACATTCGAATGCTCCTTTGTGAGTCACTATTGTTTGTGCTTCCGCCGTTAAGGGGTCTACTGGGAGCTGTTGGTACGCCTGTGCCAGGTCTAGTTTGGTGAAAACCTTTCCTCCCCCAAGAGAGTGCAGTAGGTGTTGCACAACTGGCACCGGGTACGCGCTCTGTTGCAATGCGTGGTTCAGGGTAGCCTTGTAATCGCCACAGATTCGAACCGACCCGTCTGGCTTAATTGGTGTCACAATTGGTGTTTCTCATTTAGTGTGGTCGACCGGTTCTAAAACCCCTTGATCTATCAATTTATTTAGTTGTTCCTCTATTTTTTCTTTTAAAGCAAAAGGAACCCGTCTGGCCTATAGTCTTTTAGGGGTTATCTGTGGGTCTAGACTAAATGAAATGGGGGTTCCCTGATACCTGCCTAGGGAGCCATTGAAGACGTCCTGGAATTCTCGGATCAGGTCTTCTTCCCAGTCAATTGCGGCCACCCGGTCTACTCCGGTCATCCCAATGCCCAATGGTGCGAACCATTCGATACCCAGGAGGCTTGGTCAATCTCGGTCGACTATTGTTAATGGTAGTACTGCGACATGTTGCCTGTAAGCGATTCGAAAATGTCCCAGGCCGATTACAGGAATTTGGTTTCCCTGATAATCTTTGAGGGTTAGTTTTTGTCTCTGTAGTTCCTTAATTTTGATGTCTAGAATTAGTTTTTTGAGGGTGTCCCACGACACCATGGATAGGAATGATCCAGAATCAACTTCCATCTCGCAGGGGCTGTCTTCGATTTTTACAACTATTTTTACTTTCTTCCCGCTTTCCATCTGAGCGCTTCCGATAGTGAAAGTTTGGTATGCTTTCTCCCGGTTAGTGGCTTGCCTGTTTCGCTGCCACTTTATCTCGGAGAGTCTTGGCTCAGGTTTTGCTGGGGAGTCATTTCGTCTCTTTGGGCTGTAATTCTTTTTGTTTCTGCAGACTTTCTCGATATGCCCCCTTTTCTTGCATGCTCTGAAAATGGCATTGAGGAATCTGCAATCGGCTCGGGGATAGTTTCCCCCGCAGCCAGCACATTCCCACCGATTTCTATTTTCGCGCCCTTTCTTGTTAGCGTATAGGCAGTGGATTTCGTTGTCTTCCTCCCCGGATTCTGACGTCTCTTCAAGTTCTTCGTAATGAGTGGTTGTGGGAGGTTGTTTTTTTCCTCTGGTCGGGCTTTTTTCATCGTTACTTGCATTCATTTGTTTCATCTTATCTGCCGATTTTTTGGTGGCTTCAGCAGCCGAGGCTTCTGCAATAGCTTCGGCTACTGATATGTTGGGTTTGTTCAGTAGCTTGCTCTGTGTGGTTGAGTTTCTTAACCCCAATACCACTTGATCCCGCATCGCTTCATCTAAGTTGAGAAACTCGCACGCTCCCCCTATTTGGCGTAGTGCGGCTACAAAATCAGCGATGCTTTCGCCTTCTTTCTGGTCTCTCCGATAAAACTCATGCCGCTTTATCAAGTTTGACACCACTGGAGCATAGTGGGCCTTTAATGTTCTTTGGAGCTCAGTCCACGTTAGTTGTTTGACATCTCAGGGCTTTGCCAAAGCCTTGGCCATTTTAAAAATCGCGGGCCCACAGTGTGTCAAGAAGACGGCTCTTTTTCGTTGGTCAGAGATTTCCTCCATCTCATTGCTCTCTAGGTACATCTGGAAACGGTCTACGTAAGATTCCCAATCTTCTTCATTGGGGTTGAAGGGTGCGGGCGGCGCATTGTTTCCGGCCATTTCTCTTTGTCTGGCTTGTGTGTCACCGCGTGCTCCGTCTCGCGTTTAGGACGATCCCACCTTCGTCGCCAGTGTTCTGTCCAGAAAAACGCGAGGTAGACCGGGTTCCAACAACAAGTCTTTATTTAAAGTATAGTTGCAAAACGGAACATTGGCTCAAGCCACGACAGCCCTTTTATACTTTTCTTTCTGCCGGCTTGTAGCCAATGACATTCATTTGATTTTGCCGCCTTTGTGCGGCTTTGGGGATCGGTTCCTTTTGAACCTATCCCCATTAGTTTATTGTGACCAGTCAGAATGGGTTATTTGGATTCTACTATTTATATACAGAACAATAATAAAAGCAAAATACCACTCATGCATCATCACAAAATCTCCAGAAACGTAAAGCCTACAAACTTGAAATTTGGTACATATGTTCATCTTGGCTTCCAGATGCTCACTAAGAAATTATTTTTTGAAATGACCATCAGAGCATTAGTATTTTGTGTATTATTATTAACACACTCAAATGCTAAAGAGTTCTACCCTCCCTCATCACCTGAAAAGAAATTTGTTCCAAATGCAAAACACAAGAGAGGAGAGGAGTTTCAGTTTTAGTTTCACAGCACCAAGCAGCTTTAGTACAGAACAGTTGAACCAAGCCATACCTAGCTGTCTCCTTCATGCTCACACAGCAAATACTATTTCAGTTTCCCAACAGCCTCTCACCTCAACTCTCTCACACATTGACAGGACATTAGCCAGATGAATACCGATGGATGCTGGTAGGCAGAGGCAGAATTTTTTCCCCTTATTTTCTTCCCAAAAAAGTAAGCCCAACCACATAGTTTCATAGTGAAGCACAGGTGTTGAGCTAGTTACTATATAGCCAAGATGACAAACAGAAAGGAATAATAGATCCTAAAAGCTTTCTAGAAATTCAGGGTCAGTAGAGGGTTTAAAGGATGCTTGCCAATTCAAATTAGTTCCTTCCCTCTTACATGTTATGATTTTGTGTTTCTGCCTTTCTGCCATGTATCTTTCTCTTAATTCCTTTATTTTTAATTCTTTTCATCTTTCTGTTTTTCTCTACTCTTCTTTCTTTTCTTTTTCTCTTCCTGCCTCCTTTTTTGAGGTTGGGGGATAGCAGATGGAGAAAAATATTAATCTTTACTCACTGCCTTTCATTGTTGTACAGTCGAAACACTAAATGAGGTAGCAAGGCACGAATAACATTTTTTCCTGCATTACTTCCACATTTTATGTGGACAAAAAGAAGTTTTTTGCTTTGTATGTAGCACAAACAAAAAGTGAACTAACAATAAAGGAACAAAGCTTACTAACATAAGAAATATCTTGCAGCTCTGGGTGGTACTGTGGAATTCTTGATGGATTCTGAACTTGGTTGTTTCCTTGCAAATGTTTCATGATCCAAGTCAGTAACATCTTCAATGCTTAGCACTGAAGATATTACCTAGTGGGGTAATGTAACAACTGCAAGAAAAGAAAAGCTCAAAGAGTACCAAGGATTCCTCAGAAAATTTACTTTCATATACACTTACCTACCTTTCTGCATTTCACCTAGTTCTCACAAATTAATTTTTCCTCTTATCTGATGTGATGATCCAGTCCATCAGAAGTTTTTTTTTTTTCCCTGATGGAGAAACCCAAGAAGAAAAGTTAAGCTTAAGACCCTGTCACACTGGCCGAATGATGCAAAACATTTGTAAAAAGGACACAGTGGACAAGAAAAATGTTCCATCCATTGTTATCCGCTCTCAAAAGGGGCACAAATTTGCATAACCAGAGCAGAGAACACGGAAAGGAATGGATGGGGGAGGACGTAGGGTGGGTGGAAAGTGGAGGCTCCACGGAAGCCTAGCGGATGGAAGCGCATGGGAGCGGATGGCACATCCGCAAGGCATCCGGGGGAGCACAGCAAAGCAGACGCGGAATGGAAAGAGCGGATGCCGAGCGGATGCAGAGCGGACACTGAGCGGATGAAGCGGATGCAGAGTGGATGCTGAGCGGATGAAGCGGATGCACAGTGGAAGCCTAGCAGATGCCTAGCGGAAGCCTAGCTGATGCCTAGTGAATGCCTAGCATTCACTGCGCATGCGGGGAGAATGCATTGCATCAGCCCTGCGGATATAAAGGGAAGCAGCTCCCATGCAGGTCACCATTCAGAGGAAAGACCTGCTTCGAGACACAGCTTTCTAGCCAGCCAACCAGCAACCCAACAACCATGGGGAAGAAACGGAAGCCTCTGCCATCTGCTGCCAGCCCTGGCAAGAGGGACAGGGCCACCCTCCCACCCCCTGGCCCTGACTCTGCTTCTGCTGGGGCTTCTGCTGCCCGGGCTGATCTTCTGGTGCTGGGGCTTCTGCTGATGCTGCTTCTGGGGGTGGTGCTTACTCTGCTGAGCTGCTTCTGGTGGTGGTGCTTCTGCTGATTCTGCTTCTGGTGGTGGTGCTTCTGCTGGTGCTTACTCTGCTGATGCTGCTTCTGGTAGTGGTGATTCTGCTGGTGCTTACTCTGCTGGCACTGCTTCTGGTGCTGGGGTTTCTGCTGATGCTGCTTCTGGAGGAGCTGATGATGCTGCTTCTGGTGGTGGTGCTTCTGCTGGTGCTTACTCTGCTGGCGCTGCTCCTGGTGCTGGTGCTTCTGCTGATGCTTACTCTGCTGGCACTGCTCCTGGTGCTGGTGCTTCTGCTGGTGCTTACTCTGCTGGCACTGCTCCTGGTGCTGGTGCTTCTGCTGGTGCTTACTCTGCTGGTGCTGCTCCTGGTCCTGCTGGTCCTGCTGGTGCTCCTGGTCCTACTGGTGATCCTGGTCCTGCTCCTGCTCCTGGTCCTTCTGGTGCTGGTGCTGCTGGTGCTGCTGGTGCTGCTGGTGCTGCTGGCCCTGCTTTTGCTGCTACTGTTGTTGCTGCTGCTGCTGCTGGTGGTGGTGTGGAGGAGCAGCCCCTACAACCTCGAAGCCCCTCTGATGAGGGCCCATATGGTCCTGCCAAAGGGAGGAAGAGGCAGACGCCTGAACAGGAGAGGAGGCAGTACAACATAGAAGAGGAACATGAGGAGGAGGTGCTGGAGTGGCTGAGGGAGAACAAGTATCTATAGTGGAAGGGACACAGGCTCTATCGCGACACCAAAAGGAAGCAGGCTCCTTGGAGAGAGAAGGCGGAGAGCCTGGGCTACACTTCGGAGATGCTCCTCGGCTGGTGGAAGCACATGCACACCTGGTACGGAAAGCTGCACGTCAAGAAATCTGGCCAGGCCATGGTCAAGCTGACGGACAGAGAGACCTATGTGATGGCCAGGTGCAGCTTTCTGGAGGATGAGATCCACCACCGAGGAGCAGCCCCCCTCACAACCCTCTCTCTCTGGCAGCCTGCTGAGATCCAGTCCTCTACCGGCCGAGAGTCAGCTCCTGTCTCCAGGCAGGTTTCTGTGGAGCATCCCACAACGGAGACCCCCCCGACAGCTGCACTACCCATGGCACAGTGCATGGAGGACCCCCTGACGCAGTGGGAGAAAGGAGACGTCACTTCCACCACAGCCACCTCCGCATCCACCCCCACCTCCACCTCCACAGAAAGGCAGAGAGGCAAACCAGAGGGGCAGAGCCACACTTTCCTGCTGCAGATAAGAGACACCATCAGGAGCAGCATAGATCTCCTCTCTCAGCTGGTACACACCGACGCCCCATCCTCCAACTGCAAGCCCTTCCTCGCCTATGTCAAGCAGACCCTCATGAACATGGTGGAACCCCAGTACCAGGTGGTGAAGGACAGGATCACCGATCTTCTTCACAACCCTCCAGACCAAGATGAACCTGCTCCGACCCTGTCCAAGCCTACTCCTCCACTCCAGGTGATGTCACTGCCCTTCCAAGGCTTTCCACAGGCTGTACCCGACCAAGGCTATGGCTACCAGGAGGTCCAGCAGCACAGGCAGCCCTTCCCAGTCCAGGCACAGGTACATTGGATGCCACCGGTGGCACTGATGCCACCGATGCCACCCACGCCAATGATGCCACTGACGCCAGTCCTCACCCAGCTGCAGACCAGACAGCCCCACTACACTGTTCCTTCCTCCATCCCACAGCCAAGCCCAGCCTCAGTACATCTGTCATCGGTATTGGGGCCGACATCCCATGTCATGGAGGAAGGGGCTCTCAACATCATGGGGCTGAGCCAGCTGTCTGAGAGCTTCCTCAACACACTGTCCCCTGTTGTCCTCTTGGGGCCAGACACCCCAGTGGCACTTCAGACCAGCACTCCAGCAGCAGCCACCTCCACAGCACCTGGACCCTTCACACCTGAGACTGGGCACACCTCCAAGTGACCAAGAAGAGTGCCAGAGACTGGGTGGCTACCTATTGACTATATTTTTGCTTTGGACATTTGACTTGGGTCATTTTTCTTTTACAGCTTGTTATTAATGAAGATTATCTTTGCTTCACACACTTGCTTCATTTATTTTTGTCAATAAAATCTTGGTGGAAACTTTTAGAAATGGTTTAAGCCTTTGCATGCTTGTGGGATGGGTAATAGCTGTGGGATGGGCAGGGATACCTTTGGGATGGGTAATAACTGTGGGATGGGCAGGGATATCTTTGGGATGGGTAATAGCTGTGGGATAGATAAACCTCCAGTGCAAGCATAGTGGGACTGTATGGTCCACCCTCCCAGGTGCCACACTTATGGCCCTTTATTATCAATCATAATGTAATCATTCATCCACACATGTCAACATAAACACAAGTCTTTATTAAATGCCCTGTTCATTGTAGGCCCACTCAATATACATGGCCCAATCTCATCAGTGTGATGAGAAAGGCTGAAGGAAGCATCCATTCATCATCTATCATCCTGTCTTGCCATTCCATTGCTCCAGCTGGGGAGTTGCACCAGTGTCTCAGGAGGTTGCGCTGCTTCTTCCATTCACGTGAAGCTCTGTTGGGGCCTGCACATCCTTAGTGTCTATCAGGTTTTGCCCTTGTCTCCATTCACCAGGCTCCATGTCCCCATTGCCTTGTTGGAGGTCCACGAGCCTGTTCTGCAACACTGGGTAGCGGGTGCGCATGAGATTGTGCAGGATGCAAGAAGCTTCCACGATCCTCCTCACGGTCTCTGGGTGATGCTGCATGGTGGTGAGAAGTACCTGGAACCTGTTGGTCAGGATGCCAAAGGCGTTCTCCACCACCCGCCTTGCCCTGGACAGCCTGTAGTTGAAGATCCTCTCTTCACGGGTGAGGCCTCTGGAGGTGTAGGGCTTCATGAGGTAGGTTCTAAGGGAGAAGGCGTCATCCCCCACGATGAGGTAGGGCACATCTTGCACGTCATTGAGCAGGGGTTCTGGATCTGGGAAGTCCATGATGAGGTTGCGTTCCAGCCCCTCCTTGAGGTGACTGGAGTTGTATACCTGGGCATCTGAAGCTGACCCGTTGCCTGAAGCATCGATGTACATGAATTTGCAGTCAGCATCGACCATGGCGAAGAGGATGATGCTGAAGAAGCCCTTGTAGTTGAAATAAGTGGACCCCGACTTGGCTGGAGCTTTGCAGGCCACGTGCTTCCCATCTATGGCTCCAACGGTGTGGGGGAAGTTCCACCTCTGATACCACTGCTCTGCTACTTTCTTCCATCCTTCTTCAGTGGAGGGGCACTGAAGGAGCTCCTCCAGGTATTCTTCGATGATGGCCTGCACCGCTTCTCTGACCACAATGCTGATGGTGTTGTGTGGCACCCTCCAGCCGTACTGCATGCTACTGTAGGTGGTCCCTGAGGCCAGGTGGCGCAGAGTCAGTGCTACCTTGAGCCCAGGGTCCAAGCTTGGCCAGAAGTTGGTGCTCTGCTTGCTCAACCTTGGTCTCAGCTGCTCCACAACTTCATCAAACATGGCTGGAGGCATTCTCATGAAGTTCTGTAATGACCGAGGGTCTTCGTTCCTCAGCTCCACCATCAGCTTGTTGTACAATCCGTACTCTGCTGTTCTCCCTATCCATCTTCGGACTCAGAAGCTTCTTGGCTGCCTCCTTTTCTTCCCGTAGAACAGTTGAAAGAGCCTGTAGATGGCTTCGCACTGTTGCAGAACGATGGTGGCTACCAAAAGGAGTGTGTTACGATCCATGGTGGACATCAATGGATGCTGTGGAAGAGCAAGAGCCAGATGAAGGCTGCAGAGGTCTGCACAGGAGGGCTGCTGGACTGAAAGTGAGATCCAGGTGAGTTCCTCCCCCTTTTTATAGGCAATATAGGTTTTCCACTATGTGTCCTTTTGCATCCTCTAGGCATCCTCTAGACATCCTTAATATCTGAGATAGGTCCCCTCTGAGAACGTTTTTTCCGTTTTAAATGCTTTGTATGCGAGCTGCATCCGCTTTCATCCTTTCTCCGTCCATGCTACTAACGCTGTGCATCCATTCCGCGTCCGTTTCACTTCCTCCCTGTGTCCATTTTCCGCTGGAGCAGATGCGAGTTCCGCAGATGCACAGCGGATGCCTATCGGATGTAGCGGATGCGTAACGGATGACAACGGATGTAGAACGGATGTTCCCCATATGCGTTGCGGATGCAGAATGGATGCTTTGGATACATTTTCCGCTCAAAACGTTTTGAGCAGCTCAAAACCTTTTGAGCGGATGGAACCTCAGTCAACGGATGCTGGACGGATAGAGAGGATGAAAAATGGAGGCAGTGAGTACAGAACGGATGAATCGTGTTAACCAACGGATGGCAAGTGTTTCTCTCCATTTTAAATCCTCTTTCCATCCGTTGGTGCACCACTTTGAAAATATTTTTTCCTACTAAATGGTTAACTTTTCCATGCAATATCTAGACTTCCTCATTTTTACACTGTTGTAAGTGAGAATTATGGTAACTTGCAGCTTATTTTTGCAGAAAAAAGAATTGTATGGAGATGAATAGAACTATTAAAAGCAAAGTAGTGATAAAACTCACTTTTGCCACATTAACAATATGTATTTATGCTTGTGCCAGAATTCCAGTATCTGCCAAAAAGACAAGGAAAAAAAATAGAAACTGCTACCTTCTTACCCAGAATAGGATTCACCTTGATTAGTTTTTAATATACTAATTGAAATGATTATGCTCTAAGAGGCATTCATGGTAAATGTTTGAAGATAAACACTTAAAAGCAATGTCTATCAACATAAAAAGAAGTGCCCATTTAATCAACTTTTCAAGTTTATTGATGTATTGCTTGGATTTATTGTGCAGGTTATATTTGCTACAGCCATTGTTTATTGTTTCATAGTACTCTTTCTACAAACATAGTTAAGTATGCACCGTATTTGCTCAATGCTAATGAGGTTCAGATTGCTTATCTGTAGGCTATGAAACTGAGAATTCAAAAATCTCATGTTTGCATTAATTATTGGTATCTTTACTTAGCCCAAGCAAATAGAACTTATAAAACCATCTTCTGTGAAAATTCAGAGGTTTATTTTTCTCCTGAAAATGCAAACATAATATATTCACCATGTGAGATAAGCCACAAGGAAGATAATTTCCAACACCTTCCAAAGCACACAATACATCTGACTTTCTGCCTAAGGCAGGACTAGAAGTCATGGTCTCTTGGTTTCTAGCCCATATATAATGAAAAATACTTCAATAAGCAAAAAGATGAACCACAAAGTGCAGGGAACAATACATCAAAGGGTTCAGTTTTCTCAGGACAAGCAATAACATATATGAACAAAAAATCCTGCTTAACCAAATGGGAACAAATTATTTCATTTATTAATTTTATTTTAAGTATTTATTATAAAATGATGCTATGGGAATTGAATTACAAGTAGCAATAAAGCTTTAAGTCGGAAATGAAGAAGCTATGGACACATATAATTCTGCTTTCTACCTCCCACTAATACTTAAGTTATGGTAACTGAATTATTAACAAAGATTGGGATTTGCGCATTCCCCTGATATCTATGCTTCCATGTGATTCTGATTATTGACTCCGATCATTACTTGGACAACTTTGTGTAGTTTTCTTAACAACACTTTTTGGAAGTGACTTGCATTAGCAGTGAAAGACAATGACTGGCTCAAAGTCATGGTTTCCTGGTTTCTCACCCAGTGCCTTTAAATACTGCCCCAATACGGCTCTCAGATTTTTGCTTATACCTGCAATATAAGCGACTTTTAAATATGGATGGGCTTTACTTCACATATGTATGGTAAAAAGCATTTGCAAGAGGAAGTGATACAGAGACACAGTCATACTGGGAAAATGATTGCTAATGAAGTACATATAAGACACAAAAGACTACTAGAATACAATCAACACATGGTAATAAGGAGACAATAAACCATGATATCCCCAACATGTGTAGAACTAACAGAAGGATGTAGACATTTTAATATAGGAAAGTAGAATATTGGACTAGTATTATGCATGCAATTAGAATCCGAAACTGAATGTAGAATTCAAAGATGGTTAAAATGAAATTAAAGTCGAAAAAGGAGAGCCAAAGATGTTTATATATAGAATGGCATATGCTCATGATGAAATCCCTGAAAGATTTGCTGAAAGTATAAAATTCTTTAAGTGCTTTCACAAAAGTAATACTATTGTGAAAATATACAGTTAGGTACTTGTTTAAGTAGAAACTGTGAACAGTCACTTAATCAATTCACTAAGTTAGTTCTCTATAGGGCAGGCTAATCTCTGCTTGCAAACCAATCTAGCTAGGTGTGGAGAATTCAACAAATTTCTGACTGAACTTATTAGAGAAGAAAGGACAAGAACAGTCATCTTGGACTTAATACCAATCCTCAAAGATAATTGGCCATAGGATTAACACACTTTGAGAAAAAGGATAGTGTCATAATCGAGCTCAACATAATTAAAGGAGGAAAAGCTGAAAGAAGTCAAGAAATGGAAGGCACATTAATATAATACAGGGGAATATATCTGAAATGAACATCTACATCTGTATTCTGTCAGAGAAGGAAGACAAATTACAGGATTAATAAAAAAGAGAAAAATGTTTGGTTTGATTCTCCAGGGCAAATACAGAATTTGCAAGGAGAAAACAGGTCTAAATTTAAATTTTCTTGTACACGTCAATTTCATCTTTTACTTCTCATCTTCAGATTAGATTAAATATTTGGAAAATATCAAAAGGAGAATCATGTTTTCTATAGTGATACAGCAGTTATATTCATCCTCTTGATTTTTCCAAATCACTGTGTGATTGTGTTATCTAGGAGCTGAGTTCAATTTTTTTAAATTTATTGCTATGTTGGCCTGAAAATACTCTGTAGTGACAGCTAGGAAAAAAATCGAAGTAGGTTAATCACAGAAGACAGGGATATATATATTCAAGGAACAACCTGAAGAACCTCTCTGGATCCATTGTGGCTTCCAAGACTTATCACTCAGAGTTATACAGTTTGTAGTTTTATGCTGAAGGCTACAAAGGGTGATGATATGCAAAGGTTATTCTTCTTACATGAAGAAGTATGGCTTGGGGAATGAAATGTTTTATTTATAGCTTCAATTCAAGATATGATATGGGTTTCTTTTGCTTCCTCCTCTAGATAAACTTTGCTCTGCAAACTGCATCTAATGAGTGTAGACTGGTAACTCAGAAGAGCAGCAGACATAGAACCAGTTCTATGTCTGCTGATGTTTTTGCCCACCTGTCTGCCTGGGCTCTTAAAGTGCTTTTTTAAAGGCTGCTAATCTGCATGCAGCATGCTGATGACGATTTACAGGGCACACACAGCATGCAGGGAAACACATCGTAAATCACCAAACCTCATAAATCACTGAACCAGTAGTTTAACCTTGTCGGATCCCACCCCTGCTTACAACCATTGCAGCATCCCCATGTTCACATGCTCAAAATTCAGATTTATGTATTGCAACATCTCAAGGTCATGTGATTGCTATTTGTGACTTTCCCTGTCAGTTTCTGACAAGACATGTCAATAGGAGAAGCTAGACTCAGATTGTTGGGGATGATATGCTGACTCTGCAAAGCACTTAGAGAGGTACTATGAAGGGGTATATAAGTCTAAGTGATATTGCAATTGCTAAAACAATTAGGTTAAAATTTAAAAAAAATTCCCAAACCAACATTTTCCAAATCTCTAGTTCTTAGAATATTTTTTTAAAAAGGAAGCACTGACCTGAAGTCATAAATGGTTGGTATTGCTAATGCAGTGATATTTGGAAAGAACTTCAAACATCCTCAGTCAATTCCCTTCTATATAACTGGAAATAAGGGAGATAGATGGTGGACATTTGGTATATAAAGCATAATAGTTTGTTACTGAACTTGGCTTGTACTTTGATACTTCACATTTATACAAAAGGAAAGTTCCTTTGTTTCTCTCTAAATCATTAACTGAGAATTGGAGAGCCAACTTAAATTTATTGTTAAGAACTGAAAAAGTTTTTAGAGTACCTAACAAGGGAATTTTTTTCTTTTGTCTTTTCTATTTCTTGTCTCTTATCTCACCTCACCACTCCTTTTTCATATTGGCTCTCTTTTTTTTTTCCTGAAAGAAAACCAAGGAACCTGTGTGTGTGTATCTGATCTGATGTTTTTGTGTATGAAAGAGATACTGGCAGTATCTTTTTCATACACAAAAAATCTCTGAATCGGAGATCATAAATGATCTCTGTGTTTTGTTCGGAAAACACACGAGGTAGACCGGGTTCCAACAACAAATACTTTATTCTTCAACTAGTTAGTAAATAGGAACACTTGGCTGAAGCCGAGGCCAGCCTTTTATACAGGCTGGCTTGCCTGCTTGCAGCCAATGGCAGTTGTTTAGATTTGCCGCCTTTTAGCAGCTCTTTGGATTGGTTCCTAGTGAACCAATCCAATGTTCATTTTATTGACCAATCAGGTTTGTAGATTTGGAGTCACCCACTTTACATATAGAACACCCCTCCCCCCTTAGTTCAGTCCTACGTGGTGACGTAGTCTCACAGGTAGGCGGGGCTTTTCCGGACTCGACTTGACTTGCGCGGTTCATTCTTAGTGCAGACTTCGACCGGTTCGGATGGGGCTGCTGTGTCGTCCGTCCTTCTCCCTGGAACCGACTGGAAGGGTGAGTCAGCCATTTTACCGCCGCCTGAGTTTCTTAGGCTGACGGTTTTGCCGCTCCCTCCCGTTTCCTCTGGGCAGGTTGAGCTGGCTTGACTGGCCCCTTCCGATGGGCTCTTCACGCAAGTCTCTCCAAACAGTGAGTCTTTTATTTGCTCTTTTTGTTCGTATGTTTCATTGGGTTTGGTTTTAAACAGTTCTTTATTTATTTCTCGCCTTTCCCCCCCCACCTTGGTTTGCAATTTGCCGGTTTTTTCGGTGAATGTTTGTAAGTCTGTGGTTCTCTCTATAATTCGAGATTGAAGCTGGTCTATTTGCCGCTTCCATTCCCTGCCATCGTCTAATTTTAATCGGTAGGATTTGGGGCCTGTAATTTGGATAATCTGTCCTGGTAGCCATAACGGGTCCCCGGTGAAGTTTTTAGCGTATACCAAATCGCCTATTTCGAATTGTCTGAACCGTGTAGAGGAGTCAGGGGGGTTTTCTGGGGTAAAATTTGGGTGTAACCTATCAAGGTAAGATCTTAATTTTCGCCCCATAAGTAATTCTGCTGGGGACTTATTGGTTATGGTACTGGGCGTTATGTGCTGGAGTGTGAGCAAACGGTTTACTTTCTGTTGGACATCTCCAGCGTCCATTCGTTCCAAACCTTCTTTAGTAAACCGGACCATTCTCTCAGCCCTGCCGTTCGCAGCCGGGTGAGCCGGCGCGGTTAGGGCATGTCTTATACCTAGGGAGGCTAGGTATTGCTCAAATGGTATGCTGGTTAGCTGTGGCCCGTTATCTGAGACAAGAACGTCCGGTATGCCATGGGTGGCAAAAAGGTTGTCCAGCTTTTTAATTTCCGTTTCTGTTGTCGTTGATGGCATAACTTTTACTTCAAGCCAATTTGAATAGGCATCAACGACAATCAGAAAGGTATGCCCCTTGGTAGGACCCGCGAAATCAATGTGTATTCTTGACCAAGGTCCCCGAGGGTTTTCCCAGTCCTTAACGGGTGCTTTTGGTGGGGATGGTCTAATTGCCTGGCATTTGTGGCATGAGCTTACCCAATACTCTATGTCCTTATCAATACCCGGCCACCAAACATAACTTCTGGCAAGGCTTTTCATCTTAACCATTCCCGGGTGCCCTTCATGTAACAACTTAAGTACCCTGGGCTGTAATTTGGCAGGGATTACTACCCGATCACCCCACAACAAACACCCCTTTTGGATAGAAAGTTCAGTCTGTCTGGACCGGAAAGGTTTAAAGTTTTCAGTTTTTTGATTCTCCGGCCAGCCTTTACCTACCCAGCTAAGAACGCGGGCAGTCAATGAGTCTTTCGCGGTGGCTCTGGCGACATCATACGCTGATATGGGTAGATCGGAGCAAGTCTCGATTTGTAGTGTTGTCATCGCTGATGCCGGGTCTTCATTGGTTGCTGGTAAGGGTGCTCTGCTCAAAGCGTCCGCATGGGAAATTTGTTTCCCTGGCCGATGTGTCAGAGTGTAGGAATAAGCTGCTAGGAACTCTGACCATCTCGTCATTCTTGGGGACAGTATATTAGGTGTTGGCTTGTTTCCCGCCAAAATCCCCATTAGCGGTTTGTGGTCCGTTATGATTTGAAAAGTCCGCCCATATAAGTATTCGTGGAAGCGTTTTACTCCAGCGACAATTG
Organism: Laticauda colubrina; assembly: GCA_015471245.1. Lineage (NCBI taxonomy): Eukaryota > Metazoa > Chordata > Lepidosauria > Squamata > Elapidae > Laticauda > Laticauda colubrina. The sequence continues at coordinate 20,519,640 of BLBF01000002.1, forward strand.
CTAGAGCTTCCCTGTCCAATTGGCTGTAATTCCGCTTGGTTTTTGATAGAGTCCTAGAGTAATATGCGACGGGTGCTTCTCTGCCATCAGGTAGTTGGTGGCTCAGGATGGCACCTACTCCATATGGTGAGGCGTCGCAGGTCACTGTTAATGGCAGAGTGTTGCTAAATTGGATGAGAACGTTTGTTGATGTTAGCAAGCTTTTAATATTTTGGAAGGCTTTTTTTTCTTTGTAACCCCAAGTCCAAGTTGCCTTTTTGTCTAGCAGACGGTGTAACAGTTCTGCTATAGTGGCTTTGTTTGGCAGGAACACGTTATAAAAATTAATTAATCCTAAGAATGCTTGTAGTTCGGTTTTATTTCTTGGTTCAGGAGTGTCTTTGATTGCTTTAACTTTTTTGTCTGTGGGGTGGATACCTTCTCCGTCTATTGAGTAGCCCAGGAATTCGACGCTGTTCTTAATTAAACAGCACTTTTCTCTATTTACCTTGAGGCCAGATTCCCTAAACTTAGTTAATACTTCTTTGAGTCTTTTCCTTAATTGAGTTTCATCTCTGGCCGAGATTAGGACATCGTCAAAATAGGGAACGACTCCTTGTATGCCATTTAGAAGGCGTTCCATCAGACTCTGGAAGACGCCAGGGGCCACGCTTACTCCAAATTGGAGCCGGTGACATTTGAATGCGCCCTTATGGGTGACTATAGTCTGTGCTTCTGCTGTTTCTGGGTCCACTGGCAGTTGTTGATAGGCTTGTGCCAAGTCGAGTTTGGCGAAAACTTTGCCTTTTCCCAGGGAGTGAAGCAAATGCTGGACTACTGGCACCGGGTATGCGCTTGGTTGTAATGCGTGGTTCAGGGTAGCCTTATAGTCACCACAGATTCTGATGGACCCGTCAGGTTTAATGGGTGTGACAATAGGCGTTTCCCACTTGGCATGGTCCACAGGTTCTAACACCCCTTGGGCTATTAATTTGTCCAGCTGTTCCTCTATTTTTGCCTTTAGTGCAAAAGGAACTCGCCTGGCTTTTATTCTTCGTGGGGCTATTTGGGGGTTTAGATTGAAAGAAATGGGATTTCCCCGATACTTGCCAAGTGAGCTGTCAAAAACGTCCTGGAATTCTCGGATGAGGTCGTCTTCCCAGCCGGTTGTAGTCACTCGATCGACCCCGGTCATCCCGATGCCCAATGGCGCGAACCATTCGATGCCCAGGAGGCTTGGTCTGTCTTGGTCGACTATAGTCAGCGGAAGCACCTTGACGTGATGTTTGTAGGCGACTCGGAATTGTCCCATGCCTACCACAGGGATTTGGTTTCCCTGATAGTCCTTGAGGGTTAGGTGCTGCTTCTTCAATTCTTTGGGTTTGATACCTGGGACTAGCTGTTTTATTGTGTCCCACGATACCATGGAGAGGAAGGACCCCGAGTCCACTTCCATCTTGCAGTGTTTTCCTTCGATTTTCACGATGACTTTAATTTTTTTTCCACTTTCCGTCTGAGCGCTCTGTATAATGACAGTTTGGTGTGTACTGGCTCGCTTCTCTTGTTGCCACTTTCTCTCGGCTCGTTTAGGCTCGGCTCGTGTTGGGGAATTTCTGCGTCTCGTCGGGCTGTAGTATTTTTTGTTCCTGCAGACCTTCTCGATGTGCCCTCGTTTTTTGCAATGCCGGCAGATGGCATCGAGAAATCTGCATTCGGCTCGGGGATGGTTTCCTCCGCAGCCAACGCATTCCCGCCAATTTCTCCTTTCACGCTCTTTTTTGTTCGTGAGCAAACGGTGGACCTCGTCGTCCTCTTCGCTCGATTCAATTGTTTCGCCCGACTGTGGTGGCAGGGTGCTTTCTGTCTTTGGTTGGTGTTTCTTCGCTGTGTGTGTTCATCTTTTTAATGGCTACGGCAGATTTTTTCGCGGCTTCAGCGGCTGTGGCTTCTGCGATGGCTTCGGTAACGGTGATGTTGGGTTTGTTGAGCAATTTACTCTGTGCGGTCAAGTCTCTCAGGCCCAGCACCACGCGATCCCTCATTGCCTCGTCTATGTCCAAAAATTCACACTCACCCCCTATTTGTCTGAGGGCAGCGATGAAATCGGCGACGGTCTCTCCCTCTCTCTGGTCTCTGCGGTAAAATTCGTGTCGCTTTATTAAGTTAGACACCATCGGAGCGTAGTGTGCTTTGAGGAGTCTTTGCAATTCTGTCCACGTTAGTTGTTTAACGTCCCGGGGCTTCGCGAGGGCCTTTGCCATCTTAAAAACTGTTGGCCCGCAGTGCGTCAGGAACACAACTCTCTTGCGTTGCTCTGAAATGCCTTCCATTTCATTGCTCTCCAAATACATTTGGAAGCGATCAGCATAGGAATCCCAATCCTCTTCGTTGGGATTGAAGGGTGCGGGCGGTGCGTTGTTTCCAGACATCTTGGTTGTAATCTGGACTTCTTATCACCGCGTGCAGGTTTTTCCGTTCAGGACGATCCCACCTTCGTCGCCATTGTTTTGTTCGGAAAACACACGAGGTAGACCAGGTTCCAACAACAAATACTTTATTCTTCAACTAGTTAGTAAATAGGAACACTTGGCTGAAGCTGAGGCCAGCCTTTTATACAGGCTGGCTTGCCTGCTTGCAGCCAATGGCAGTTGTTTAGATTTGCCGCCTTTTAGCAGCTCTTTGGATTGGTTCCTAGTGAACCAATCCAATGTTCATTTTATTGACCAATCAGGTTTGTAGATTTGGAGTCACCCACTTTACATATAGAACACTCTGAATCAATTGTGAATCCCATGGGAAGAAATATTTAATTTGTTTGATGGAAATAGAGGAATAGAGGAAATAGTGGAGGCTTCAGAATTGTGACAGGTCACAATAGGGCAATTTGGGCTGCCTCTTTTGCCCAGTATTGCAGGGAAGGTTTCTCTAACATCTCTCTCCTAGCATTGGCTAAACTAAATTGGTCTAAGCTAACCAATTTTGGGATATACCACAATGTGGGTCAAAGCTGCACACTGAAAAATTCACACAACCCAGAGCCCTCTAGTGCAAATGACCTTCAACCAGTGCTGGAGAGGTTTCTGTCATCTTTCTCTTGTCCCAAGAAATCTAGAGGAGATGCTGAGATGATGTCCAAAACTGAGCAAGGCAATGAGTTAGGTGAAGGTTGCATAGCTGAAGCTTCATCAGATGAATGCAATCCTTCAAAGCTTTTAATAGCCCTAGCAAATAGATTACTTTACCTTGCACTATATATTAATTCTAAGTCATTGATTCAGCCATATCCATTTTTTTTCTCTGTCTATTTTTGTGGATTGTGCCTCTGTCAAAGAAGTGTATGTATGTGCATGTAGACTTTCATATATGCAAATAAAGACTTTCATGTATGCAAATTGTCACATGTATATCTTTATTAGGCAAGAGAGAGAGTTCAAGATAGGTTTTAATTGGAGCTGACTAATGTTCGCATATAATCCCATTGGTCTTTTTCTGTTTATCATTATTACTATTATTATTGTATCCCTTGTTTCTCATTTTAAGTTTTGGGCCAACTTTGTTGATAAATGAGATATTTGATCTAAGCTTGGCCAATTTATTTCATAAGTGAACTATATTTTATTGCACAGTTTAAGCTTTGAATGAGTACATAATTAGTAATAAACATTCATAAATAATCATTTCTGATGATTACTTACTTTGTCTTGACTTTGTCTTACTTTGTACTCAATGGTCTGCCAAAAACTCAAATTATGGCAAATTTTGAAAGCATATTTGACTTCAGTTCATTCAAATGAGAGGTCCATCTGAGCATTCAGAAGCCATATGTGTATATTGTATGCCTATGTATATATATATAATTTATACAGTTGCCCATCTCAACAACAGTGACAACAATCAGATAAAAATAAAATATTTTGCTATGAGCTTACAAAAGTTTGTAAGAGGAAAGCTATGTCATTGCATGTAGTGAAATATCAGGATTCTCATGGCACTTTTGCTTACAGCTAATATACTTTTATGAGTTCACTTCACCAGATGCATGGAATGGCTAAATAATGCAAGTCTACAATACATGAAAATAACTTTCTTCAAGGTAATGATGGGCCTGCATTTTACTTGCTTTATCAGATTATAGATAAAGTATGGAACAGAATAATGTACTAATGATGCTTATTCTTTCAATGTTATCTTCCTATCTGAGGAAGAAGTTATAATGATTGTTATAAACTTTGTTTAAACAAAATTTAACAACCATTTATTACAATTCTGAAGATTTTTACTCCTGAATAACCTCCTAACTTATTATTTCTGAATAAACATGTTTAGGATTATACTGCCAGTAGATATCTTTTGTCTATCCATATCTTCCTCCCTGCTAGCTAACTTTCCTATTTGATTATGCCTGGTCTTTCTCATTTAGGATAGTGATCTATGAATAGTTAAGTACAAAATGAGCAGCGCTTAGTTACTTACATTTCACCATGCACAAGGGAGACATAGGGGCTTTATAATTAAAACAGAAGCATTGTCAGTAGTTAAGTTCAATTAAAAGCCACAGCAAATATAATTTTAATAGCTTATACTAAATGGCAACAATGAATGAGTATCTATAAAGGATATCCTTTCATACATTATTTAAATAATGATTCCTCTAAAAAGTGGAGAAAGGCTGCTAAGGTGACTAGGTACTTTGGTCCTTAAAATGAGTTTGGATTTAGTAGCATCTGTATTTAGGTAAGTATATGGAAACAGAAAAGAGAAGGAAAAATAAACAGATCTATAGGACAAATAAATGCTGAACAGTATGGTGGCCTAGAGTGGAGCTTTAACCTCACAATCAGAATCCTAGTTAGCAGCAAATATTTCTCTTTCTGGGCGCAAATTCTGCATAGGCAACAAGAAGAGCATCCAACCAGTAAATGCTCACCTCCCTCCATTCTGCCACCCTGATTCCACCCCAATGTAAGGGATTATAGGGTCATTAAAAAAATAGGGCAAAGACATGCTTTTGAATTATGCTATGTGATATCAATTTTGGAATATTAACTTGTAGGAACTATTTTCATAAATTTGTATAGAATTATGAGCAGTGTTATAGATAAATAATTCATCCTCTATGTACCTCTATACAATGGAAATCTACTATAAAGAATTTCAGTTCTTTAGGAAAAATCTGAACAGTTAGCGTGGGTGATGTTTAAACTTCTTTAATGCTGAAGCTGGCATTTCAGCAGGGAGCATAAGGCATTATTTTCATTCTATAAATAAAGTTGCTACACATTTTGCAAACAGAAGGACAATATAACCATTATAATCCTATTCTCCAAAATAAAAGTGTCAGCAATGTGATCCTGTGGAATTATTTTAATGTGCTAAAGCTACTTAAAAGAAAACTTCCTTTTTTTCTTACACACAAGCATCCATGAACAGATATATACCTAAATCCCTAGGATATTTGTCTGAAGAGACATCTTGGTTATTTATTTAGAGATTTGGAGGTGGGGGGGAGGTGACATGCTATAATGGGAAAATATTATAGCCAACTATACATGCATAAACTATATGTACTTGGGAATACCAGCATCCAGTAAATAATTCTATGTGTAGTTTTTCTTTTTCTTCTGATTATTATTCATGGAAAGGTTAGCAAAGTTATTCTGATCAATATTTTTCATAATTTAGTCCCATATCAATGTATCCTGATTTTAGTAAATAAGCATATTTTTACAGTATATGATTTTAGCTTTTTATATGAAAGTATCAGGACAGCACCTGCTGGATTGCTCACAGATTCATTTTTATCTAGAATTTTTCTCTCCTCACAGTAGCCACAGATGTCTTATAAGCAGGAAATAGAGATTACTGTTGTTCCATATTTATTTATTTATTTATTTTATTTGGTTTGTTAATTGCTTACAAGATAAGAGTTATAAGTAAAAACATAGCCATGAATACATGGATACATATAAGAAAAATAAAAATAAAAGAAATAATAGGACAGGAATGGCAGGCACCTTGGTGCGCTTATGCACACCCCCTACAGACCTCTTAGGAAAGGGGTGAGGTCAGTAATAGAAAGTCTAAGGTTAAAGTTTTGGGGGTTTGGGGAAGAAACCACAGAATCAGGAAGAGTATTCCAGACACTGACCATTCTGTTGCTGAAGTTGTATTTCCTGCAATCAAGTTTGGTGCGGTTAACCTTGAGTTTGTATCTATTGTGTGCTCTTGTATTGTTATGGTTGAAGCTGAAGTATTCATTGACAGATAAGACATTGCAATATATAATTTTATACACAGTACTTAGATCGGACCAAAAGCGGTGTAGTTCTAGGTTTTCTAGGTCTAGAATTTCAAGTTTGGTGGCATAAAGTATTGCCAGTATGTAAGCAGAGCATTTTTTTGTTGAGATTTGAAGTTGCCATTTGTTTGACCATTCTGATACATAATCAAGGTCTTTTTGAAGGATAGCAGTATTGTCTGTGGTGTTGAATAGCTTTACATCATTAGCAAAGAGAACACAATTGCTCGTAAAGTGGATCACAGAGGTCATTTATGTGGAATATGAAGAGAGTTGGTCCTAGAACACTACCTTGGGGAACACCACTGTTGATAGGTACAGAATTTGATAAGACAATTTTGACCATTTGCTGTCTGTTTGATATCCAGTTATATATATCTATATTATTATATATATATATATTACATATCCAGTTATGCAGGTGTCCAGAGATACCATAAGATTTTATTTTTAGAAGTAGTTTGTCATGTACCACTGAATCAAAGGCTTTACAGAAGTCTATATAGATTGCATCTACTGCTTTGTCCTGATCGAGTTGTGTAGTCCATATGCTTTTGCAGTGTAAGAGTTGCAGATTGCAGGATAGTTTTTTTTTCCTGAAACCAAATTGTTTATTAGAGAGTAGGTTGTTTGTCTCTAAGTGGAAGATAATGGATTGGTTAATAATTGATTCCATGACTTTACAGGTGACGCAACATAAAGAGATTGGTCTGTAATTTTAAACTAGGCTGGGGTCTCCCTTTTTGAAGATGTGGATGACCGTGGCTTGTGACCATAGGTTTGGCAAGGAGCTGGTCCTGAAAGATTTTTGAAGATTATGCTTAGAGGTTCGGCTATGGCAGTGGATAGCCTTTTTAAGAAGTAGGCACATATTCTGTCCGGTCCTATAGATAGAGATGGTTTTAGATTGTGTAGTGCTTTTTCAACATTGTCTTCTGTAAAATTGATATGTATTAGATCATTGTAGTTTTCTGTGGTTCAACTAGGAAATAACTGGGCATGATCCACTGCTGTTTACAAATACTGAGCCAAAGAATGTGTTAAAGAGGTTGGCTTTAACAGTGTCGTCGTTGCAGTATTTACCATAAGGTAAATTATGCATACTTTGTTGTCTTCTATGCTTAGAGGACTACTTTTGAATTATTGATAAGATTCAGTACTGTTTTATTTCTGATACTAATTTTTTTTCATGTAAAGAAGAGAAAGCAGCTGTCTACACATACAATTTCCATTCACAATATACAGAAGAAAGGTGGGCTGAAATATTTACTTGGGTCAGATTTTTAATCAAAATGTCCCCAAGTAAAAATGTTCCCAAGTAAAAATGTTCCTCTTCATAGGTTGTTTGTATCAAAATATTATGAATTGGGAGAAGTATTTAATTTAAATGGTTTTAATAAATATTTACAAATAGTGGAATTTTGTTAATTAAATATTCTCAAAACATTTCCCATTTCTGGTAAGGAGAACTCTCCAGAGCATATTTTCTCTAAGTTTTAGTGCACAAAACTCCTATTAACATTAGAAAGATTTCTCCATGCAGAACAAGAATGGAATATGAAATGAAAAAGCTTACTAGAAATATTTTATGAGCAATTTGCTCTTAGAGTTTTATTACTTCATAGTTGAAGGAAGTTTAATTTCAACATAAAAAACAAAGTAACAGAGTTGGAGGGGACCTTGTTCATCTTTCTGTCCAACCCCTTACTCAAGCAGGAGGCCCAATACCATTCCAGACAAGTGGCTGCCCAGTATCTTCTTAAAAGTATCCAGTGATGGAGTACCCACAATTTCTGAGTGCAAGATGTTCCACTGGTTAATTGTTCTCACTGTTAGGATGTTTTTCCTTAGTTCTAGGCTTCTTTCCTTGATTACTTTCCATCTATTGTTTCTTATTTTGCCCTGTCTTGCCATTATTGACTTTATTTGAAATGATGAGGGGATCCTGTTCTAATCCAGATTAAAACATAATTATGGAGAATCTTCTCATTTTATGACAATTAATCAGTCTTCAGATTTAATTGATCAATTTTCTAATCAACCTCTTAGAAAAAGTAGATTGAAAGACAAAAAACCTCAGCCATATCTGGAAAAACCAGGAAACTCATTGAACTCACTTTACTCAAAAATAAGCACATAGTACTATAAATGAAATTTATTTGTATATAGTATTTCTTAAATAAATATTGCAGTTTCAAGGAAAACTGCTTCAAACATTATTTTGAGAATGACTCTTAACCTGAAAAAAAATCATTTAATTCAATTCATAATCTATGTTCTAAAATTCCAATACATTCCTAGGGAGAATTTTAGATTTCTTGCTTCTTTTTTTTAAAGCGTGAAGGAGGAAAATGAAAAATCTTCCTTGGGTTGAAGTTTCCCAGCACATCAAAGTTTAGTATCTTAGTAAAATCTTACGAAAATAATCTTAAAAAGACATTTCAACCAATGGAAATATTATTTAAAAATAAGCACAAATCCTGGTGAAATAAATATAACTGTCTGTCACGATTTTTTTAATGGAACATACGGACAAAATTTTAACAGCCATTAATATTTATGTTTCCAGAAAAAGAACATCACCCTAGTTTGTAGCCTTCCTCAGGCACACAAGTTTTAAAATGAGGTATATGTTATATTTGGTCATCACAATATAAAACAGATGTTGAGACTCTGGAAAGAGTTCAGAAAAGAGCAACAAAAAAGATTAGAGGAGGTTAAAACATATGAAGAACAGTTGCTGGAATTGAGTATGTCTAGTTTAATGAAATGAAGGACTGGAGATGACATGGTAGCAGTGTTCCAATTATTGACTGGCAGCCACAAAGATGAGGGAGGAAACCATTTTTTGAAACCATCAGAAGGTAAAGCCCATGTCACACTGAACCAACGGATGCAAAGAGGATGTAAAACAGACAAAAAACCTTGCCATCCATTCGAAAATGCGATGTACTCACTGCCTCCGTTTGGCTTCCTCTCTATCCATCCAGCATCCATTTATGGACGTTTCATCTGCTTCGAAAGTTTTGGGCTGCCTAAAATTTTGCGCGGAAAATGTATCTAGTTCGTCCGTTCTGCATCCGCTACGTATCCGCTACGCATCCGCTATATCTTCTAGGCATCTGCTGTGCATGCGCGCAACTCGCATCCGCGCAACACGCATCCGCACAACTCGCATCCGCTTGGACGCAGGGAGGAAGTGGAATGGATGCGGAACGGATGCAGAACGGATGCCTAGCAGATACAGAATGGAAACAAAGCATCTAAAACGGAAAAAATGTTCGCAGAGGGGACCTATCTCGGATATTAAGGATGTCTACAGGATGACTAGAGGATGCCTAGAGGATGCCTAGCGGAAAACCTATACTGCCTATAAAAAGGGGGAGCAACTCGCCTGCATCTCACTTTCAGAACAGCAGCCCAGCAGTGCAGACCTCTGCAGCCTTCATCTGGCTCTTCCTCTTCCACAGCATCCAATCATGTCCACCGTGGATTGTGACAAAATCCTTTGGGCAGCCACCATCCTTCTGCAACAGAGCGAAACCATCTACAGGCTCTGTGAACTCTACTACGGGAAGAAAAGGAGGCACCCAAAAAAAGTCTGGGTCCGAAGATGGTTCGTCAGAAGAGCAGAGGACGGACTGTACAACAAGCTGATGGTGGAGCTCAGGAGCGAAGACACTCGGGCATTCCAGAACTTCATGAGGATGCCTCCAGCCATGTTTGACGAAGTTGTGCAGCGCCTGACACCCAGGTTGAGCAAGACAAACACCAATTTCCTGCCCAGCCTGGAACCTGGGCTCAAGGTGGCACTCACTCTGCGCCACCTGGCCTCAGGGACCTCCTACAGGAGCATGTAGTACGGCTGGAGGGTGCCACCCAGCACCATCAGCTTTGTGGTCAGAGAAGTGGTGCAGGCCATCATTGAAGAGTACATGGAGGAGCTCCTCCAGTGCCCCTCCACTGAAGAAGGCTGGAAGAAAGTTGCAGAGCAGTGGTATCAGAAGTGGAACTTCCCCCACACCGTTGGAGCCATAGATGGGAAGCACGTGGCCTGCAAAGCGCCAGCCAAGTCGGGGTCCACTTATCACAACTACAAGGGCTTCTTCAGCATCATCCTCTTCGCCATGGTCGATGCTGACTACAAGTTCATGTACATCGATGCTTCAGGCAACGGCTCATCTTCAGATGCCCAGGGATACAATGCCAGTCACCTCAAGGAGGGGCTGGAACGCAACCTCTTCATGGGTTTCCCAGATCCAGACCCACTGCCCAATGACACACAAGATGTGCCCTACTTCATCGTGGGGGATGACGCCTTCTCCCTCACAACCTACCTCATGAAGCCCTACACCTCCAAATACCTCACCTGTGAAGAGAGGATCTTCAACTACAGGCTGTCCAGGGCAAGGCGGGTGGTGGAGAACGCCTTTGGCATCCTGGCCAACAGGTTCCAGGTACTTCTCACCAACATTCAACATAGCCCAGAGACCATGAGGAGGACCGTGGAAGCTTGCTGCATCCTGCACAATCTCATGCACACCCGCTACCCAGTCTTGCAGAACAGGCTTGTGGACCGTCAACAAGGTAATGGGGACATGGAGCCTGGGGAATGGAGGCAAGGGCAAAACCTGATAGACACTCAGGATGTGCAAGGCCCCAACAGAGCCTCACGTTAGGTGAAGAAGCAGCGCAACCTCCTGAAACACTGGTGCAACTCCCCAGCTGGAGCAGTGAAGTGGCAAGACAGGATGGTAAATGCTTAATGGATGCTTCCTTCAGCCTATCTCATCACACGGATGAGATTGGGCCATGTATGTTGGGTTGGCCTACAATGAACAGGGCGTTTAATAAAGAGTTGTGTTTATGTTGACATGTGTGGATAATTATTACATTATTATTGATAATAAAGGGCCGTAGGTGTGGCACTTGGGAGGGTGGACCATACAGTCCCACTATGCTTGCACTGGAGGTTTATCTATCCCACAGCTATTACCCATCCCAAAGATATCCCTACCCATCCCACAGGTATCCCTGCCCATCCCACAGCTATCTTAACCCATCCCACAAGCATGCAAAGTCTTAAACCATTTCTCAAAGTTTTCAGCAAGACTTTATTAAAAAAAAGAAATGAAGCAAGTGTGTGAATCATAAATAGACTTAATTAACAACAAGCTATACGACAAAAATGAGTCTCTGGCACTCCTCTTGGTCGCTCAGTCTCAGGGGTGAAGGGTCCAGTTGCTGTGGAGGTGGCCTGTGCTGGAGTGCTTTTCATCAGCTCCTCCAGAAGCAGAAGCAGCAGAAGCGCCAGCCCCAGAAGAGCGAGCCCATGCTGCAGAAGCCCCAGCAGAACCAGAGTGAGGGCCAGGGGCAGGATGGTAGCCCTGTCCCTCTTGCCAGGACTGGCAGCAGATGGCTGAGGCTTGCTGTGCTTCCGCATGGTTGTGGGGTTGCTGGCTGGCAGGGAGGCTGGCAGGAACCAAGGCTGGCAGGAAGGCTGGCAGGGAGGCAGGCACCAAGGCTGGCAGGCAGACCGACTGGCAGCAAGCCTTGCAGGCAGGCTTGCAGGCAGGCTGGCAGCAAGGCTGGCAGCAAGGCTGACAGCAAGGCTGGCACCAAGGCGGGCAGCAAGGCTGGTAGCAAGGCTTGCAGGCAGACATGCAGGCAGGGCAGGCAAGGCAGCCAATCCGTCTGGCAGCAGGTCTTTCCTCTGAATGGCGACCTGCTTCCCAGCTGCTTCCGTTATATCCGCGGGGCTGACGCAATGCATCCTCCCCGCATGCGCAATTAACGCCAGGCATCCGTTAGGCTTCTGCTCTGCATCCACTGTGCATCCGCTGTGCATCCGCTTCATCCGTTCGGCGTCCGCTGTGCATCCTCTGTATCCGTTCTGCGTCCGCTTTGTTGAGGTCCCCCGGAAGCCTAGCGGACACGCCATCCGCTCTCATCTGCTTCCATCCGCTGGGCTTCCATTCCGTATCCGCTTTGCATCCACCCTGCGTCCTCCCCGCGTCCGTGTTATCCGCTCCATTATGCAAATTTTTGCCCCTTTTGAGAGCGGATAACAACGGATGGAACATTTTGCTCGTCCGCTGTGTCCTTTTTGCATCCATTGGCCAGTGTGACATGGGCTTAAGATAAGAACTATTGTATGGAAACTAATCATGGAGAGAAGCAGTCATTAACTAACTTAACAGTGAGAAAAATTAACTAGTGGAACAGCTTGCCTTCAGAAGTTTTGCTCTTCCACTGCATGTTTTTAAGAAGAGATTGGACAGCCGAATTGAGAGGGGGCTTCAAGAGCCCTTCCAACTCTGTTATTCGGTTATGTTATCAGACAGCAACACAAACAACATCCTTGCTATTGAAAATGAAAATAATAATTCTGGATGAGATATAAATGTTGGATGGCACTTAGAGAATCTGCATTGTCAAAATTTCCATCTGTCAAAGACCACATTGCTTGGATCTGCACATACACTATGGCAATACATTGTGACATTTTAATTTTTGGTGGTAAGAACTGGATGTGTAAGAAGGGCACCACCATGTGTATGAAGGCCACTAGAACAGGAAACTGTGATTTCAAAACAATGCATACATAATAATAATGCAGCAGCTTAAATGAAAACACTTAGGAGTTTGTTTGCATTATACACAATTTGGACTGCCACGAGGATTTTCCTAAAGTACAGCTTTTCTGCAGCACTTATGAAAAGATAAATATTTATTTACTGAAAGGAACAAAAAATATTATTTCAAGAGTTAGTCATGCTTTAATTGCTTATAGTGTCTAATGAAGTAAAAGAATGGATTGATGAGTTTGTGTGGGATAAATTACTACAATTACTAGATGCAATTGCAATTTACAGTACATTCAAAGTCTCTTGTAAATAGCTTTAATTAATGGATTGGGTCTAATGATTTGTTCTTGTGGCTAGAATTGCATCTCAGGTGAAAAATAATTGGTTAGAAGTATAAATCTGGTTAATATTCTTCATTTTATTTGTTATGGGAATTCATATTTGAAGAACAAATGCTGTTGCTTAAGCAAGATAATTTTTTGTATGCTTGGGCAGTTTAGTGCTATCTAATTCAGCTCCATGTTCTCCTTTATCATGTTATCAAGGGCCATGTGTAAAATAATAAAATATGGGGGAAATCCATCTTGAACTGCATTCAGAAATCTCAGAAAAGATGCTTTTTTCACAAAAAAGAATCTTGAGAAGCAATAGTACATTCATTTCAAGTTTTTTAAAAATGAATGTAAGTTTTAGGTCTTAAAGAAAAAAAAAATACCTAGGTATGATTTTCTCTTTCTTCAGACTTGTAGTTCAGAGAATTGTGTTAATCATTGTGCATTTTTTGATATTCTAGACCATTTTCACATCAAAGTTAATATATCTATAACATTTTGTCTGGCCTTAACTAACCTGATCTTTGATTAGAATGAATTTTATTTTTAAAGAGAAGTGTAAATTTTAATATGGTAAAATTTCACATTTTTGGGACAGCCTTATTCTAACCACATACCATAGAATTGACCATTCCTCATTCTCATTATGATTTAAAACTGCTTTTCATGAAAAGAGGAAAAAGTATCATTCACAATGGCAAGACTTGGTAATAAGATTAAATATTCAAATATTATGCAATGTGTATTGCTCTTGTTATTGAACATGCAAATCTGATGCATGCAAAATCTGGAATAATTTTCCTCTCTTCCAAATTTTAAAACAGAGATGTTAATTTAAAATAGTAATAAACTAAAAGGGAAGGTTATGAAAGCAACTTTAAATCAATAAGACAATGAGCTAAGATCCAGGCTTTGCTCAATAGGCAGGGCAGGAGGAACAATTGGGAAAATTCTAATAATTCAAAAATTTCAAATGAGTTAATAGAGAAAAATGAGAGAGCTGTAATATGAATAATATAGGGTCTCCTGCTTGAGTCAGAGATTAGGCTAGTACTCTATGTAACTTTCTATGTAATTCTCAGAGTATTCTGATGACTGTTGTGTTTCTAGAGGGCAAATCAAATAGAAATTCTTTTTCCAGTCATAATTTCATGTAAGAATGTGTACTTTTTTTTAAAAAAAGTGTACATCTATTAAAGCTGAATACAAAATATACTGAATACAATATATACTGAAAACGAAGAGAAAATTTGGGTATTATTTTAGAAAGTTACTGAAAATGAAATATATACTTATCAAAATGAATTTATTTTTTTTTATTAATAAATATAAATAAATGTGGATCTTTAATGAAACACAAACTGCAGCAACATTTGGAATGCAAGCTAATAGAAACAAACACAACAGAAAGGAATAGTATGTAATATATTGGGAAAGAGATAATTGGTTGGGTATTGGCTGGTACATAAGACTACTTTAAACAGCAGTGTTAAGTTGTGAACTATGAGCTCTAGTTGTAATTCTTTTCTTGTTCTTTTATTTTCTTTGTTTCTTTCATAGAGTTACAGAGCAGTTCTTGTGGAAATCCTGGAACTCCATCCAAAGGTATTTTATCTGGAACACGATTTGATGTTGGTGACAAAATCCGATATAATTGCGTGACGGGCTATATATTGGATGGTCATCCCCAACTTACCTGTATAGCCAGTTCAGTAAATACAGCATCCTGGGACTTTCCAGTTCCTATCTGTAGAGGTAAGTTGAACATCCAATAAAAATTGACATTCACTATAAAAAAACTGATATTAAATGTTTAAAAGTTTAATTTGTGAAACTTTGTATTAGAACTAGGAGGGTGGGCTTTATGATACTGGGTATTTATTAAAAATGAGGCTGCTGATATGACTGTAATGTTTGACTTATAACCTGGATGACAAATAATACAAAGCTGAATCAAACTAAATACGTTATTTGCAAAGTCCTAATTTTTAAGGAAGTGATAGTTCTTTCCATTCTGGAAGGGAATACTATCTTCCAAAAGGAGCTCTAATATTAAGCCTACCTAAAAGATTTGGATTCAGGTTATCTGAAATATGTTTTTCTGGATGATTCTTCTCTATGTAGATTAAAGTCGTTTGGGGAGATTCAGTGCAACATTCTTGTTTAGAAATAGCTCAGAAATAAAATTATTCTGCATTTGTCATGGTTTCTAAAAGGTACCAATTAAAAAAGAAACTTTTTTGGGGGGCATTTAGTTAGATGACATTTGGCTGAGAGTAAGCCACACTACATGCAAAGGAATAATTTCTAAGTTGACACACATTAGATTTTATGGAAAACCATTTCTAGACCATTAGATCTAGTATATGCTAGATCATTAATTATGCAAAATATAAACTGGAAACTAAATTGCAAAAGAAGATGTAATATGGGGAAAGAAGAAGACATACTATTGGGAGGTATAATGCTAAAAAGAAAAACCCACCCTAATATGAACTCATAGAAGAAGAGAATTGAACAATGTTTATTTATTTATTCGATTTGTCAATTGCTTACAAGATAATAGGTATAAGTATAAACATAATTATGAATATATGAAATGGATACATATAAGAAAAATAAAAAGAAACAATAGGACAGGGACGGTAGGCACGTTGGTGCATTTATGCATGCCCCCTACAGACCTCTTAGGAAAGGGGTGAGGTCAATAGCAGACAGTCTAAGGTTAAAGTTTTTGGGGTTTGGGGAAGAAATAATATTTATTAGGAAATTCTGAGTTACATAGCCACTGTATGTAAAATATTATGGAACTCTTCCTATTAAGTCTTATGGTTGTTCTTGTTGCTTTTGATATTATGTTCTGCTTTGGTTTTCCTAGGAAAAGACAATAGAGCTTAAATAATGCATAGAGAAAGCTTTGGCTACAAGCAGTCTATTTATCTTATTTTAAATACTGGTGAAATAGTGATTGCCCTTGAAGTGTCTTCTTACAGCCAACAATTTATTATGCAATTCCAATTTTCCTTTGCATGGCAACCTGTAGAAAAAACAGTTCATCTTCAGAGCATCCAAGTGAAGCAGTGAACCCAACTGCTACAGACCTATGTATAAAATAAAGTTTAGTTCAAAGTACTACAGAGTTTTGTTTGAAGTACAATCACAAATGTTTCTCCCCCAGTATTTTGTGTTCTTTTTTACTGGGGAATTTATTTTATTGAACAAAGGGAGAGACAAAAGGGACAGTAAGAGTTTGCAATGATGGAGATCTAATGAAAGGAAGCTGGAGTCTAAAAATTGTTCTCATTGCCTGGTCACAGAGAAAATTTACTGCATTAATATTTCCTGCTTATATTCATGTGCAATAAAAGAAAAGATGTGATATGAGGCTTTCAAACATGGTGTGTTTTAACAATAGCAATTGACTTTGAGGACAAATTTAACATTGCGGTCCCATTGCAGCCAAATATTGGAGCAAGGAAGAATATTCTGGCATCCAGAGAGAGAATCCCAACACACTGTCCAGCTAATAAATTACAATAATGATACGAATAAATAATTACTGTTCTTTTGGTTCACCCAAAATTTACTGTCTGAGGTGGTTTCCTCATTTTCTCCAGGCTCTGAATCTTCCATGTTTTGCAAAGACAATCTTTGGTCTCTGTACCACATACAGCGTAAAAAGTGGATCTACCTCACCTGATTTAAAATTGTCTTCAATATTGTACATAAAAAGATGAAATAATTAATGTTGTGATTATGTGGAGATGTTTGCTTTGCGGCTGGTAGCTATTTGTATTGTAATAATAGATTTAAATAAAATATTTTTGGAGTGAGTCTGCTGCAGGGGTGCAATTCAACCAGTGTAACAATACTACACCGGTTCGGTGAGCATGTGCTTTGCTTTGCATGCGCGCAGGGCATTTGCTACTGATCTTCTCCAGCAATCTCTCTGTGTTAAACAGCTGATGTGTGACAATCTGTTGTGCTGTGCGAATCAGCTGAGCTTGAAAACCAGGATACAAAGCATAGACTCAAGCTGGGGCCGGCAGATGGGCCCAATAGCTAATTGATGGAGTGAACCTGTTCGTCTGAACTTGGCCAAATCGGTAGAATCCCACCCCTGGTCTGCTGAGTACATCAGTGAGTGCTGAGAAAACATGTTTATCCCAACAGTATCATGAGGAGTCAAATTCTGTTTCAGATCTACATACAGTAAATACTCCTTATCATTATACAACTAAAAATGGAACATGCTATACCATTCAACAGAAGAGAACATTCATAACTCAAGTTTGAACCATGGGGTCTTTGGTGCTTTCTGATCTTAGTTGTTTTCTTGCAAATATTTCATTATCCAACTAGGTAACATTGTCAGTGCTGGAAGGAAGTGAAGTTGTGTACATCATCCCAATTTTATTCCAAGGATCATGTTCAACTTGAAGGTTATTTGGGTGCTATGTGTGTGTACATTCAGGTCATTGTTTTAGTGATTTAAATGACAGAACTTTGGAAACATTTAATTGTCCTAAATTCAATTATCATCAGAAATAAACTTTCTGTGAACTTTAAGGGATCGACTTGAGAGCCTACCAGCTTCAGCAGTGCATTCCACTACCTGAATATACTTGTTTATTATAGATACTGAATTACTCTTCCTATTAAAGTGTCTGTAAAGAAAACAAAACCTTGAAACAAAATTTCAGAAGTCAGCTTTCTTTTTTCTTTTCCTAATAATTTTCTGAGACTGCACTTTCTGGAAAGATAGGTACAATCCAACCAATTCATTTAAACCCTAATATAATGCTGTAAACATAAAACCTTAATTTAAGTCTATGAGATATCCATTCGGTATGTTCCTGTCTAGTCCAGTTTGATTCTGCTTTCCTATTGAAACTTATTATTAATTTGTCATGTGTTGTGACTAACATGGAAGCTATGAGTTCCATTCCAGAAATATGGAACAAATTGCAGATGTGAGAATGGGGTTTATTCCTGAATTATATTTACACTGTCTTCTGGCATTAGCAGAAAAAGCAACATTACTGGGAAGCATTCCAGTTGTTTTTTCTCCCCTTTCCTGCAGAGACCAAACAGAAGCTTTCCATTCAATTTTGCTTATCATACTGTTCATTGAGGAATGGGGTTCTGAATCTCAGTGTACTTTCCAACACTGAAATGTCTGTTGCATTTTGAGCATTCTGTGCCTCTTTTAAGCATCCAATATTCAGAGATTAAAAACATTTGCTGCCATAAACCCTTCCTGGACAAACAGTCTTTTGCAGATACTTGACAGACCTTTTTTAAAATAAGTTTGGGGAAATTGCTGTGTGTCAGCAATCATGTAGAATATCTGGTCAATCAGTGGGACAAAAAAAAATAACTTAATTGGTTCGTACTATTATTCTTAAGTGCCTTCTTCTTCCCTGTAGTACAGCTCAAACTGTTCTCAGAAAACTGAGAACAACAGAAGATAAATATGGGATTGGAGTGTGAATGGAGAACTTTTGCAGTGAATCAGATTGAACACCGAGTGGGTCCTTTGTCAGATCCATTTGAAGTCCCACTAAAAAGCAGTAAATGCAGCTAGGTTTGCGCAGAATGAACCAATGATATCTTCCATACTGTGTGACATCTGTTCCATGCAATGTTGTAGGAACATAGCTGGAAAAATTCTAAGCTTGCTGTCAACAATTTTTATCCTCCTTTACAGACAAAGTCAATTGGATTCAATTATTTCTGGATACCACTGTTGGATCAGGTCATAGAGAAATGACCTTGGCAACTGCTTGACAGGTTCCTAAGCCATTATTTTTAGGTTTTAAGTCTCAAAGACAATAGAAAAGATATGTCAAGAGATGACACTATCAGTGACTTATGTTACTCTTTCCCTTTCTGGCCTTTAAGTTGACTACCTGTCATGCCCCTGTTGGAGACTGGCTCTGAGGGACAGGAGGAACAGCTGACAGGAAGTGGAAGTGTTGCTCTGGAGGTTGTGGAGGAGGCTGGGGAATGTCAGAGGACGGCTGGGCAGTAAAAGGAAAACCCAGGCCCATCCCCTCTTCATCCTAGGGCATGCAGGAAGGAATGGAGAAGGGAACAATGTGGCTTACAGGAGAGAAAGTGGCGATGATCCCTCTCATTGGCTGAAGCTGGGGGGAATAGTATAAAGGAAGGACATTTAAAATACAGTGTTGTTAGAAGCAAAGCATGTTTTATTTCTAGTTGAAGTTTATCTTGGTTGGCGTTCTTCCAATGGGCTGTGCCTTGTTATCTTCTTGAAGTTTGTAATTAATTATCCTGGTCTGTCATGGAAATTCCTTCAGTGCGGTTTGTTTTGGTTTTTTATTTCTTCGTTATTTGTTCTTTGAGTTTGGACTGTATTTCTTTCTTTTGGAGATTATTTTAGAAAGAGTTTAATCTCCAACTGCAAACAATTGAACAGTGAAGCCAAGTTGGAGGCATTAAAGGAAATTTATTTACATTTGGGAATTTATTATGTGTTTGCTGCTTCCCAGGTCATCACACTACCTTGGAATAAATACACGAGTGAAAAAGATCACTTGTGCTTTCTTGAGTTTAAATTGTGTTTCTTCCTGTAGACTTTTCAAATTGTAAATCAGTTTCAGATACAGGTAGTCCTTGACTTATGACCACAATGGAGCCCAAATTCATATTGCTGAGTGATAAATTTGTTACATGAGTTTTGCCCTATTTTACAACTTTACTTGCCCCATTTCTTAAGTGAATCATTGCAGTTGTTAAATTAGTAATGGTTTGGAAAGTGTATCTGGCTTCCCCATTGACTTTGCTTGTCAGAAGGTCACAAAAAGTTGATTACATGACACCGGAACACCCCAACCATCAAAAATATGAACCAGTCATCAAGCATCCAAATTTTCATCATGTGACCATGGCGATGCTGCAATGGTCATAAGTGTGAAAATGGTCATAAATCACTTTTTTCAGTGCTGTTATAACTTCAAACAGTCATTAAATGACCTATTGTAAAATAATAGTCTCCTAAAAGACTATTATGCCCTACATTTTAAAATCCAAAACTCTAAGTATGTATCAGTCAGAGATGGTTTTCAGCAGGTTCTGACCAGTTCTGGAGAACTGGTAGTGGAAATTTTGAGTAGTTCAGAGAACCGGCAAATACCACCTCTGACTGGAGATTTTACAATATCCTTCCCCTTCCACGCCCACCAAGCCATGCCCATAAAACCAGTAGTAAAAAAAATTTGAATCCCACCACTGGTACCAATGAAAAATGAAATCATACAATGACAATTCAGTTTCATAAAATGTTAATAAAATATACCAATTCATTTAAAATGGCTTGAATTTTCTTTTTAGAAACTGAACATATGAGGTATGAATTCAAACCATATATAACAAAATCCAGTTTAACATCAGTAAAACTTCCTGCCATACAAGATTCAGAGATAGTTATTCCAGAATATTTGATCTAGATGCACAGTTTTAGGCCTAATTACAGACTCTTAAACTAATCTAGCTATCAAACCACTAGTAAATCTATATTTCAGTACTATTGTCCTGAAATACAGGGCAGGATGGGGAATGATAATGAACATAATGAACATAATGAAAAATAAGCTATCACTGTATATTATTACTATCTATATTCAAAGCCATATGTTAAGTCACCATTAATAGGTGATACAACATTTACAGTAAATACAGATATTATGGTTACTAAATGAGTACTATCTGTACAGACAGGCAAAGTTTAAATGGAGATAGGGCAATTTTGATTTATTGTGTTATGAAGTGTCAATTACTGTGTGCATAGCCCATGACCAGTTTTTAAATTAATTTCCCCCTCTGCTGACATATTAATTTTGATTGGGGCATTTTAAATGATGAAATCTGACAATAGTCTCATCCCATCACCTTCTACTTTTCAGATGGGGTAGGAATTGAAGACTGCCACATATGGCAGATTGGTGAGAATGATTCACCAAAAGCTAATAAATAAGGTCATGGTTAAATATAATATTGTCACTCTGTAAAGGTTATATTAATTAGGTTTGATAATCGAAGATAATATCTGTTATATTTTTGAAAGGTTGTTCTATTTGTAGGTAAAACTCACAATTAGCTTGTACCATTTGTTGCCTCTTTCAGAGATGTAGTTTAACTGTTACATATGAAAGGAACTATTTTTATTTCATTTTATTGCTTTGATATGACAGGCAATATATATGTGTGTGTGTGTGTGTGTGTGTGTGTATGTGTGTGTGTGTGTGTGTGTATCACAACGGCTGTGATAGCCTGACCCACATACAAACTCAATACATAAGCCTGATGATGGCAGAGGAGATTCTGCTGAAACGTTGCTACAACTTTAAAAGCACTACAATGACGTGGGATAATACCCGAAGGAAGATGAACAGCACACATGTAAGTACCCGCGAAAACTTAAAAAACCATATATGCTGTTAAGCTTCCTTCGGGTATTATCCCACGTCATTATAGTGCTTTTAAAGTTGTACCAATGTTTCAGCAGAATCTCATCTGCCATCATCAGGCTTCTGTATTGAGTTTGTATGTGGGTCAGGGTCTCACAGCCATTGGTTTTAAATTTGAGGCTAGCCTATTATTGTGGCAGGATGTTTTTTTCTACATCCTGATTGGTTGGGAATCTTGGTCTGTGTTTATTGGACTTGGAGTTTGTTTGATTGGTGTTTCTGGTTTCTTCTGTCTGTTTTGTGGCTTTGATTGGCTGGCAACACTCTGTTCCTGTATTGGAGGCTTTCAGTGCAGCTTGGCTTCGCGTGAAAGGACGGATATTATCTATTACAAAGCTAGGTTTCATATGGGTGCCTGGTGGGGGTGTGTTTGAGATGGAGATATCAGAGGGAGTCTGTTTGTGCCCAGGTGTTTGCCTGGCTTGTGGTGTGGAGATCTTTCTATTTGAGAGTGCAGGCTTCAAAATGATTGACAGTCTGGTGGAATCATCTCTTCTATTCATGCTTTCAGGTCATATTTCAATCTCTATGGCTTCTCTGATGATTCTGTGGCTGGGGTTTTCTATAGTGGCTAGGGTTTTAGTGCCATTGAAGTTGATGCTGTGATCTATGGTTTTAATGTGTTGGACTGGTGAGGAGGTGTGTTCCAGCTTTTTTACTGCATTTTTGTGTTCATCCAGGCGGGTAGTTATTCTTCTATTGGTCTGTCCAATGTATGTGGCCAGGCATGATGCACAGGGAACTTCGTGTATGCCTTGGTTTTCCAGGTCAATTTTGTCTTTGGGGTTTTTAAGGATGGCTGCTATTTTTTTGTCTCTTTTGAAGGCAGTCTTGATGTGATGCCTGTGTAGTATTTTGCTCATTTTGTCTGTAGTACCTCTTATGTAGGGCAGAACAGCTGTTCCATAGGTCTCTTGATCTTCTAGGTCTCTGTTATGTCTTGGTGTGTTTTTGTGGATCAAGCTGGTGATTTTGTTTT
The DNA here is from genome assembly GCA_015471245.1 of Laticauda colubrina. Lineage (NCBI taxonomy): Eukaryota > Metazoa > Chordata > Lepidosauria > Squamata > Elapidae > Laticauda > Laticauda colubrina. Next base: position 20,542,307 of record BLBF01000002.1, read on the forward strand.
TGTGGAAGCCGTTGGCTGTCAATACTTTAGTCAGGGTCCATAATCCAGTCCTTATATGTGTCTTGTCTCCCAGAACCAAACGTGATGGCTATCATCTGTAAGGAAGCTCGGTTTCATCTGGGTGTGTATGTGGAGTCTTGGAGTAGGTCTGTCAATTTTGTTTCATAGTCTTTTCTATCCATTACTACTGTGGCATTCCCTTTGTCTGCTGGAAATATAATTATGCTGCTCTCCTTTTTTAGGGCTTGTAGCACTTTGAATTCTTTGTGCAAGTTGCTTTGCTTGTGCATAGGATGTTAGTAACCCTTAGAAATCCTTAGAAACCACAAAGATAAAATTGACCTGGAAAACCAAGGCATATACTAAATCCCCTGTGCATCAAACCTAGCCATATACATTGGACAGACCAATAGAGGAATAAGTACCTGCCTGGAATGAACACAAAGATGCAGTAAAAAAGCTGGAACACACGTCCTCACTAGTCCAACACATGAAAGCCATAGGCCACAGCATCAACTTCAAAGGCACCAAAACCCTAGCCACTATAGAAAACCCCAGCCACATAATTGTCAGAGAAGCCATAGAGACTGAAAAAAGACATAAAACATGAATAGAAGATTCCACCAGAGTGTCAATCATTTGGAAATCTGTACTCACAAACAAAAAATTCTCCACACCACAAGCCTGGCAATCACCTGGGCACAAACAGACTCCCTCTGATACCTCCAGCTCAAACACACACCCTCTAGGCACCCAGATGAAACCTAGCTTTGTAATAGATAATTACCGTCCTTTCACGTGAAGCCAAGCTGAACTGAAAGCCTGCAATACAGGAACAGAGTGTTGCCAGCCAATCAAAGTCACAAAACAGACAGAAGAAACCAGAAACACCAATCAGTCAAACTCCAAGTCCAATAAACGTAGACCTAGACTCCCAACCAATCAGGATAGGCCAGCCTCAAGTTTAAAACCAAAGGCTGTGAGACCCACTTCCATACAGAAGCCTGATGATGGCAGATGAAATTCTGCTGAAACGTTGCTACAACTTAGAAAGCACTACAATGACGTGGGATAATACCCGAAGGAAGCAGAACAGCATATATATATATATGCTGTTCAGCTTCCTTTGGGTATTATCCCACATCATTATAGTGCTTTCAAAGTTGTAGCAACGTTTCAGCAGAATTTCATCTGCCATCATCAGGCTTCTGTATGGATTTGGGTCTCACAGCTTTTGGTTTCAAATTCGAGGCTGGCCTATTCTGAATGGCTGGGAGTTTTGGTCTGTGTTCACTGGACTTGGAGTTTGATTGATTGGTGTTTCTGGTTTCTTCTGGCTGTTTTGTGGCTTTGATTGGCTGGCAACACTCTGTTCCTGTATTGGAGGCTTTCAGTGCAGCTTGGCTTCGTGTGAAAGGATGGCTGCTATCCATTAGGAAGCCAGGTTTCACCTGGGTGCCTGCTGGGGGAGTGTTTGAGTTGGAGGCATCAGAGTTAGTCTGTTTGTGCTCAGGTGTTTGCCTGGTTTGTGGTGTGGAGATCTTTCTATTTGAGACTCCAACACAGGAACAGAGTGTTGCCAGCCAATCAAAGCCACAAAACAGACAGAAGAAACCAGAAACACCAATCAATCAAACTCCAAGTCCAGTGAACACAGACCAAAACGCCCAGCCAATCAGAATAGGCCAGCCTCGAATTTGAAACCAAAAGCTGTGAGACCCACATCTACACAGAAGCCTGATGATGGCAGATGAGATTTTGCTGAAACATTGCTACAACTTTGAAAGCACTACAATGACGTGAGATAATACCTGAAGGAAGCTGAACAGCACACATGTAAGTACCCATGAAAGCTTAAAAAAAAACAAATATCTGACCACTACGGGGAGGAAATAAACAGCCAGATCAAAAGCTATGAGAAGCTGGAAGTTAAAAGAGCAGGAATACTATGTGACCTAAAATTCCTATGCAGCTGCAGAGACAACAATGCAACACCAACCTGCTTCAAATTAACATTTCATAACAACACAGCAGCTACCAAACGTATCCTGAAAAGAAGAGAGATGGCTTTACTCAGAAATGAAGTTCACAGTAAAAGATTCCAATTAGATCAGTTAAACAAAGATTTGCTAGCACTACACCTGGAATTGAGCAACAAAATCCACTCTCTACTTTGGGATAAGATAAAACAACTTACAACTTGGAGAGCTGAAACTGAAACCACTTACAAAAATGAAAAACTCTTAAAGAAACTAAAGAAATTAGAACATGACAAGAAAACTCCCAACAACTCACAACAACTTAAACAATTAGTACATAACATTTCCAACAGAGAACTCACCAAAACAGAAACAGATATCCAAAGGATTCAATTATGCCATGGCACCCAAAAAAATCCCAACAGAATCCATCATATGTGCAGTAGAATCCAGCCTAACCAAATTAAATACAGATGAAGCTGACAGAATCAGACACCAGGTTACTCACATCTTATGCACAACGAAACCACCCAAAAGTAATTTGCAAAAAGATGAATTCAGAGCACTACAAACCCTGAAAAATGATAACAGCATAATAATACTCCCAGCAGACAAAGGAAATGCCACAGTAGTAATGGACAGAAAAGACTATGAAACAAAATTAACAGGCCTATTCCAAGACTCCTCATACAAACCTATAAACACAGACCCAACCACATATCTAGAAAAATTAACCAAGAAGAAAATTATAACCAGCCACATAAGCAAAGAAATCCAACAGACGATCATCCCAAGAGAAAAATCTTCTAGATGCCCCAAATTATACGGCCTTCCAAAAATACACAAAGAAGGCATACCTCTCAGACCCATAGTCAGCTCCATAGGAGCACCATTACAAAACCTAGCTAAATACTTAGCAAAACAACTGCAGCCCCATGCTGAAACCACAGCTTTATATGTACAAAACTCATACCACTTCTTAGAAATGATCAAAGATCTACACGTGGAACAAGAAGATCTGCTTGTAAGTTTCGACGTGGTTTCACTATTCACTCAAGTCCCAATAAAAGAAACTCTTGAAATCATCAAAAATAAATACCAACCCACTAAAGACCTCATGGAACTAACAGAACACTGCCTAACCAACACATATTTCATATACAAAGGACAAAGATACAAGCAAATTGAAGGAGCTCCTATGGGATCACCACTGTCACCCGTCATTGCAAACCTGTTCATGGAAGAATTCGAATCCAGAGCCCTGGCCAATGCCACCCACAAACCCAAACTATGGCTAAGATACATCAATGACACATTTGTGATTTGGCCCCATGGAAAAGAAAACCTAAACAATTTCCTAACACACCTAAACAGCACACACCCCAAAATCAAGTTCACCATGGAAACGGAAATAAACAAACAACTACCATTCCTAGATGTACTAATCTACAAAAGAACAGATGGCACACTGGGACACACCATATACCAGAAGAAAACACACACCAACCGCTACCTCAACGGCCAATCCCACCACCACCCAGCACAGATAAATTCCGTAGCTAAAACACTAATTACCAGAACCAAACGCCTGGCAGACAAGACACATATAAAGACTGAACTATGCACCCTGACTGAAGTATTTACAGCCAATGGCTTCCACAAAAACAAAATCACCAACTTGATCCACAAAAACACACCAAGACATAACAGAGACCTAGAAGATCAACAGACCAATGGAACAGCTGTCCTGCCCTACATAAGACGTACTACAGACAAAATCAGTAAGATACTACACAGGCATCACATCAAGACTGCCTTCAAAACAGACAAAAAAATAGCAACCATCCTTAAAAACCCCAAAGACAAAATTGACCTGGAAAACCAAGGCATATACGAAGTTCCCTGTGCATCATGCCCGGCCACATACATTGGACAGACCAATAGAAGAATAAGTACCCGCCTAGATGAACACAAAAATGCAGTAAAAAAGCTGGAACACATCTCCTCACTGGTCCAACACATGAAAACCACAGGTCACAACATCAACTTCAATGGCACTAAAACCCTAGCCACTATAGAAAACCCCAGCCACAGAATCATCAGAGAAGCCATAGAGATTGAAAAAAGACCTGAAAGCATGAATAGAAGAGATGATTCCAGCAGACTGTCAATCATTTGGGAGCCTGCACTCTCAAATAGAAAGATCTCCACACCACAATCCAGGCAAACACCTGAGCACAAACAGACTCCCTGTGATACCTCCAACTCGACCACCCCCCCACCAGGCACCAGGTGAAACCTGGCTTCCTAATGGATAGCAGCCATCCTTTCACATAAAGCCAAGCTGCACTGAAAGCCTCCAATACAGGAACAGAGTGTTGCCAGCCAATCAAAGCCACAAAACAGACAGAAGAAACCAGAAACACCAATCAGTCAAACTCCAAGTCCAGTGAACACAAACCAAAACTCCCAGCCAATCAGAATAGGCCAGCCTCGAATTTGAAACCAAAAGCTGTGAGACCCACATCCATACAGAAGCCTGATGATGGCAGATGAGATTCTGCTGAAACGTTGCTACAACTTTGAAAGCACTACAATGACGTGAGATAATACCCGAAGGAAGCTGAACAATACACATGTAAGTACCTGCGAAAGCTTAAAAAAAAAACACACACACACATATATGTATATATATAGAGAGAGATTGAAAAAAGACCTGACAGCATGAATAGAAGAGATGATTCCACCAGACTGTCAATCATTTGGAAGCCTGCACTCTCAAATAGAAAGATCTCCATGCCACAAGCCAGGCAAACACCTGGGCAAAAACAGACTTCCTCTGATAGCTCCAACCTAACCCCCCCACCAGGCACCCAGGTGAAACCCAGCTTGCTAATGAATAGCAGCTTGCTAATGAAGAGCAGCCGTCCCTTCACACGGAGCCAAGCTGCACTAAAAGCCTCCAACACAAGAACATTCTGTTGCCAGCCAATCAAAGCCACAAAACAGACAGAAGAAACCAGAAACACCAATCAATCAAACTCCAAGTCCAATGAACACAGGTCCAGGCTTCCAGCCAATCAGAATGGACCAGCCTCAAATTTAAAACCAGGAGCTTTAAGACCCATATCCATACAGAAGCCTGATGATGGCAGATGAGATTCTGCTGAAACGTTGCTACAACTTTAACAGAACTACAATGACGTGGGATAATACCCGAAGGAAGCTAAACAGAACACATGTAAGTACCCGCGAAAACCTAAGGAAATATATATATATATATATATATATATATATATATATATATATATATATATTCTGCTGATTTGAGCCTCTGATTGAAAAGTCTGTGTTTAAATCTTTTATAATCAATAACTCTTTGAAAAACACCATTCCCAATATTCAGAAATATTCAGTAAATATGAAATAAGCTGATGGAAAGATAACTCCTGTATGTTTGTTAAGCTACTGCCTTTTCTGATATAGAAAAGTAAATAACTAATCCTTTCTAAACACCTGCTAATGATTCCAGATGTTTGAAAAAGAATCTTATTTAAGATCATCAGAAGTGTTTTTATTTTTTAAAAAAATACTTAAGATCATTAATTTGTTCGAATGGGAAATCGAGTTCAATGTTCCAACTTTTTAAATATAATTTGTTTTTATAAAACTCTTCAGGATATTTGGAATAGTTAAAAGAGTTGATTTTAGCTTGTAAAAATCTCTGTTTAGCAAATTAATATCATAGGAGTTGTGGAAGCCACCAATCAGTCAATTCCACGCAGAAAACTTGTTTTGATTGTCTTGATTGCCATTCACTGCATAAAAGCAATTTATGCTCTCTCTGTAACCCCTTAAAACTCTTAAAAACATCATTAACAAAATAACAAAACTCATCTAGGGTATGAAGAACATTTTCAGCCCAACTTTTCCTGAAAAAGTATTGAGACAACATTTTTAAATAGGGATTATTCCAAAGAGCTAATCTCTCATGAGAATAAGAGTCCAGTTCTTATTTCTTTCCCAATAGCATCCAAATATGTCTGGTTGCCTTGAATATGGAAAAAAAATTAAGGTTATGACTATAATTAGAGCTGAGTGCTTGGCAAGAAATTTTTTGTTTCTAAAGTAAATAAAGAATTGAGCTTTTTAATTAAAAAATTGCCCATATCAGTATGTATTTTTACACCACTTAACAATTGTAAGCTTATTCACCCATACCATACATAGATGAACATACATATTTGGAAAAAAATGGATTTTGTATGTAGCCAATCAGATTTATGTGGCAATTTACACCATATGTGTACAGATAATTGTTTTGCAAAAGTCACAGATGGGTTAAGTTACATCATTTGTATGATGATGTCAGTGCCCAAATAATAAAAAGTCCTGCAGTGTGCAGACTTTGAATCTAGTGAAATTCCTTTCATAATGTCTTGTCATTCCCTCAGTTCACAAGTAAAATCAGGTTTCTTTCTATAGCCTAAGAAAGAGCCTTTGCAAAGCATATTAGGACCAGCAGAACACTTCTCTTAAAGCATAAAAGCATCCACATCATTTGTGAAGGTTGCATGACTACAGTCAAAGTTTTTCTTTGGTGACTGTAGAGCTACTTCAGTTTTCTGACAATCCCAACAGAAGTCTCATCTGCCTTGGAAAAGTAATTGTGGTGAGAGAAGTGCGTAATGACTGTCTTGGTCCACTTGCCATCATCTCTTCTTGCTAGGTGACCATCCCATTTCCATCTCAATTATTTTACATATGCTTTTGTTTGTTCTTCAATCCATGTGCAGGTTTTTCTAACTTGTCTTGTAATGCTGAGAATGTATCTTTATATTTCTTTTTGTACCACTCATAGCTTATGTATCAAATGTTTACATTTACATTTTTTTACATTTTATTTGATTTGTCAATTGCTTACAAGATACAGGTATAAGAATAAATATAGTTTTGAATACATGAGATAGATACTTATAAGAAAAATAAAAAACAATAGGACAGAGACGGTAGACACGATTGGTGCACTTATGCACACTCCCTACAGGCCTCTTAGGAAGGGGGTGAGGTCAATAGTAGACAGTCTAAGGTTAAAGTTTTTGTGGTTTGGGGAAGAAACCACAGAGTCAGGTAGAGTATTCCAAACATTCAACATCTGTTGTTGAAGTCTTATTTTCTGCAGTCAAGTTTGATGCGGTTAACCTTGAGTTTGTATTGTGTGCTCTTGTATTGTTATGATTGAAGCTGAAGGTACATTTGCAGGTAGGACATTGCAATGTATGATTTTATATACTATATTTAGATTGGACTGGAGGTGGCATAGTTCTAGGTTTTCTAGGTCTAGAGTTTGAAGTCTGGTGGCATAAGGTATTCTGCAATGAGTAGAGGAGTGGATAACTCTTCTTGTGAAATATTTCTGGACTTCTTCAGTTGTGTTAATATCAGATACATGACATAGGTTCCAGACTGATCAGCTGTATTCAAGTATAGGTCTAGCAAATGTTTTGTATGCTCTAGTTAGTAGTGTGATATTTTCAGAGAAGAAGCTACGTAGGATTAGATTAACAACTCTTAATGCCTTTTTGTCTATGTAGCTACAGTGGGCTCTAGCACTTAGATCATATGAGGTGAGTACTCCAAGGTCCTTGACAAAGCTTGGATCCTCAACAAAGTCTTGACTATTTAGTGTCCATGTTTCCCTCCTGCCAAGGTAGTCATAGATTGGATCCCACTGGATAAAAAGCATCCATGCAAGAGATATAAAACAAGATGGGTCGACAACAAGTATCAACAAGTATTGTGGGCCCAATTGGCAAAAAAAAAGTATTGGTTGGAAACATGTGGAAGATGCCTTTATCCTGCAGTAGAGAGACAATGGCTAAGATGATGATGATGATATTTCAGTCAGGTACTGTCTCCTTCGTGCTAACACTTGATCCCATGACTGCATTTAGTTTTTAGTCTTTTCTTTCAAGCTGAGTAGAAATCTGTCATAGCTCATGAAAATAGTTGCATTCCAGTTTGCAAATGAAGGACAATTGTATTCTTACTAGGAGTTCCTATTGTTAATATTCCATGGAGATATTTCTTTGAGGGTTATATCTGACCTCTCGATCTGCAAGCTGGAATTACTGGCCATGCATCTTATCCTGCCTAGTTTTAGATAGATGACAGCAACTGGCAATTCATCATGCTTCTCATCAGCTCTTATATTTCAATATAATTCTTGGGTTTCAAATAACTCAAAGGATTTGTAGTCTTGTGTGGTTATTTATAAGACAGCAATGATGCAAAAGGTTACCTGGCTGAGTTTAATCAGCCTTTGATTCTGGTTTTGATCAAGAATTTAATATTGTACAAGGAACATAGTCCAACTTTTGATAAATACCAATATTATTACACTTTGGGTTATTTCCAAATGTTACCAATCCAAAAGAAGATCTGCATTCAAATTCTTTTCTTTTTACTCACAAGTTATCTTTAAAAAACCTACCTAAATTACTTTTTTTCCAAGTTTCTATCAATGCAAGTTGAGAAATATTTTCTTTATGAGGTATAATTTCCTGGCAATGTATTATTTAATATCTGGGGATTAATTTATTTTTCATGAAACTATGTATGTGTGCACATACACACACAAAGACTATTTACTTGCTCTTTATGTGACTAGCTTGTTAAAACTATAATAAAATGAGTTTAAATTAGTCAACCATAAAAAAGTATATTCTCCTTATTGCTTTTCTTATTCAAGAAATGTATATAATTGTCAGGCACAATATTCCCATGTGAAGGTTCAATTAAACTGTAATACTGCTATTACAGGAATCTGCTCAACTAATGGTCAGCATCTGCTCAGAGTTAGTCAGTTACAGTCAAGTGGGGTTGGACTTAGTTTGCTTGTAACTATGTAGGGATTCACTGATTATTTTCGGTCATTTCTTTATCCCAATGTAAGAATAGATTGTCTCCAATGATGACATTGGCAGTCTCTTATCTGAAGGTCTAATTGGCATATCCATGATTTCTCAAGAGATTTGAGGCCTATCGAGAAAACCTTTCAGAGGTATGTAAATATTATAAGGTGAATTTCCAATGTGTGAAAAAAACCCACCTACATATTAGATATTACTGTTAGATATTACCCAATTATTTTTTAACTATATTTCCAGTAATATTTAAGAATTAGGGCACTGAATGTGGAATGCAGTAATTATAACTTTTGATTGAACATTAACTATTCATTTCCTATAGAAGCTTTTTTGACTCAAGAAGACCTTTTATTCTTGTATGAAATTATCTATCATCTGTCTGTCCGTCCATCTATCCTCTGTTCTCTATCAACAATCTAGACATATATAGTATGTCTTACAATCCTTTTTCTTTCTCCTAATCCATTGGTGATAGAATCTTCCTTAATAACTCTATTAGATTTGATAAGCATGCATTTTTAAAAAATCTTTAATGTCAACTTTTCTTTAAAGAATTCCAATTGATTATAGATTCCTTTAAGCTTTACAAGGTCAAAAGGGTGTAAATTACATTTGCAAGTTTGAATTTTAATGTATTTCAGTCATTAGAATTGGATGATAATAAGAGATAATTTGAAATCTGTGAGGTCAGACCCCTTTTCCCCTCTCATTTAGAAATTGTTCTGTTCTGAGCTTTCTGTTGCTATAACTATACATATTAGTTTGAGTTCATTTTTCATATTTTTGAATATTTCTGACCTGATGATTCTGATCCATTTTAGTAAATCCTACATTGTAACGCAAAATCTAACCATTTGATAATTTTCCTTAATTATGTTCAATTATATCCCTCTGTCCTTCCATTAGAAATAACAGCAGGATTATGTACATTAGTTGGCTGATCACCAAGGGAAGCAAAGCATTTATCTTAATTTCACAAGAAGAAGCCAGCATGAAGGTTAGCTGCCACTTCCCATTTTGGCCCACATCCATCTGGAGCTGACTTTCAAAATAATCTGGTCCATCAGAAGTGTTTGTCCTCAGTTTGCCATATGTCAGATTAGTTCCATTTAACTTTCCATCTTCTGAGGCACTCTTTCTCAGAATCTAAACAGTATTGTCAAGGTAAATAACACCTCTCAAATCTCTCTTTTGGGAAAGTTTTTGTTCTGGAGTAAAAGTCATCTCATATTGGTCCATTGATTGAAGGTTTTGCTAATGGAACTGAAAGTGGAATCATTATATTTGTCTTTTGCTTCCCTCTCTAAATTTGTCTAGAGAGGAATCATTGAAATATGATTTGGAAGAAGCTCAGGGAGTTGTCAGGAGAATAAAATTTCCATTAAGCAAGAAAACTAAATAAGGTGGATGGATTCAGTTACAGTAGAGATGAATGCACCACTGGAAGACTTGAAAAGTAAAGTTAGGAACAGGTAGTTATGGGAAAAATCTCTTTATGTAGTTGTTCAGAGTCAACACTGATTTCTAGGCACATAACCATTCAACATAATAAAAAGGAAATTAGGTTTGGTTGCATTTTATTTCCACTATCTTGATCTGGCCTTAATTCCAAGTGATTAAGGGCCTGTCACATAGGCCGACGGATGCAAAAAGTATGTAAAAAGGACACAGTGGATGAGAAAATTTTCCATCCATTGTTATCCGCTCTCAAAAGTGCCCCAAATTTGCATAAAGAGAGCAAACAACAACGGAAAGGAACGGATGGGGAGAGGATGTAACCAGGATGTAAAGAGGATGCTCCACAGAAGCCTAGCAGATGGAAGCGGATGTAAGCGGATGGCACATCCGCAGGGCTTCCGGGGGAGCACAGCGAAGTGGACGCCCAGCGGAAGGAACGGATGCAGAGTGGATGCCTAGCGGATGACGCGGATGCAGAGCGGACGCCGAGCGGATGCCTAGCGGATGCCTAGAAGATGAAGAGCATTCACTGCGCATGCGGGGAGGATGCATTGCGTCAGCCCCACCGATATAAAAGGATGCAGCTTGTAAGCAGGTCACCATTCAGAGGAAAAACCTGCTGCCAGACACATCTCCAGCCAACAACCATGGGGAAGAAGAGGAAGCCTGTGCCATCTGCTGCCAGCCCTGGCAAGAAGGACAGGGACACCATCCCACCCCCTGATCCTGACTCTGCTCCTGCTGGGACTTCTGCTGCTCGGGCTGACTCTGCTGGTGCTAGGGCTTCTGCTGATGCTGCTCCTGGTGCTGGGGCTTCTGCTGGGGCTTACTCTTCTGGCGCTGCTCCTGGTGCTGGTGCTTCTGCTGGTACTTACTCTGCTGGCGCTGCTCCTGGTGCTTGTGCTTCTGCTGGTGCTTACTCTGCTGGTGCTGTTCCTGGTCCTGCTGGTCCTGCTGGTGCTCCTGGTCCTGCTGGTGCTGATGGTGCTGCTGGTGGTTATTTTTCTGCTGCTGATCCTGGTCCTGCTGGCGCTGCTGGTCCTGCTTGTGCTGCTGGTGCTGCTGGTGCTGCTGGTGCTTCTGGTCCTGCTGGTGCTGCTGGTGCTGCTGGTACTGCTGGTGCTGCTGGTGCTGCTGGTGCTGCTGGTGCTGCTGGTGCTGCTGGTGCTGCTTTTGCTGCTACTGTTGTTGTTGCTGCTGCTGATGGTGGTGGTGTGGTGGAGCAGCCCTGAAAACCTCGAAGCCCCTCTGATGAAGGCCCAGATGGCCCTGCCAGAGGGAGGAAGAGGCACATACAAGAACAGGAGAGGAGGCAATGCTCCATTGAAGAGGAACATGAGGATGAGGTGCTCGAATGGCTGAGGGAGAACGAGTACTTCTGGCAGAAGGGACACAGGCTCTATCGAGACACCAAGAGGAAGCAGGCTGCTTGGAGAGAGAAGGCGGAGAGCCTAGGCTACACTTCAGAGGTCCTCCTCGGGTAGTGGAAGCACATGCACACCTGGTACGGGAAGCTGCACCTCAAGAAGTCTGGCCAGGCCGCGGTCAAGCTCACCAACCGGGAGACCTACATGATGGCCAAGTACAGCTTCTTGGAGGGTGAGATCCGCCACTGAGGAGCAGCCCCTCTGTCAACCCTCTCTCTCAGGCAGCCCACAGAGAGCCAGTCCTCTTCTGGCCAAGAGTCAGCTCCTGTGTCCAGGCAGGTATCTGTGGAGTGTCCCCGTGGCGGAGTGTGTGGAGGACCCCCTAACACAGTGGGAGCAAGGAGAGGGCACTTCCACCAGAGACAAACCCACATCCACCCCCAGCTCCACCTCCACAGAAAGCAGGCAGAGAGCCAGACCGGAGGGGCAGAGCCACACTGTCCTGCTGGAGATCAGGGACACCATCAAAAGCAGGGTAGATCTCTCTCAGCTGGTACACACTGACATACCATCCTCAAACCGCAAGCCCTTCCTCACCTACATCAACCAGACCCTCATGGACATGTCCGAATCCCAGTACCAGGTGATAAAGGAGAGGATCACTGGTCTTCTGCACAATCCTCCAGGCCCAGCTGAACCTGCTCCAACCCAGTCCAGGTCTGCTCCTCCACCCCAGGTGATGTCACAGCCCTTCCAAGGCTTTCCACAGGCCCTCACCTACCAAGGCTATGGCTACCAGGAGTTCCAGCAGGACAGGCAGCCCTTCCCAGTCCAGCCATAGGTTCATTGTACGCCACCGATGCCACCGATGCCACTGATGCCACCGATGCCACCGATGCCACCGGTGCCACCCACGCCACAGATGCCACCCACGCCACAGATGAAACCCATGCCACAGATTCCACCCACGCCACAGATGCCACCCACACCTCACCTCGCTCACCTGCAGACCAGACAGCCCCACTACACTCCTCCTTCCTCCACCACACAGCCAAGCCTGGCCTCAGAATATCTGTCATCGGTCTTGGGACTGACACCCCATGTCATGGAGGAAAGGGCTCTTAAAATCACAGGACTGAGCCAGCTCTCTGAGAGCTTCCTCCACACACCATCCCCTGTTGTCCTCTTGCGGCCAGGCACCCCAATGGCGCCTCAGACCAGCACTCCAGCAGCATCCACCTCCTCAGCACCTGGACCTTTCACCCCTGAGACTATGGGCATGCCTCGGAGTGACTGGGAAGAGTGCCAGAGACTGGGTTGCTACCTGTTGACTTTATCTTTGCTTGGGACACTTTACTTGGGTCATTTTGCTTTTACAGTTTGTTATTAATAAAGTTTATCTTTGCTTCACACACTTGGTTCAGTTCTTTTAGTAAATAAAGTCTTGGTGGAAACTTTTAGAAATGGTTTAAGCCTTTGCATGCTTGTGGAATGGTTAAGGATAGCAGTGGGATGGGTAATAGCTGTGGGATGGGTAAGGATAGCAGTGGGATGGGCAGGGATATCTGTGGGATGGGTAATAGCTGTGGGATGAGTAAGGATAGCAGTGGGATAGATAAGCCTCCAGTGCAAGCATAGTGGGACTGTATGGTCCACCCTCCCAGGTGCCACACCTATGGCCCTTTATTATCAATAACAATTTAATCATTCATCAACACATTTCAACATAAACACAACTCTTTATTAAATGCCCTGTTCATTGTAGGGCCACTCAACATACATGGCACAATCTCATCAGTGTGATGAGACAGGTTGAAGGAAGCATCCATTAAGCATCTACCATCCTGTCTTGCCACTCCACTGGTCCAGCTGGAGGGTTGCACCAGTGTTTCAGGAGGTTGCGCTGCTTCTTCCCTTCACATGAAGCTCTGTTGGGGCCTTGCACATCCACAGTGTCTATCAGGTTTCGCCCTTGCCTCCATTCACCAGGCTCCATGTCCCATTTGCCTTGTTGGTGGTCCACGAGCCTGTTCTGCAACACTGGGTAGCGGGTGCGCATGAGATTGTGCAGGATGCAGCAAGCTTCCATGATCCTCCTCACAGTCTCTGGGTGATGCTGCATGGTGGTAAGAAGTATCTGGAACCTGTTGGCCAGGATGCCAAAGGCGTTCTCCACCACCCGCCTTACCCTGGACAGCCTGTAGTTGAAGATCCTCTCTTCACGGGTGAGGAGTCTGGAAGTGTAGGGCTTCATGAGGTAGGTTGTGAGGGAGAAGGCGTCATCCCCCACGATGAAGTAGGGCACATCTTGTGTGTCATTGGGCAGGGGGTCTGGATCTGGGAAGCCCATGATGAGGTTGTGTTCCAGCCCCTCCTTGAGGTAACTGGCATTGTATACCTGGGCATCTGAAGCTGACCCGTTGCCTGAAGCATCGATGTACATGAATTTGTAGTCAGCATCGACTGTGGCGAAGAGGATGATGCTGAAGAAGCCCTTGTAGTTGTGATAAGTGGACCCTGACTTGGCTCGAGCTTTGCAGGCCACGTGCTTGCCATCGATGGCTCCAACGGTGTGTGGGAAGTTCCATTTTTGATACCACTGCTCTGCAACTTTCTTCCATCCTTCTTCAGTGGAGGGGCACTGGAGGAGCTCCTCCAAGTATTCTTCGTTGATGGCCTGCACCACTTCTCTGACCACAATGCTGATGGTGTTGTGTGGCACTCTCCAGGTGTACTGCATGCTCCTGTACATGGTCCCTGAGGCCAGGTGGTGCAGAGTCAGTGCCACCTTCAGCCAAGGATCCAGGCTGGGGCAGAAGTTGGTGTTTACTTTTTTCAGCACCATCATAAATTCAAATAATCCTTAAATGAATGGCTGTAAGTGAAGTACTCCTGTAACACACATTCCATGGTAGGAACATGTTGTCTGTTTAAACTATTTGAACCAATTATCCAATGAGTTTTGATTCACTTTCCCACATTCTAAATGGGATCTATTGCAAAATAAAGATGGTCAGCCTAAGATTTCCTGATGCCTGAGAACTGGCCACAAAGCAAAAAGGTGATCCCAGTGGTATTGCTTTGGATTCTTGTCATCTGACAGAATTGTTTTGTAAGCTATCAGAAATGTTCTATAAGCAAGGGATGAATCTTATCTCAACACAGGTAGCCTGCAAATGATTTTTATTTTTTTTACTGTGTCTTTTTTTACAGGATGATCCAGACAAGAAGGACTGTATTTTTTTATTGATCTATAACTCACACTAATCTATAAGAGATATTGGCTGAAGTGTAGAGTGTAAATACATTAAGTAATAAATAATAGAATGGTGGGGGAAAGGAGAGATTAGTTCCAACTAGCAGTCTCTATCAATTTAAGGTATTCTAGAACTGGACTGGTTCCTCCAAGTACAATTTGTGCCAATTTAAGATACTGTATGCTGTAAGAAATAATAGTACTTTGTCCTTTTCTTTCTAAGGCTTCCAAACTGAGTATCTGGAATAGTTATCTCTCTCACACATACAAATAATGGCAAATGTATGTATCCCAAGATAATGTTGCAGGATCCAGTCTGAGTTGGTCACTGGAACCAGAGTTTTAATCTTCCATGCTTTTGGACTCGTGCTAGAACCTATCTTCAAGGGAACTTTTTTATCTCCAGATTGTGTCCACAGAAAAATAAGTTACCTGAGGATGGGCTTCAGCACAAATCTGAAAACTTGGAATTCTAGTCCCGATGACCAACTCAGATTGGATACAGTCCCTTCTCTCTATCTCTCCCCTCCCCTTTCCTCTTCTGCTCTCTTCCCATCCCTTTCCATCCATTCCCCTAGTTGTTCATGCTAAATTATAAGAAGAAAAATTCTAATTCATGTAGATCCAAAGTCACATTATCTTCAATGCCATATGAAAAATGGAAAGAAAATATATTAACAATTATAACACCACACTAATAGTCTTTCAAATGACTGATAAAAGTTAAAGTCATATCTTTTCATGTTAGCTATTCAAAAGTCGGGGGGAAATTTTTATAGCTCTGCTAGCCAAATGGCAGTGAACTTACATCATTATTACTATTATTACATTTGTGACAGGATTTCCTTTCAAATATATTATCAAAAATAAGGCCAGGAGACAGAGACAGCAATATTTATAGCCATGCTAGTAAGCGAGACACAATGAAAATGAGGTAATATCAGAAGGCAATGACAAAATAATTATAACAGAGTTGATTTTAGAATGGAAGACATTCTTGTACAGTCAAAACTTTGTTCTGTGTGATCACAGACATTAAATAATGACATGCTAATGATAAACAGCTGGTATCTTAGCTAAAATAGTTATCTCTGCAGCTTTCAAAGATTTTATGTGCTGAGTTAACCTTTTAGTTCACAAAGAAAAAAAAATTTTTTTTTGCAACAGATGAAGACAAATGAAGCGATTAAAGTCACAGCTGCTTCCAGTAGGTAACAAAAGAGACAAATATTAACCTTCACAGTTTCACAATATACTGTCAAAGAGCTTGTATGACTTTAATGTCACTTCAAAAAAGGGAACAAATTGAACATTAATGCTCCAGCATTAATTAATTAATTCAGACAGTCCATCCTTTAAACTTGACACACTATTTAGTAGTGATAATTATAACAATTATAATTCCTATTCAATTTAAAAGCTGTTTCAACTGTGTCAAAGAGACAACAACATTGACAACAAAGGAATCATGAAAGAAGACACAAAACCACTGATATGTACTTCAGTTAGAAGGAGAAAGAAGACATTAATTCAGAGATGACTTAAGACTAAATATTTTGTTGTTGTTTTCTTTTGTCTTTGGGGGAAAAATCTGAAATTTGAAACTTTACACATCCTTGAATAATTGACAGGCATGTGGTTTATATGTCAATTCTTTCCAGCTTCTTATACAACAGCTATTGATGAAGTCATTTGCCACTTAGATTCAAGATATGGCACTTGATTGCCAATTCATCTTTCTAGCTTTCTCCATTCTTCATCTTTTGGCTGCCATTATGTTGAAGGCGTTTCTGAATGTTCCATTCTTCTGAAAGACTTCAAGATAGTATTCTGCTACCAAAGATCTGATAACAATAGTCTAGATGCCAAAATGCTAATGTTGTTGTTTTTATAATGAAAGCTGAGCAATTGCATATCCTATGGAAAGGTCAATTCCTTATATTTGAGCTCAGCTGACAATCAAAATAATGATTTTCTTTTGAAGGATTTTTTGTAGACCTGTGGTCATTTTCATGAGCTTGAAAATCCTATCTGGTATGCATTTTAATATAACAATCATTCAAATCATGTCTCAGTTCAAATTCTTAAGAGTAGAATATCTAAAATCAAATGTTGGCTTTTGCTATATGGCCTATATAGGATGCAATTCTCTGCACCCTCTTCCTGGGAGCAGATCTTCTATTTCTGAATATAAAATGTAGACCTATATTCAGACAGCAAAATAGTAGTGGAGGGATCCATATTGCAGTGTTTTGTAAGAATGGGCATTTTGTAAGAATAGAAAAACATTTCAGATCCTCACTTGCAATTAATTAGCTTCGCAGGGACATCTGCAAGCATCTCTCAAGACTCCAAATTAATCCCAGTTCAATAGCAGATAGACTTTGGCATCATTGATATATAAAGCATGTGTTCTACAAGTGAACTTCAGAAAACTAACTGTGAAAATATGTTGTATATTAAAAGAAATGTGTTATTCTCTAAAGCACACTTATTGACTGGGCAGACTTACCCTTTTTAAGGTCATTTGTTCATCTTCAGAGTGACCATGATTTTTTTTTTTGTGTGTGAAAAGGGAGGGAGGGATCAGCCATCAGGAAGTAAAGGCCCTGTCACACTGCCTGACAGATGCAAAATGTTTGTAAAAAGGACACAGCGGACGAGAAAAATGTTCCATCCGTTGTTATCCACTCTCAAAAGGGGCAAAAATTTGCATAACCAGAGCGGATAACACGGAAAGGAATGGATGGGGGGAGGATGCAGGGCGGATGGAAAGCGGATGCAGCACGGAAGCCTAGCGGATGGAAGTGAATGGGAGCGGATGGCACATCCGCAAGGCTTCCGGGGGACTGCAGCAAAGCGGATGCAGAACGGATACAGCGGATGCAGAGCGGACGCTGAGCGGATGAAGCGGATGCACAGCGGATGCTGAGCGGATGAAGCGGATGCACAGCGGAAGCCTACCGGATGCCTAGCAGAAGCCTAGCGGATCCTAGTGGATGCCTAGCATTCACTGCGCATGCGGGGAGGATGCATTGCATCAGCCCCGTGGATATAAAGGGAAGCAGCTCCCAAGCAGGTCACCATTCAGAGGTAAGACCTGCTTCCAGACACATCGAGTGCCTTGCCAGCCTGCCCTGCATCCCTGCCTGCCAGCCTTGCTGCCAGCCTTGCTGCCTGCCATCCTGCCAGCCTCCCTGCCAGCCTCCCTGCCAGCCTTGCTGTCTGCCTGCCTGCCAGTAGGTCTACAAGCCTTGCTGCCTGCCTGCCTGCCAGCCTTGCTGCCAGCCTTCCTGCCAGCCTTGCTGCCTGCCTTCCTGCCAGCCTGCCTGCCTGCCTGCCAGCCTTGCTGCCAGCCAGAAACCCCACAACCATGGGGAAGAAGAGAAACCCTCAGCCATCTGCTGCCAACCCTGGCAAGAGGGACAGGGCCACCCCCCCACCCCCCACCCCCTGGCCCTCACTCTGCTTCTGCTGGGGCTTCTGTAGCATGGGCTCGCTCTTCTGCAGCTGGGGCTTCTGCTGCTTCTGCTTCTGGAGGAGCTGATGATGATGCTTATGGCGGTGGTGCTTCTGCTCCTGCTTACACTGCTGATGCTTCTTCTGGAGGTGGTGCATCTGCTGATGCTGCTTCTGGAGGAGCTGCTGATGCTGCTTATGGTGGTGGTGCTTCTGCTCGTGCTACCTCTGCTGATGCTGCTTCTAGTGGTGGTGCTTCTGCTAGTGCTTACTCTGCTGAAGCTGCTCCTCGTCCTGCTGGTCCTGCTCATGCTCCTGGTCCTGCTCGTGCTCCTGGTCTTGCTCGTGCTCCTGGTCTTGCTCGTGCTCCTGGTCTTGCTCGTCCTGCTGGTCCTGCTCGTGCGCCTGGTCCTGCTCGTGGTCCTGGTCCTGCTGGTCCTGCTGGTCCTGCTGGCGCTGCTGGTGCTTACTCTGCTGATGATGAAACTGGTCCTGCTGGTGCTGCTGGCGCTGCTGCTGCTGCTGATCCTGGTCCTGCTAGTGCTGGTGCTGGTGTTCCTGCTGCTGCTGCTGCTGCTGATGATGATGATGATGATGATCCTGCTGGTGCTGCTGCTACTGGTGGTGTGGAGGAGCAGCCCCTACAACCTGGAAGCCCCTCTGATGAGGGCCCATCTGGTCCTGCCAAAGGGAGGAAGAGGCATATGCGAGAACGGGAGAGGAGGCAATACTCCATTGAGGAGGAACACGAGGATGAGGTGCTGGAGTGGCTGAGAGAGAATGAGTATCTATGGTGGAAGGGACACAGGCTCTATCGCGACACCAAAAGGAAGCAGGCTGCTTGGAGAGAGAAGGTGGAGAGCCTGGGCTACACATCGGAGGTGCTCCTTGGCTGGTGGAAACATATGCACACCTGGTACGGGAAGCTGCACCTCAAGAAATCTGGCCAGGCCACGGTCAAGCTGAGAGACAGAGAGACCTACGTGATGGCCAGGTGCAGCTTCCTGGATGGTGAGATCCGCCACCGAGGAGCAGCCCCTCTCACAACCCTCTCTCTCCGGCAGCCTGCTGAGAGCCAGTCCTCTTCCGGCCAAGAGTCAGCTCCTGTCTCCAGGCAGGTTTCTGTGGAGCGTCCCATGGCGGAGAACCCGCGGACAGCTGTTTTAACCATGGCGGAGCGCATGGAGGACTCCTTGGCACAGTGGGAGAAAGGAGACAGCACATCCACCACAGCCCTACCCGCATCCACCCCCAGCTCCACCTCCACAGAAAGGCAGAGAGACAGACAGGAGGGGCAGACACTGTCCTGCTGGAGATCAGGGACACCATCCGGAGCAGCGTAGATCTCCTCTCTCAGCTGTTCCACACCGACTCCTCATCCTCCAACAGCAAGCCCTTCCTTGCCTATGTCAACTAGACCCTCATGGACATGGCGGAACCCCAGTACCAGGTGGTGAAGGACCAGATCACCAAACTGCTTCACAACCCTCCAGATCCAGAGGAACCTGCTCCCACCCAGTCCAGGTCTGCTCCTCCACCCAAGGTGATGTCTCTCCCATTCCAAAGCTTTCCACAGTCCCTCACCTACCAGGGCTACGGCTACCAGGAGGTCCAGCAGCACAGGAAGCAGCCCTTCCTAGTCCAGGCACAGGCTCATCAGATGCCACCGTTGCCACCGGTTCCACTGATGCCACCGATGCCACCCACGCCACTGATGCCACCCACGACACTGATGCCACAGATGCCACCGATGCCACCCACTTCACCGATGCCACCCACGCCAGTCCTCACACAGCTGCAGACCAGACAGCCCCACTACACTGCTCCTTCCTCCACCCCACATCCAAGCCCGGCCTCAGTACATCTGTCGTCGGTATTGGGACTGACACCTCATGGCATGAAGGAAGGAGCTCTCAACATCACGGGGCTGAGCCAGCTGTCTGAGAGCTTCCTCAATACACCATCACCTGTTGTCCTCTTGGGGCCAGGCACCCCAGTGGGCTTCAGACCAGCACTCCAGCAGCAGCCACCTCCACAGCACCTGGACCCTTCACCCCTGAGACTGGGCACAAATCCGAATGATCAATAAGAGTGCCAAAGACTGGGTGGCTACCTGTAGACTTTATTTGGACACTTGACTTGGGTCATTTTTCTTTTACAGCTTGTTATTAATAAAGATTATCTTTGATTCACACACTTGCGTCATTTATTTTATTAAATAAAGTCTTGGTGGAAACTTTTAGAAATGGATTAAGACTTTGCATGCTTGTGGGAAGGGTAAGGAAAGCAGTGGGATGGGCAGGGATACCTTTGGGATGGGTAAGGATAGCAGTGGGAATTGCAGGGATACCTTTGGGATGGGTAATAGGTGTGGGATGGGCAGGGATACCTGTGGGATGAGTTAGGATATCTGTGGGATGGGTTAAGACAGCTGTGGGATGGGTTGAGATAGCTGTGGGATAGATAAACCTCCGGTGCAAGCATAGTGGGACTGTATGGTCCACCCTCCCAGGTGCCACACCTATGGCCCTTCATTATCAATAGTAATGTAATCATTGATCCACACATGTCAACATAAACACAACTCTTTATTAAATGCCCTGTTCATTTTAGGCCCACGCAACATACATGGCCCAAACTCATCAGTGTGATGAGACAGGCTGAAGGAAGCATCCATTAAGCATCCGCCATCCTGTCTTGCCACTCCACTGCTCCAGCTGGGGAGTTGCACCAGTGTTTCAGGAGGCTGCGCTGCTTCTTCCCTTCACGTGAGGCTCTGTTGGGGCCTTGCACATCCTCAGTTTCTATCAGGTTTTTCCCTTGCCTCCATTCCCCAGGCTCCATGTCCCCATTGCCTTGTTGGAGGTCCACAAGCCTGTTCTGCAATACTGGGTAGCGGGTGCGCATGAGATTGTGCAGGATGCAGCAAGCTTCCACGATGCTCCTCATGGTCTGTGGGGGATGCTGCATGGTGGTGAGTAGTACCTGGAATCTGTTGACCAGGATGCCAAAGGCGTTCTCCACCACCCGCCTTGCCCTGGACAGCCTGTAGTTGAAGATCCTCTCTTCACGGGTGAAGCATCTGGAGGTGTAGGGCTTCATGAAGTAGCGTCATCCCCCACGATGAAGTAGGGCATATCTTGTGTGTTGTTGGGCAGGGGTTCTGGATCTGGGAAGCCCACAATGAGGTTGCGTTCCAGCCCCTCCTTGAGATGACTGGCGTTTTATACCTGGGCATCTGAAGATGA
Source organism: Laticauda colubrina (assembly GCA_015471245.1). Lineage (NCBI taxonomy): Eukaryota > Metazoa > Chordata > Lepidosauria > Squamata > Elapidae > Laticauda > Laticauda colubrina. The sequence continues at coordinate 20,564,003 of BLBF01000002.1, forward strand.
GCCGTTGCCTGAAGCATCAATGTACATGAATTTGTAGTCAGGATCGACCATGGCGAAGAGGATGATGCTGAAGAAGCCCTTGTAGTTGAAATAAGTGGAACCCCAACTTGGCTGGTGCTTTGCAGGCCACGTGCTTGCCATCTATGGCTCCAACGGTGTGTGGGAAGTTCCACCTCTGATACCACTGCTCTGCAACTTTCTTCCATCCTTCTTCAGTGGAGGAGCACTGGAGGAGCTCCTCTATGTATTCTTTGATGATGGCCTGCACCACTTCTCTGACCACAATGCTGATGGTGTTGTGTGGCACCCCCCAGCCATACTTCATGCTCCTCTACATGGTCCCTGAGGCCAGGTGGTGCAGAGTCAGTGCCCCCTTGAGCCCAGGGTGCAGGCTGGGGCGGAAGTTGGTGCTCTGCTTGGTCAACCTGGGTGTCAGCTGCTGCACAACTTCATCAAACATGGATGGAGGCATCCTCATGAAGTTCTGGAATGCACGAGGGTCCTCGTTCCTGAGTTCCACCATCAGCTTGTTGTATAGTCCGTACTCTGCTCTTCTCCCGATCCATCTTCGAACCCAGACGCTTCTTGGCCACCTCCTTTTCTTCCCATAGAAGAGTTCACAGAGCCTGTAGATGGTTTCGCACTGTTGCAGAACGATGGTGGCTACCAAAAGGACTGTGTTACGATCCAAGGTGGACATGACTGGATGCTGTGGAAGAGCAAGAGGCAGATGAAGGCTGCAGAGGTCTGCACAGCAGGGCTGCTGGACTGATAGTGAGATCCAGGTGAATTGCTCCCCCTTTTTATAGACAATATAGGTTTTCCCCTATGTGTCCTTTTGCATCCTCTAGGCATCCTCTAGACATCCTTAATATCCGAGATAGATCCCCTCTGCGAACGTTTTTTCCGTTTTAAATGCTTTGTATGCGAGCTGCATCCCCTTTCATCCTTTCTCCGTCCATGCTACTAATGCTGCACATCCATTCCGCATCCGTTCTGCTTCCTCCCTGTGTCCGCTTTCTGTTGGAGCGGATGCAAGTTGTGTGAATGCACAGTGGATGCCAATGGCTGTAGCGGATGTGTAACGGATGCCTACGGATGCAGAACGGATGTCCCCCGTATGCCTAGCAGATGCAGAATGGACGCGTTGGATACATTTTCTGCTCAGAAAGTTTTGAGCAGCTCAAAACTTTTTGAGCGGATGAAATGTCAATAGACGGATGCTGGACGGATAGAGAGGAAGCAAAACGGAGGCAGTGAGTACAGAACGGAAGCATCGCATTAACCAACGGATGGCAAGTGTTTTTCTCCATTTTACATCCTCTTTCCATCCGTTGGTGCAGTGTGACAGGGGCTTAACTAACACATTTTAATAGGAATGATACATCATGAATTGTTTAAATTTGGATTATGAATAAGCCTTCAATTGATTACATTCATACCATTGTTAGGTTCACATAATGCACCAATCCTAAACATATATGCATTATACACAGAAAATGAACATGAATTCCACACCTTAAAATGAATTCCAATTTTCCTTCTGTAATTTGGCAAACATTTTCAGGATAATTTGTGCACAGATGATTGCCACTTTTGTGTGGCATTTGTGCATAGAAGAGAATATCAAGTTTGATTCAGGCAATAAAAGTCCTTTCATAGTATCTAGAGGGAATTCATTTCAATCCGTTTTTCAAGGTACTAAAATCGATATGCAAACCTGGAGCACTGCAGTTTTCTGTAGTGTGCAGTTTGCATTTATTATTATAAAATTATTTTACTTGTGGGGAATATGGAACAACTGCAAATAAAAGGACACCAAGTACCAATTTTCCATATTTCAGTTGCATCTGAAGAGTTTTTTATATTGACTACTTTGGCATGAAGAGCTGCAATAGTGTCCGGTCCCAAAGAGATTTTCCAGAAGAGACAATAGAAAAAAAATCTAGCTGCATGGAACAGACACTTCTTCCCGAACACTTAATATTGGATGTTGACAAACTATAGATAAATGCCATTCCTTAATGTTTGCAATCCTGGCTGGGGAATTATGAACACTGGAGTTCAAACAACTTAGAGATGTTAAAGTTGAGAAACATTGATTTAGAGGATATTATATTAGACAATATCATGATGCAAAATTTTGCATGCAGAAAATCTTGATTATGAAAATCCAACAGAAATTCTTCTTTTTCATTTTCCTTTTTTCTTTCTTTTAATTTTTTATGACACAGACTGCAGGATATGTAAATGATCTGTCAGTTCAAAATAATATGAGTTTGGTGTTTACTACCTAAATGGTAATTTAGAGAAGCAAGTTGTTGAACATAATAACATGATTCTTTTCTATTTAAATTTACAGGGATATGCCCAAAATGGGAAATAAGATGTGTTTCCAAGTCATAACAAGATTTTTGATATATATGTCATATCTTTCTAAAGCTCATGTCACACTGAACCAACGGATGCAAAGAGGATGTAAAACGGACAAAAAAGCTTGCCATCCATTGGAAAACGTGATGTACTCACTGCCTCTGTTTTGCTTCCTCTCTATCCATCCAGCATCCGTCGATTGACGTTTCATCCTCTGCAAAAGTTTTGGGCTGCCCAAAACTTTTGCGCGGAAAATGTATCCAGTTTCTCCATTCTGCATCCGCTACGCATCCGTTCTGCATCCGTTACACATCCGCTATATCCGCTAGGCATCCGCTGCGCATCCGCGCAACTCGCATCCGCTCGGACGCAGGGAGGAAGCGGAACGGATGCAGAACGGATGCAGAACGGATGCAGCATGGAAACAAAGTGTTTAAAATGGAAAAAACATTCGCAGAGGGGACCTATCTCGGATATTAAGGTTTTCGAGAGGATGCCTACAGGATGCCTAGAGGATGCCTAGCGGAAAACCTATATTTCCTATAAAAAAGGGGAGCAACTCATCTGCATCTCACTTTCAGAACAGCAGCCCAGCGGTGCAGATCTCTGCAGCCTTCATCTGGCTCTTCTTCTTCCACAGCATCCAGTCATGTCCACCGTGGATTATAACAAAGTCCTTTCGGCAGCCACCATCGTTCTGCAACAGTGCGAAGCCATCTGCAGGCTCTGTGAACTCTACTGCGAAAAGAAAAAGAGGCAGCCAAAAAGAGTCTGGGTCCGAAGATGGTTCACCAGAAAAGCAGAGGACAGACTGTACAACAAGCTGATGGTGGAGCTCAGGAACGAAGACACTTGGGTGTTCCAGAACTTCATGAGGATGCCTCCACCCATGTTTGATGAAGTTGTGCAGCAGCTGACACCCAGGTTGACCAAGGAGAGCACCAGCTTCTGCCCCAGCCTGGAACACCTACAGGAGCATGCAGTATGGCTGGAGGGTGCCATCCAACACCATCAGCATTGTGGTCAGAGAAGTAGTGCAGGCCATCATCTAAGAATACAAGGAGGAGCTCCTCCAGTGCTCCTCCACTGAAGAAGGATGGAAGAAAGTTGCAGAGCAGTGGTATCAGAGGTGGAACTTCCCACACACTGTTGGAGCCATAGATGGCAAGCACGTGGCCTGCAAAGCTCCAGCCAACTCAGGGTCCACTTATTTCAACTCCAAGGGCTTCTTCAGCATCATCCTCTTCGCCATGGTCGATGCTTACTACAAGTTCATGTACATCGATGCTTCAGGCAACGGGTCAGCTTCAGATGCCCAGGTATACAATGCCAGTCACCTCAAGGAGGGGCTGTAACACAACCTCATCATGGGCTTCCCAGATCCAGACCCCCTGCCCAACGACATGCAAGATGTGCCCTACTTCATCGTGGGGAATGATGACTTCTCCCTCACAACCTACCTCATGAAGCCCTACACCTCCAGACGCCTCACCCATAAAGAGAGGATCTTCAACCACAGGCTGTCCAGGGCAAGGCGGGTGGTGGAGAACGCCTTTGGCATCCTGGCCAACAGGTTCCAGGCACTTCTCACCACCATGCAGCATAGCCCAGAGACTGTGAGGAGGATCATGGAAGCTTGCTGCATCCTGCACAATCTCATGCGCACCTGCTACCCAGTGTTGCAGGACAGGCTTGTGGACCGTCAGCAAGGCAATGGGGACATGGAGCCTGGGGAATGGAGGCAAGGGCGAAACCTGATAGACACTGTGGATGTGCAAGGCCCCAACAGAGCCTCACGTGAAGGAAAGAAGCAGCGCAACCTCCTGAGACGCTGGTGCAAGTCCCCAGCTGGAGCAGTGGAGTGGCAAGACAGGATGATAGATGCTTAATGGATGCTTCCTTCAGCCTGTCTCATCCCACGGATAAGATTGGGCCATGTATGTTGGGTGGGCCTACAATGAACAGGGCATTTAATAAAGAGTTGTGTTTATGTTGACATGTGTGGATGATTGATTATATTGTTATTGATAATAAAGGGCCATAGATGTTGCACCTGGGAGGGTGGACCATACAGTCCCACTATGCTTGCACTGGAGGTTTATCTATCCCACTGCTATCCTAACCCATCCCACAGCTATTACCCATCCCACAGGTATCCTAACCCATCCATCCCAAAGCTATCCTTACCCATCCCACAAGCAAGCAAAGGCTTAAACCATTTCTAAATGTTTCCACCAAGACTTTATTAAAAAAAAAGAAATGAAACAAGTGTGTGAATCATAAATCGACTTTATTAACAATAAGCTATAAGACAAAAATGAGTCTCTGGCGCTCCTCTTGGTCGCTCAGTCTCAGGGGTGAAGGGTGCAGGTGCTGTGGAGGTGGCTGGTGCTGGAGTGCTTGTCAACAGCTCCTCCAGAAGCAGAAGCAGCAGAAGCCCCAGCCCCAGAAGAGCGAGCCCGTGCTGCAGAAGCCCCAGGAGAACCAGAGTGAGGGCCAGGGGTCGGGATGGTATCCCTGGCTGAGGCTTGCTGTGCTTCCGCATGGTTGTGGGGTTGCTGGTTGGCAGGGAGGCTGGCAGGAACCAAGGCTGGCAGGAAGGCTGGCAGCAAGACTGGCAGGGAGGCTGGCAGGAAGGCTGGCAGGAAGGCTGGCAGGAAGGCTGGCAGGCAGGCAGGCACCAAGGCTGGCCAGAAGGCTGGCACCAAGGCAGGCACCAAGGCTGGCAGGCACAACATGAACCAAGGCTGGCAGGAAGGCAGGAAGCAAGGCTGGCAGGAAGGCTGGCTGGCAGCAAGGCTTGCAGGCAGGCTGGCACCAAGGCTGGCAGAGAGGCTGGCTTCAAGGCTGGCAGTGAGGCTGGCAGCAAGGCTGGCAGCAAGGATTGCAGGCAGACATGCAGGCAGGGCAGGCAAGGCAGCCAATCTGTCCAGCAGCAGGTCTTTCCTCTGAATGGTGACCTGCTTCCGAGCTGCTTCCGTTATATCCGCGGGGCTGATGCAATGCATCCCCCCCCCGCATGCGCAATTAATGCCAGGCATCTATTAGGCTTCCGCTGTGCATCCGCTGTGCATCTGCTTCATCCGTTAGGCTTCCGCTCTGCATCCGCTCTTTCCGTTCCGCATCTGCTTTGCTGCGGCCCCCCAGAAGCCAAGCGGATGTGCCATCCGATCCCATCCGCTTCCATCCGCTGGGCTTCCATTCCACATCCGCTTTGCATCTGCCCCCCGTCCATTCCTGTCCGTGTTATCCGCTCCAGTTTTGCAAATTTTTGCCCCTTTTGAGAGCAGATAACAACAGATGGAACATTTTGCTCGTCCGCTGTGTCCTTTTTGCATCCGTTGGGCAGTGTGACATGGGCTTAAGGCTCAATCAATTCCACTTCATATGTCATACCATTTCAAGGATGGATAAATTTATTTGTTCTGGGTTCAGACAAACCAGAATACATAAAATGTTGTAGATATTCTGCCATGGGAAATTGGAATTCAGGACAAATCTCTTGAGAAAAAAAACTGTAGCACCACTAGATTTCATCAAAAAGTTGCATACTTTGTTGCTGCTCTTTACTGCCATATATTATTTGTCATGATTTTTGTACCCTCAACCTTATTCAACTTAGCTGTAGTTATTCTAATTAAAAAAATGTGAGGAAGGATGGGTGGCTCCATGGTTTTGGTCCCTTATAAGCAAACTCTCCTAATTATCTTTTGTTGATGTTGAGATCTCTTTATATAAATGGTGAGTCTGACAACTTCAAAGGCATTCTAAAAGCTGGAACAACTCTGCTATGCTGATTAAGTAAAAATAATTGTGATGGTGATCTTGTACTATCACAATTTTTGCTTACCAAAACCTATATTCTGATGGGTTGCTTTGGTTCAATTTTTTTTCCTGATTTTATTTGAAAAGCAAAGGGCAACTGTGTAGCAGACCAACAAAACTAAGAAAGATTAGTATGATGAGTTTTTTTTACATTTACAGTTTACACTTGAGTCTATCTCCTATCAGTAGCTTACCTTTCAGGGAGTTGGATAATTGAATGATAACGGAGAAGAAAAAAATAGTTCTCTATTTTTTTCTCGAAGCATCAGCATCTCTGTGTGATCATATGGCTTCAGAACATGGATAAATTTTGTCTGAACTAGTTTTTCCAGGGATTGGAGTCCAGCAATGTTATCATTGGTCAGATATGAAAAATAATTGAATATGGCTTTGGGCTTATGAAAGGGTTAGGGGATAAATGATAGATGCATTCAATATAATTCTCACAGCATAAGGATGAAGGAAACCCATATAATATCCTTTAATGTGAGCCACATTCATTAGTTCTGGTCTGAAAGTCCATCCAAGAAGCCATAAAGTTCAATGTGAGATTTATTTAGTGGTGTTTCTAAGGACACTCATCCAGTATGTATCTCTCCTGGTGCAGATAAAGACCCATGACAATATGGTTTTCTCAAGTTTCATGAATTACTGGCTTATAGAGAGTCTCAGCTGAGTTACAATTAGTTGGGAAACATTTTGGGAATAAGCAGAAATCTAAAAACATTAAGGAATAAACATTAAGTCTTCTTCCATTGGCAATTCAAAGCAATCCAGCAAGGAAAAGTTTATTTTAACAATAAAGGGAACTACCTCCAAAAATTAAGTGTCCACAAGTATCATTTGAGGCTTATCCAGCTTTATCTACAATGGAGAACAAACTATTATTTTGGATGTGAGTTGTTGGGTAAGAGATATATTGTTGGATAACCATTGCCAAGTGTGACTGACATTGATGTCACTTGCTCAAAACCCATGTTGACCCTTTCCTTAACTTTTCATGACTAACTCAAGTCAGAATGGATAATATTGTCATGCTGACCAACTAGCAGCATTTCTCTACTACATGGCAATGTGACAAACACAATACCACAAATGAGAGCATGTTGAATCAGAAACTGCTGCTGCTAGAAGAACATGTGCTGGATGATTCCAGCCCACTTTGGTTGTCTTCTACCTGGGCCATTTCTGTCCATGAGAATAAGTGAACTTCTGATAAGTAGTCTGACTGGTTCTCCGACTATCTTAGCTCTTCCAGCCATGTTTTATCAGTATTTTTTTTTAAATATGAAGCATCATAGAAAATTCAACTACTAACAGCTAAACTGAACTTAGAAGAAACCTTAAGCCTCTTAAAAGCAGAATATCAAATATTTCCATTCATATATGTACATGTATATCTAGCATGCAACAGTGTGACAGTTCAGACCAAACAGAAGAACTCATTCCCTCAAATAAGCAAATGCACTATATTGGGATGGGTGAGAATGTTCTTTTAAACTTTACAGACATTTTGTAATCAATGAAGAAAACAATGGAAAAGGACAAAGAGGGGGAATCTCATTTTGTTTTACTAAAGCTACTTTACTAAAGCTACCCATTTTAGTACAGTGAAACAAAACTGAGGCTGAATTAGACTGGGTCTATGTTGACCCAGAGAAAGGCAGACTAGATATTTATCACTAGTCACTAGTCACTATCACTAGTCACTAGTCACCATCAGAGTATTTATCCAATGGATGTTAGCCTTATTATGACCTGATATATGCTATGTTCTCTGTATATGTTGCTTCACTCCAGGATTCTACCCAAGTCATCCTATTCATCCAGGCCTTCTTAACTCTATTGGCCTAGATACAGAAATTGTCCAAGAAGGTTTCACACCCATTTTCACATTCAGGTGACCCTGACGGCACAGATAAATCTCCAAGTACCTCAACAACTCTCAGAAAGAGTGCTAACAATCAGATAACTGTAAGGAAAATAAATCCTTCCATCTTCCACTGTTCAGTCAGAAGAAGCTTCTTGGATGAGAAGCAAAACATCTTCAAGGAATAAACAAAGCCCAGTTGTTTTTGAAAAAGCACCTTTGGGTCTGTTGGCCTAGATAAGAGAATTCAATCACCCAATTGCAAGATCAACAATAATGTCCAATTAGAGCAATAAAGTAGAACATTAAAAATATGTCTGGTATAAAACATATGAAAATCATGGTTTGATTCTGGAACAGACTCCTATGCAGATGTGTATATACAAGCATATACACATAAAGAGACCCATGCCTACTCTTCGAGATAGCACAGAAAAAGATAGATAGAAAAAGATGGGTATATTTTTCTGTTTCTCATAATTGCCTACGTTCATTCCTTCAGGCAAAGGAGGTTTCTCATTTGAATATCATTGGGCTCCAGCTACCAGCCCTGGTTGACATATTTGCATCTCACTGTTTGAGGAAGTTGTACCACATTCTCAGAGATTGTTCCCATCCTGCTTACAATCTTTTGAACTGTTGCCTTCTGGAAGAAAATACAGAACAATTAAACTCAGACCATAGGTTTTCTGGATAGTTTTTATCCCAGAGCTATAATTGCACTTAACAATGAACTTAAAGACCACCATCAGTGAGCTGTTGGACAGTATTATTTGGTCTGATGTGTGGATGCTTGTGCATTTTAAGGAGGTGGGAAATTTTGGTGGGTGGGGAGGTGTTTGGGGGTTGTCGTGTGTGTGCATGTTGAGTCTGGTCTCTGGTTGTTGTGTGAATTTCACTGTATGTATACTGTGTATATACGTGCAATGACAATAAAGAAGTCAGTTCAATGTCTCCCTTTGTAAATTCTGACATATTACACTCATATTACACTCCATTATTTCTAAATTATCAGTATAGTAAAGAATCCATATTATTTTTAATGAAAAGGCTTCCCACAATGTTATTATTAGTAATTGGCACAGAAATAATGTGAAGAATAATTTGAATGAATGAAAATTTGTAATTTTGGGAACTGTTTTCATTTTTGAGAAATATTTTGCTTAGTTCTGATTTCACTATGTGTCATTTAAAATCACTGTCAGAAATTACATTTTCTCATTAATTATCAAATCTGATTTTAAGCAAGAAATCATTATAACAGTTCAATCAATTTGTGTGTTAAAGAAGCAAGTATGATAGCAATAGCTATAAAACTTAGATATATACTATTTTATAGTGCTTTATTGTAGCCCCCAATAAGTGTTTTACAGAGTCAGGAATATTGCATCCAACAATCTGTGTCCCCATTTTATTGAACTTGGAAGGATGGAAAGCTGAGTCAATTTTGAATTGGTCTAGATCAAACTCCTGACACTGAGCAGAGTTAGCTTGATGTGTAATTAAAGCAACTGTTAATTAAAGCAACTGTAAATTAAAGCAACAATTAAAGCAACAATTAAAGCAACTGCAATCTCTTATGTAGGGCAGGACAGCTGCTGTTCCATAGGTCTGTTCATCTTCTAGGTCTCCATTATGTCTCAATGTGTTTTTGTGTATCAAGCCGGTGATTTTGCTTTTGTGGAAGACGTTGGCTGTCAGTACTTTAATCAGGGTGCATAGTTCAGTCTTTATATGTGTCTTGTCTGCCAGGTGTTTGGTTCTGGTGATTAGTGTTTTGGCCACAGAGTTTATCTGTGCTGGGTAGTGGTGGGATTGGGCATTGAAGTAGCGGTTGGTGTTTGTTTTCTTCTGGTATATGGTGTGTCCTAGTGTGCCATCTGCTTTTTTGTAGATTAGTACTTCTAGGAATGGTAATTGTTTGTTTGTTTCCGTTTCCATGGTAAACTTGATTTTGGGGTGTGTGCTGTTTAGGAAATTGTTTAGGTTTTCTTTTCCATTGGGCCAAATCACAAATGTGTAATCATTGTATCTAAACCATAGTTTGGGTTTCTGGATGGCATCAGCCAGGGCTCTGGATTCGAATTCTTTCATGAACAGGTTTGCAATGACGGGTGACAGTGGTGATCCCATAGGGGCTCCTTCCATTTGCTTGTATCTTTGTCCTTTGTATATGAAATATGTGTTGGTTAGGCAGTGTTCTGTTAGTTCCATGAGGTCTTTCGTTGGTTGGTATTTATTTTTGATGATTTCGAGAGTTTCTTTTATCGGGACTTGAGTGAATAGTGAAACCATGTCGAAACTTACAAGTGGATCTTCTTGTTCCACGTGTAGATCTTTGATCATTTCTAAGAAGTGGTATGAGTTTTGTACATATGAAGCTGTGGTTTCAGGATGGGGCTGTAGTTGTTTTGCTAAGTGTTTAGCAAGGTTTTGTAGTGGTGCTCCTTTGGAGCTGACTATGGGTCTGAGAGATATCCTTCTTTGTGTATTTTTGGGAGGCCGTATAGTTTGGGGCATCTGGAAGATTTTTCTCTTGGGATGATTGTCTGTTGGATTTCTTTGCTTATGTGGCTGGTTATAATTTTTTCCTTGGTTAATTTTTCCAGATATTGGTTGGGTCTGTGTTTATAGGTTTGTATGTGGAGTCTTGGAGTAGGTCTGTCAATTTTGTTTCGTAGTCTTTTCTGTCCATTACTACTGTGGCATTCCATTTATATGCTGGGAGTATGATTATGCTGTTATCATATTTCAGGGTTTGTAGCACTTTGAATTCATCTTTTTGCAAGTTGCTTTTCGGTGGTTTGCTTGTGCATAAGATGTTTGGAATCTGGTGTCTTATTCTGTCAGCTTCATCTGTATTTAATTTGGTTAGGCTGGATTCTACTGCACATATGATGGATTCTGTGGGGATTTTTTTGGGTGCTATGGCATAATTGAATCCTTTGGTTAGGACATCTGTTTCTGTTTTGCTGAGTTCTCTGTTGGGAACGTTATATACTAATTGTTTCAGGGGTTGTTGTGAGTTGTTGGGGAGTTTGTTGTCATGATCTAATTTCATTAGTTTCTTCAAGAGTTTTTCATTTTTGTAAGTGGTTTCAGTTTCAGCTCTCCAAGTTGTAAGTTGTTTTATCTTATCCCAAAGTTTCTTCAAACACTCTTGAAGAAAGAACAGATGGCACACTAGGACACACTGTATACCAGAAGAAAACACACACCAACCGCTACCTCAGTGCCCAATCCCACCACCACCCAGAACAGATAAATTCCGTGGCCAAGAAACTAATTGCCAGAACCAAATGCCTGGCAGACAAGACACATATAAAAACTGAACTATGCACCCTGACTAAAGTACTGACAGCCAATGTCTTCCACAAAAGCAAAATCACCGGCTTGATACACAAAAACACACTGAGACAAAATGGAGACCTAGAAGATGAACAGACCTATGGAACAGCTGTCCTGCCCTACATAAGAGGTACTACAGGCAAAATCAGTAAGATACTACACAGGCATCACATCAAGACTGCCTTCAAAACAGACAAAAAAATAGCAGCCATCCTTAAAAAACCCAAAGACAAAATTGACCTAGAAAACCAAGGCATATACGAAGTTCCCTGTGCATCATGCCCGTTCACATACATTGGACAGACCAATAGAAGAATAAGTACCCGCCTGGATGAACACAAAAATGCAGTAAAAAAGTTGGAACACACTTCCTCACTAGTCCAACACATGAAAGCCACAGGTCACAACATCAACTTCAATGGCACCAAAACCCTAGCCACTATAGAAAACCCCAGCCACAGAATCATCAGAGAAGTCATAGAGATTGAAAAAAGACCTGAAAGCATGAACAGAAGAGATGATTCCACCAGACTGTCAATCATTTGGAAGCCTGCACTCTCAAATAGAAAGATCTCCACACTACAAGCCAGGCAAACACCTGGGCACAAACAGACTCCCCCTGATACCTCCAGCTCAAACACACCCCGACCAGGCATCTAGATGAAACCCAGCTTCCTAATAGATGATAGCCGCCCTTTTACTCGAAGCCAAGTTGCACTGAAAGCCTCCAATACACGAACACAATGTTGCCAGCCAATCAAAGCCACAAAACAGACAGAAGAAACCAGAAACACCAATCAAGCAAACTCCAAGACCAATAAACACAGACCAAGACTCCCAACCAATCAGGATGAAGAAAAAAGCATTCTGGCTCAACAGTAGGCTAGCCTCAAATTTAAAACTGAAATGGCTCTAATAGCCTGACTCACAGACGAACTCAATACAGAAGCCTGATGATGGCAGATGAGATTCTGCTGAAATGTTGCTACAACTTTAAAAGCAATATATTTGTTTTCTTACGTTTTTGCAGGTACTTACATGTATGCTGTTCAGCTTCCTTCTGGTATTATCCCATATCATTGTAGTTGTGCTTTTATATCTGTGTGTGTCTGTGTGTGAGTGAGTGTGTGTGTGTGTGTGTGTGTGTGTGCATAAAATCATTTGTAAAATATGTCATTGCATTATTCAAATCAGATTAAAGGTTGATTCTCTCGGACCAGACATAGATAGACTGGGAAAAAAATCTGGCCATGTGTTCCCAAAGAGTTGACACTGACTTGAAAGCCTTACTCAATCAATCAGTTTATACATCAATTGTGGCAATTCATTTGTCTTACCAGTTTGGGAAAGCTTAATTGTAGCCTGTTCCATTTATCAATTGCATGCTGTTCAATCTTAAGGGAAATGAAACCTTTGTATAAAATTGAGGCTGCTGGTGTTGGTCTTCTCTGAGCAGACTAACAATGTCTTATCCAGGAAGAAGCACTTACAAAGACTTATGTTCATCCTTAACAACAATAACAAACATATCTGCCTTATAGGTCAGACTTTTTTTTTGTTGCATCTGTCAATGGCAAAGGCAACTAAGCTCCTGCCAACATTAAATTTGCCAGTTTCATAAAGTAGCCACATGTAATTATTTTTCTATGTTTTCACATAAAATAGTTTTTCAAAATACTGTTGGTGGAAATGAGACTGTTGTATTAGCATGTACATCAATGACATGGGAAATAAGAATTCTACAGTATATTAACATTTGCGTTAATGACATTGCATGCATTAGTGTTCTGGTCCATAAGAAACTGCACGTTTTACCCCTCCCATGATTAAGACTTTTAAAAATTAAAGTTACCTGAATCCCAGATCACCAAATATCAGATTTTACTAATTTTATCAAGGTCTCTGTTTATGTGCTCTTTTATGAGTGTATAAAAAAAAAAAATCAAATAAGTTTCTTACAAGTCATGTTTTGTTTTTCTCGAAGAAGGTGAATCATGTACAGTGGCCAACCTCTGAATTAGAGTCATTTTCTTATTTACTTGGGAGATTCATTAGCCATATTAAAAACATAGACACTCTGAAATCAACCAAATGTAAGCTGTAGCAGTTATACAACCTACTGATTTGCTGTGTAGATTGTGTTTGTGATTTATTCATTTACACTTATGAACCTTTGTATTTATAAACCAAGATTTATTGAAGGTCTGTTCTTAGAGATTCTATAACTGATGAAAAAACTCAAGACGCTCACATTTACCAACTAAGAGGAATGTGTATATGAAGTGATGGATGCTTATTCTTTCATAGAAGGACTTTTTTTAAAAAAAATCTATAATACATTAATCTGGACCACGGGAAAAGCTCACACAAGTTATGAATATATGAATATTTAATGTATTCAGTAATAGAGTAATTATTTGAAGTGTTAAACTCAAATTATTAGAGTGACCAAAATTGTGAAACCTTGTCTCTGCTCAAATTTGGGTTATATATACAATTTGCAAATGACAGATTATAATTGCTCTTAGTGATTAAAACTTTAATGCTTTATACATCCTGTGAGAGATGATTTGAAAGCTTTAATTGCCCAGAATTATTTCTTTCTTTGCATTGCAACATTTTTTGGTTTTACACTTATATCAACACAGTCCAGAGCATTTAATAGTGCTTTGGTGTTCATTCCCACATTCTGTATTTTATTAGTAAAGTAATACATGAGATGTAGAAGAAGGCCATTAGTTTCATCGGGTGCTTTCTCTGATATGCAGATGGTGCAATCATGTATTCAATCACATCAATATTGTTTTTGCAGATGCAAAATCCTATTAATAAATTGTAATAATGATTTTATGGTACATCAATAGAAACACTCAGAGATGCACTAATAATCAAGAAGAAAACTTTGAAATAACTGTATTTCAAAGAGCTGTAAGGGACTGAGAATGCACTGAGAAAATATGGAAATAATCATTTGAAAAGGCTGAAGATTAATCTAAAAAGGTATTGTGTTTTGAGAAAGCATAGCCTTCTTCTAAAAATTATGAACATTGTCGAAATTGTGGTGTGTATATTGAAAATTATTGATATGGACATTGGTTTCCCACATGTCCTAACAATATTATATTGTTCTCAAGGATTAGGTTTGCAGTTTATAATCTTCTTGGATTCCATATAACCTGTAGAACATGGATATTTTAGTGATGGATTTATCAGTTGTGTTGGTGGTGGCTTTGTATTTGTATCAGTTGAGGCTAGTAACTAAGTATATATGTTCCTAAAAGGAATAGACCCCAGGCCTTTGTTAGCCATATAGTACTGACACTCATCGAGACAAGTCCTGTTCTGCTCTGTTCTAATATACTCTATTCTGTTTTGAATTCTTAAGGGTTACAAAATAGACTGAAACAAAATGCAACTTAAGTATTATTGCGAGAAGCAAAGTTTTTCAGTAAGTTTATATGAGTTGTACTGATTGCTGTTGGATTTAGGATCAATCTCCTTATGTTCTGAGATATTCAGAAAGTTTACTATGAGGTTAGATAATTGATGAACATGAGAAGTAGGCCTTTTCAGAAAGAAAGAAAAAAAATAACTTATTTTTGATGACTTCCTACTATTGAGTAAAATTTCTTTTCATCAGTTTTGATCTTATGCTATATGGAAAAATGTCTTTTCTCTCTAACATATTTTCTACTTTTCATTCTCAATTTGCATTACTGTTAATTCTCTCAGAGGAAAATGTATTCTGGCTGCTAAATATTGGCAGAACACAGAGAGATGGAGAAAAAAATCTTATTAAGCAATCTCTATAATGTAGCTGAAGGTCTATTCAGAATAGGTCAAGTCCTAGTTGTAATTTCTGAGAAAAGTGATAGTGAGAAGTCAAATTCTGAAGGGCTGAAATTTAAGTTCTTTGCATAATTATGCTTTCATAAAAATTAAAGGAGACTAGATCCTTGAAAGCATTTTGTTGTATGAGATAGACACTGTTCTGAGATAAAAATGGAAGCTTTTTAAAGACACATTTCTATCCATTATGGGATTAAAAAGAAATCTGCATGCTGCTGCTATACTCTATTATATTTTCATGTCAGGTACAAGATTTTTTTTTCAACTAATTCAGGGCCTCAGCAGTCTTCTACAGCCATTACCACTGTAATTGAGTCAATCCATGTCTCTGATGGTTATCCTTTTCTTTTTCTTTCCATCTTTTTCAAGATTATGAAAAATGGGTCTTCACATAATGGTCCAAAATATAACCACTTGAGCCTGGTCATGGGTATCTTGGCTGAAATATTTGGATTGATTTGTTCTAGGATCAGTTTGATACCCTGGGTATCAATGTTCTTCTTGACTTTTTCCCAACACCAGTGTTCAGAAGTGTCAATATTTTTTCTAGTTTGCTTCTTCAAAATCTACTTTCACTTCCATAGAACAGGGGGTGTCAAACTCAAGGCCCACGGGCTGTATCCAGCCTATAGGGTGCTTAGATCTGGCTCACATGGCCACCCTGGAAACACTGAGAGACCAGCCCAGGGTGCCTCTGCCAGTGAAAATAAAGCTTGGTAGGACTGTGTACTCCATTTTCACTGGCAGAGGATTGCAGGAGGCTGTCACAGCCAGAAAGGGAGGTCAGGAGCCCATTTTCGCTGGTAGAGTGCTCAGGCTACCACAGGCACCCCAACACAAGTGACGTCAGGCTGGCCATCCCCACCCTGGCCACACCCACCCCAACACCCCAAGGTCAAACACAAACCTGATTGGGCCTTCAGTGAAATCAAGCTTGATACCCCTGCCCTAGAGCATCACAGGGAAAACCATTGCCACAGATTCTCATATGGTCTCTCTCTATATTGATTTCAGCATATACAGTATAGAGAATAAATTACTAGAGAATATACTTCTTGTCACACTTTTTTGCTGGATTAGAAATTGTCTGTTTTTTGTCCTGTGTACAGATTTCACATAAGAACAATAAAAAGTCTTGAAATTCCCATTTTCCCAAGGATATTCCATTATCTGACATGGTCATCACAATCAAAGTGTTTTGTTTTTCAGTTTTCGGGCATAGCTTAGTTAAAAATCTTCTATTATAAATCTACATAACAAATCTGCCAGATCTTGTAGGGCTGATGACAAGACATATAGCTGAGCCAATATCTCTTTTAACAAATTAGTAGAAAACCCTTCTCTGCCATTTTATTTGAATCAGCAGATAATTGCACAACTGAAATTAAGCTAGCTGTTGATTGTTTGGGTTTGTTGTCAGTTGCCAATTGCCAATTGCTATGCCAAAATTATTAATAGACAGCAGACATATCCTTGTCCTACATATTAACATTAGATTATCCGGAAGGTAAATGGCCACTCTTCTTATTAATTTCCTAATTGTAATCAGGGGAAAAAAATCCTGTTGCCTGTATTTAGGCATTCAAATCAATCCAGACAACACACAAGTATCCTTGTGTTTTTTGCTCAGTTTAACATAGTTATCATTTGGAGGAGTTAATACTGAATTGGGAACATCACTATCTCATTTTTAATCACATGTTGACTAAATGTGTAAAAGGCCAAAATATGGAATAAGGCATATTAAATTCAGTGAGGCTTCATTAAATAAAATCAAGCTTGGAAATGTACTGATAAGCATAGGCCTGGCATGTTTTTGTTAATATCAAACCAATTAAATTAGAAGATTAAAGCCAAAGTAGTTCAACTGAAAGTAACATTGTGAATGCAAATGTTGGAAGAACTAGGTAGGAATTAACCTTGTCAAATAATAGATGGATTCTATATCTATTCATCACCATACTTCATTAATGTGTTCTGAATAACAAGTTGAAATCTTTGCTGTCAGCTATAAAACAATTGTTCCATGAGCCAGAGATAACCAGACCATATTTCTTGTGTTCAATTCAGCCTAATATTTTTTTAGACTTTTTACTTTTGCCCCATTGAGATGTATTTATTTTACACTGACTCTGGAAACAAGATTAATAGAATGCCTTACAATGCCTGGGTGTCTTTTTTGTTGCCACTGCAGGGTTTGCAGCTGATATTTACTCATAGTTCCCAGAGAGAGAAATATTTGTCACTATCTAGGATCAAACTCACAGCCTCCTGATTGTGAAGCAAGAGCTGCACCTCTAGGTCACTGTACCACTCTTATAAGACCCAAATATGGCTGTCTAAAATATTTGGCACAATAGAATGGAAGCAAGAGGAGAATGAGCAACATTAGACTCCAGTTCTTAAGACAATAAGGGAGAAGAGAAACAATTGAGAGGGGAATAAATTGTCTGTTTCATTTTGTCTTGCTTCTCACTTTTTTGCATGTTATAAAATTATGCTGTGGAAAAAAAGAATGCTAACAAAGCTGATTCTGAGAAAATTTGATGAAGTAAGCCTGGTTTATATTACTCTCTTCTTCCCATAGTCCTTAAGTTAATTATGTTTGTCATACACTAGTAGACCTGTTTCCAAATACTTTTTTTCTAATGGATACTTCACATTTGTTGTTTCTGATAGCGGAAGATGCATGTGGAGGAACAATGAGGGGTTCCAGTGGTGTCATCTCTAGTCCTAATTTTCCAAATGAGTACCACAATAATGCAGACTGTACCTGGACAATTGTGGCAGAACCTGGAGACACCATTTCACTCATCTTTACAGATTTTCACATGGAAGAGAAATATGATTATCTGGAAATAGAAGGATCTGAACCATCCACAATATGGTAAGTGAAATCATTTGGATTAAAAATGGCAAAAAATTCCTTCTGGAAAATAGCACAAATGTGTATGATTTTTCCATGGGTTCATGTAAAAATCCTATAGTTTTTATCTGAACAAGACTTTTAGTGAGATTAGGTAAAACAATATAAGGAGTCCTCAAATTATGGCCATAATTGGAGTCAGAATTTCCATTGCTAAGCAAGATAATTGATAAGTAGGCTGTGCCCAATTTTACAATCTTTATGACATGGTTGTTAAACAAATCACTGCAGTTGTTACATGAACTATGCAGTCATTAAGCGAATTTGACTTCCCTCTGCTTGTTGGAAAACCAGAACTTTACAAGTAGCAATCATATAATCCTGAAATGCGAAAGCCACTGTAAATACATTGCTTGCCAAGTGCCTAAATTTTGATCATATGACCATGGGGATGCTGTTACAGTCATAAGTGTGAGAACCAATCACTTTTTTAATGCTGTTAATACCTCAAATTATTGCCAAACAAACTATTGTAAATCAAGGTCTACCTGTAGTTGGAATTTGATAAATGAATCCTACTTGAAGCTGTTTGTTGAAGTTTAACTATGTCATTTTAACTTTGCTTCTGTTTTGTGAATATTTTTTGGACTGGATATGCTTTTGTATATTTATTTTAAAGTTAATTTAAAAAAGTAAAAAGATTACTTCTTTTTTTATTTCTGTGAGAGAACGTGTGATATAATTTAATTATTATTTGTAACATCTTACCAAGTGACTATCTACTTCACTATTTGCAAGACTGTGTGCATGTATGTAAATATTGATAGATAGATAGATAGATAGATAGATAGATAGATAGATAGATAGATAGATAGATAGATATAGATAGATGATAGATTTTATAGCAGCCACTACGCCATGTCTAGTATGAATGTTCTACTCAGTGAAAGGTGCTATTAATGTTGGACTGTTCTGAAAATCTGTGATCAGTTTTATTTCTATGAGTGAGCTGAGATTCTGACCATCAGCTTAATCAACTCAATTATACTGTATAAAACATCTAGCCATATGCTAGATAAATATTCCAGCTGCAGATTGTATGTTATGTCTGTTTGTAGAAAATTAAGAAAATTCTTTAAAAAAAAAAAAATATATTCCAGCTGCGGTCTAAAAGATAATTAATTGTTACTAATTAGATTGACTTTGTATACTTTAATGCTTCTCCAAGATAACAATGCACATCCTTTTTAAAAAAATAATGAAATAATGATAAAAGAAAAGTAGCAGGGTTATTTTCTACACCTCTTGTGTAGTTTACAGCATAGATATGCTAATAGTTTCTTGTCTAGCCTAGTATTTGGGAAATCAATTTCAATTTGATAAGTTATTTGATAATGATTGGGTTTATCTAATTTTGCAAATTTCAGATTTGTGCCTAATATCCCCCAATTGTGTTTTGTATAATATGAATCAGAGTTACATTTTATTATTATTTGCTGATTAAAAGGATAATAACAGACTATAATGTTGTAACTATTACAATATATTCATTGTATTTTTACTGTATTTTTGTATTGTATTTTTCATATTAGAGGGGAAAAAAAAGACTTGTTTTGATTTTTTCTTTTACTTTCTAAAACATTATAAATGTATAATTACATTTAACTATATTGTCATTGGTTTCACTTTTCAACTCATATGAAATCTGATGTTATCAGTTATTTGTGCTATATTTATTGATCTCTAATGTGCCAAATTAGAAGAACAGTAAATGATTGGTGATGCAAATGGTGGCTACATCACAACTGTACAGTTTGCTTTTCAAAGTATTCTATCTAAGTTGACTTTTAATTATTATCATTTAAATAAGGCCATACTGCAGTATTAATTTGCAAGTATATATTATTGTGTGGTATAGAATTAAGATATTGTTCTATGGAACAATGTTATAACTGAAACTGACTGATTAGTGAAATAGAAGTACAGTTTTGAACTATAAAGTATTGTTGATAAATGGATTGAATAGTTTGATGAATGTAGGCCCTGTTTTTTTTAATCTTATTTGGTCAGTTGTTATGTATACGGTATAATAACCTAAATCCTAAATCTTGGAAGTCTCATTCAATAGGACCCACATTTTGCCTGGGATTGCAAAAACCTAATTACCTAATGGAAAACCTAATGAAATATAAATGTACCAATAGTTACTATTCAGAACTACACAATTATTAATATGCATGTTAAACACCCATTTTAGTTTTCATTTAAAAATATCAGGAATCTAGTAAAGGGGCGCAGTGGGACATCGGCTTTAATGGTTGGCACTCTTGGGTCACAGATGGTTGGCACTCTGGCAGTTCAAGCCCATGTCACCGCATTGCAGAGTAAGCTCCTATCATTTGACCCTAGCTCCTGCTGTGATGGCCCGGGGCATGGCACAAAGGCAACACAGTTACATAAGTAAGAAAAGTCCCTTAAATATCTCCAACTTTGCCCCCAATGTCCAAGTACCTTCAGATGGAGAAAAAACTCCCCCAAGAACAGTCTTTAAAAGAAGGAAATTCAGTCTGAAAACAAAGTACATATAAACTGTAAATAAAAATCCACACAAACGATGCTACAGCAATTAACTGGACAGATAGGATAAGGAAATGCAGACTTCAAAGGCCAACAAAACACACACAGTTGGGAAGACGCCAGGAACCCAAATAAGCCTCAGCCATAAAAGATAACTCACAATTTGCTTCCCATGAGTTGCTGTGAGCAAACTCCCTTTTTAAACACTGTGTTCCCAGCTGCAGCTAATGAAGGGAATCAGGGCCCTTTCTTCCCCCATAAGCCATGTAACTCATGTTGCTCCCTTCTTTGTTCCTCCCTGCATGCCCTAGGATGAAAGGGGGATGGGCCTGGATGTTCCTCTGTATTCCTTCTGCCTTGCTTACTTCTCCCCTGCTCTGTCCAGCCAGACCTTGCCCTTCCCCAGTTTCTTCCACATCCACCAGAACCATACTCCCACTCTCTGTCAGCTGCTCAGCCTCTCCCTCGGAATCAGATTCCGACAGGAGCATGACACCTGCCCACCTAGCAGTTCAAAAGGATATAAAATGCCATTAGAAAAATAGGTACCACTTATTTAGGAAAAGCTAGCAGTGTTCATGTGGAAGCAGGAGCCAGTGCTGGACCTGCCTATGTGCGAGGCAAGAAGAAAGCCTGGATGACTTAATATCCCCTATATGCTGCTAGCCAGGTGCAAAGTTAGTTTTCTCCCATGGTATATCTTGGTATTGTGCATGCATTAACCAAATGAACTGATAATGTTGGGTTACCAGAACTACTCTGTGATATTTTAAAAAAAAAGTGGATTTCCCTCGTTATGTACGTCATATGCTAAAACAAAATAAATGAATAAATTAGGTATCTAGTTCTAAACTATGAGTTAGTTTTACTTGTCATTTTGACAAAATCAATTGCACAGATCAAATCTTTGCTCTCAAAGGACTGGCTGAAGCAGGTAATATTAGGCTAGGCAAAACATGGATAAAGCCCATGTCACACTGCCCAACGGATGCAAAAAGGACACAACGGACGAGCAAAATGTTCCTTCCGTTGTTATCCACTCTCAAAAGGGGCAAAAATTTGCATAACCAGAGCGGATAAAACGGTCGCGGGGAGGATGCAGGGCAGATGCAAAGCGGATGCAGAACGGAAGCCCAGCGGATGGAAGCGGATGGAAGTGGATGGGAGTGGATGGCACATCCGCTGGGCTTCCAGGGGGCCTCAGCAAAGCGGATGCGGAACGGAAAGAACGGATGCACAGCGGACGCGGAACGGATGAAGCGGATGCACAGCGGATGCACAGCAGAAGCCTAATGGATGCCTGTTGTTAATTGCACATGCAGGGAGGATTCATTGCGTCAGCCCCGCGGATATAACGGAAGCAGCTCGGAAGCAGGTCGCCATTCAGAGGAAAGACCTGCTGCCAGACGGATTGGCTGCCTTGCCTGCCCTGCCTGCATGTCTGCCTGCAAGCCTTGCTACCAGCCTTGCTGCCAGCCTTGTTGCCAGCCTGCCTGCAAGCTTGCCTGCAAGGCTTGCTGCCAGCCGGTCTGCCTGCCAGCCTTGCTGCCTGCCTTTCTGCCAGCCTTGGTGCCTGCCTGCCTGCCAGCCTTCCTGCCATCCTTGGTGCCTGCCAGCCTGCCAGCCTTCCTGCCAGCCTTGGTTCCTGCCAGCCTCCCTGCCAGCCAGCAACCCCACAACCATGCGGAAAAACAGCAAGCCTCAGCCATCTGCTGCCAGCCCTTGCAAGAGGGACAGGGCTACCATCCCGCCCCCTGGCCCTCACTCTGGTTCTGCTGGGGCTTCTGCAGCATGGGCTCGCTCTTCTGGGGCTGGGGCTTCTGCTGCTTCTGCTTCTTGAGGAGCTGATGACAAGCACTCCACCACCAGCCACCTCCACAGCACCTGGACCCTTCACCTCTGAGACTGAGCGACCAAGAGGAGTGCCAGAGACTCATTTTTGTTTTATAGCTTGTTGTTAATAAAGTCTATTTATGATTCACACACTTGCTTCATTTCTTTTTTTTAATAAAGTCTTGGTGGTTTAAGAAATGGTTTAAGCCTTTGCATGCTTGTGGGATGGGTAAGGATAGCTTTGGGATGGGTTAGGATACCTGTGGGATGGATAATAGCTATGGGATGGGTTAGGATAGCAGTGGGATACATAAACCTCCAGTGCAAGCATAGTGGGACTGTATGGTCCACCTTCCCAGGTGCCACACCTATGGCCCTTTATTATCAATAATAATGTAATAATTATCCACACATGTCAGCATAAACACAACTCTTTATTAAACGCCCTGTTCATTGTAGGCCAACCCAACATACATGGCCCAATCTCATCCGTGTGATGAGACAGGCTGAAGGAAGCATCCATTAAGCATCTACCATCCTGTCTTGCCACTCCACTGCTCCAGCTGGGGAGTTGCACCAGTGTCTCAGGAGGTTGCGCTGGTTCTTCGCTTCATGTGAGGCTCTGTTGGGGCCTTGCACATCCTCAGTGTTGATCAGGTTTTGCCCTTGCCTCCATTCCCCAGGCTCCATGTCCCCATTGGCTTGTTGGAGGTCCACAAGCCTGTTCTGCAAGACTGGGTAGCGGGTGCGCATGAGATTGTGCAGGATGCAGCAAGCTTCCATGATCCTCCTCACGGTCTGTGGGTGATGCTGCATGGTGGTGAGAAGTACCTGGAACCTATTGGCCAGGATGCCAAAGGTGTTCTCCACCACCCGCCTTGCCCTGGACAGCCTGTAGTTGAAGATCCTCTCTTCACGGGTGAGGAGTCTGGAAGTGTAGGGCTTCATGAGGTAGGTTGTGAGGGAGAAGGCGTCATCGCCCACGATGAAGTAGGGCACATCTTGTGTGTCATTGGGCAGGGGTTCTGGGTCTGGGAAGCCCACGATGAGGTTGCGTTCCAGCTCCTCCTTGAGGTGACTGGCATTGTATTCCTGGGCATCTGAAGAGGAGCCGTTGCCTGAAGCATCGATGTACATGAACTTGTAGTCAGCATCGACCATGGTGAAGAGGATGATGCTGAAGAAGCCCTTGGAGTTGAAATAAGTGGACCCCGACTTGGCTGGCACTTTGCAGGCCACGTGCTTGCCATCTATGGCTCCAACGGTGTGTGGGAAGTTCCACTTCTGATACCACTGCTCTGCAACTTTCTTCCATCCTTCTTCAGCGGAGGGGCACTGGAGGAGTTCCTCCTTGTATTCTTCGATGATGGCCTGCAACACTTCTCTGACCACAATGCTGATGGTGTTGGATGGCACCATCCAGCTGTACTGCATGATCCTGTAGGTGGTCCCTGAGGCCAGGTGGCGCAGAGTGAGTGCCACCTTGAGCCCAGGTTCCAGGCTGCGCCGGAAGCTGGTGTTTACCTTGGTCAACCTGGGTGTCAGCCACTGCACAACTTCGTCAAACATGCCTGGAGGCATCCTCATGAAGTTCTGGAACGCCCAAGTGTCTTCGTTCCTGAGCTCCACCATCAGCTTGTTGTATAGTCCGTCCTCTGCTTTTCTGGTGAACCATCTTCGGACCCAGACTCGTTTTGGCTGCCTCTTTTTCTTCTCGCAGTAGAGTTCACAGAGCCTGCAGATGGCTTTGCACTGTTGCAGAACGATGGTGGCTGCCGAAAGGACTTTGTTACAATCCACGGTGGACATGACTGGATGCTGTGGAAGAGGAAGAGCCAGATGAAGGCTGCAGAGGTCTGCACCGCTGGGCTGCTGTTCTGAAAGTGCGATGCAAATGAGTTGCTCCCCTTTTTTATAGGAAATATAGGTTTTCCGCTAGGCATCCTCTAGGCATCCTGTAGGCATCCTCTAGACATCCTTAATATCTGAGATAGGTCCCCTCTGTGAATGTTTTTTCCATTTTAAAAGCTTTGTTTCCATGCTGCATCCGTGCTGCATCCGTTCTTCATCTGTTCTGTGTCCATTCCACTTCCTCCCTGTGTCCGAGCGGATGCGAGTTGCGTGGATGCGCAGCGGATGCCTAGCGGATATAGTGGATGCATAACGGATGCGTAACGGATGCGTAGCGGATGCAGAATGGACGAACTGGATACATTTTCCGTGCAAAAGTTTTGGGAAGCCCAAAACTTTTGGAGCGGATGAAACATCAATAAACAGATGCTGGACAGATAGAGAGGAAGCAAAACAGAGGCAGTGAGTCCATCGCATTTTCCAGCGGACGGCAAGCTTTTTCTCTGTTTTATATCCTGTTTGCATCTGTTGGTTCAGTGTGACATGGGCTTAAGATAGATTTTTTATTTCTCAAA
This sequence comes from Laticauda colubrina, assembly GCA_015471245.1. Lineage (NCBI taxonomy): Eukaryota > Metazoa > Chordata > Lepidosauria > Squamata > Elapidae > Laticauda > Laticauda colubrina. Next base: position 20,588,970 of record BLBF01000002.1, read on the forward strand.
ATATAACAATTTTACTGAGTTCTTTGTAATGGAAATGTTGCACTGGAAGCGAGGACAAGTACAGTTTAGGTGAGAAGAATGGGGATCCTCAGATCCAAGGTGCTGGGCATAGCTTGGTGGTCATGTAACTGGGTGGACATGGCTTGGTGGTCATGCTATTGGCTGTATGTGGCCAACTCAGTATCACTCACATTGAGGCACACATCTCCTTGCCTGGCCTCTCATGACTGGGGAGGCTGCAACAGTCATAAGTCTGAAAAACGGTCATAAGTCCCTTTTTTCATTGCCACTGTAACTTTGAATGGTCACTCCACACAAACAAAGTACCAACAAAGGAGGGGGAAAATAACTCCGGAGAAGTTCCTGAGACAGGAAGTCTAGTCCTGCCAAGAATGTAATCAGGGTTAATAAGGAGAGGCAGTTTCTGCAAGCAACACCAGAATTTTTCCTTCCTGCCTTCCTTACAGGATTAGGCCAGTAATTTCTTCTAACATCCAGTTCTCCGAACTGCTTAGAATGTTAACAATCAGTTCTAGCGAATAGGTGTGAACTGGTAGAATCCCACCCCTGGTGCTATGCATACTTTCAGTTTTAATGACTGTTATAACAAGATTATTCACATCACCACTTAAGTGAGTCAATTATCCATGGTGAAATGATTCAGATTTGTCAATGATTTCTCACACGATTACACTGTTTAGACATATCTGTAGCCTAATTATTTTAAAAGCCTAATTTACTCCAGTCATTAGTGGGATTAAAAAAATAATAATATACATATTTGTCTTTTGTATACCAATTTGGTGACTTTATCCTATATTTGAAAAATGTGTTGTTGTTTTTTCTTCATTTTTTTACAGGTGGAAAATGTTTAGATAAGTGAGATTAGTAAATATATACAGATCAAAACAGTTTTGTTTCCCAAGTTTTGTTTCCCAATGTATAAATTATAACACAGTATTAAAATATTAATTTAATAATGGTTAATTTGAAGTTGCATATTGAAGGAGCACTCTATCCTAAACTTGTCATTCATATTGTGGGATGAGATCAATGTATTGTGTTATGCAAAAGCACCTCACCATATGTTAGGGAAATAATAGATCTACAAAATTTAATTAGCTCAGATTTCTTAATTAGATGCATTATGTTAATATTTTTATCCCTTTAGAATAGTATTGAAATTCAAATTTTTTTTTCAATTGCTTACATATGAAAAGAATACTCTCTGTCAATGAAAGCTTATGTTTTATTTTAGATAGAACTGATATTTTAAAATCCTATTAAAATTAAATGCTGGATTGTTGTGGATGATATTGCATTTTGAAGAGCTACTCTATTCCGATATAAAAATATTTTTTAAAACATTTGCAGACTTCTAAATAATAAAAGCTTTCTTTCTTGGGTAGTTTGGATAAAAGATTTTGCAAGAACTGTAAAACAAAGCTTGCTATTTATCCTGACCTCATCTTTGTCATTGTTCCTAGACTGACAATTTTACTGTCAATCTAGGCTGAAAATTCAAATGGGATGTTAACAATACAGAATATAATTGTATATAATAATATTGCAATATATCATGGTAGAATCATAATTGGGAGTAGCCACTTTTATTGCCACAAATATCATTATGATTCATCAATAAAGCCTGCTATGACAGTCAACTGCATGTTAATTGAATTCATCAAATGACAGGCAACATTTTTATTAAAACTGGTATTCCAAATATTCAAATCAGTCCACCATATAATGCTTTATATACTGGGAATGTATGGAAATATCCCAAAATAATTTTAAGTTAACTTTTTGGGTTAGTGACAACATTCAGAAACCTTCAAAAACATGAATATTCTTTCTTCTTTGTTTTGTTGTTGTCTAACTTTAACTTCCATAGTATTACAAACAATACCACTGCTTGCACTATTTTGATCTTTGTAGATATTTGATCTTTGTAGACATCACAGCGTCTGAATATCTTTTCTAAGGCTTTCATAACAACTACATCAAGTTCTAGTCTGTGGTCCATCTTTTGGTTTATTCTGACATCCAGTTGGTTTTCTTCCATTTCTCCATATTTGGCAGTCGTTTTTCCCATTTATCCCATTTGAAATGGACTTCTTTAAGTCCATTTCAAACTTCTTCTGGTTCTCTATCATAATATTTATTTTTCATAGGTGATTGGAGTTAAAACTGATGAGCACAAGATTATATAATTGGTGCTATTCAGTCATTAATTGCACTGTAACCAGCATTGTTCTTGCTGTACTTTTCCTAGCAATAGCATTTTGATTTACATACCACTTCATAGTGCTTTACATCCCTCTCTTAAGTGGTTTATAGAGTCAACATATTGCCCCCAACAATCTGAACCCTCGTTTTACCCCCTCAAAAGGATGGAAGGCTGAGTTAAAGCCCATGTCACACTGAACCAACGGATGCAAAGAGGATGTAAAACGGACAAAAAACCTTGCCATCCGTTAGTTAACGCGATGTATCCGTTCTGTACTCACTGCCTCCATTTTGCTTCCTCTCTATCCGTCCAGCATCCGTTTATGGACGTTTCATCCGCAACAAAAGTTTTGGGCTGCCTAAAACTTTTGCGTGGAAAATGTATCTAGTTTGTCCGTTCTGCATCTGCTACGCATCTGCTAGGCATCCGCTACGCATCCGCTGTATCTGCTAGGCTTCCGCTGCGCATCTGCGCAACTCCATCCGGCCGGACACAGGGAGGAAGCGGAACGGACACAGAACGGATGCCTAGCGGATGCAGAACCGAAACAAAGCATTTAAAATGGAAAAAACATTCGCAGAGGGGACCTATCTCGGATATTAAGGATGTCTAGAGGATGCCTACAGGATGCCTACAGGATGCCTAGTGGAAAACCTATACTGCCTATAAAAAGGGGGAGCAACTTGCCTGCATCGCACTTTCAGAACAGCAGCCCAGAGGTGCAGACCTCTGCAGCCTTCATCTGCCTCTTCCTCTTCCACAGCATCCAGTCATGTCCACCGTGGATTGAAACAAAGTCCTTTCGGCAGCCACCATCGTTCTGCAACAGTGCGAAGCCATCTACAGGCTCTGTGAACACTACTGCGAGAGGAAAAGGAGCCACCCAAAAAGAGTCTGGGTCCGAAGATGGTTCACCAGAAGAGCAGAGGACGGTCTGTACAACATGCTGATGATGGAGCTCAGGAGCGAAGACACTTGGGCATTCCAGAACTTCATGAGGATGCCTCCAGCCATGTTTCACGAAGTTGTGCAGCGGCTGACACCCAGGTTCACCAAGGCAAACACCAGCTTCCGGCCCAGCCTGGAACCTGGGCTCAAGGTGGCACTCACTCTGCACCACCTGGCCTCAGGGACCTCCTCCAGGAGCATGCAGAATGGCTGGATGGTGCCATCCAACACCATCAGCATTGTGGTCAGAGAAGTGGTGCAGGCCATCATCGAAGAATACAAGGAGGAGCTCCTTCAGTACCCCTCCACCGAAGAAGGATGGAAGAAAGTTGCAGAGCAGTGGTATCAGAAGTGGAACTTACCCCACACCGTTGGAGCCATAGATGGCAAGCACGTGGCCTGCAAAGCTCCAGCCAACTCGGGGTCCACTTATTTCAACTCCAAGGGCTTCTTCAGCATCATCCTCTTTGCCATGGTTGATGCTGACTACAAGTTCATGTACATCGATGCTTCAGGCAACGGCTCCTCTTCAGATGCCCAGGTATACAACGCCAGTCACCTCAAGGAGGGGCTGGAATGCAACCTCATCATGGGCTTCCCAGATCCAGACCCCCTGCCCAATGACACACAAGATGTGCCCTACTTCATCGTGGGGGATGACGCCTTCTCCCTTAGAACCTACCTCATGAAGCCCTACACTTCCAGACTCCTCACCCGTGAAGAGAGGATTTTCAACTACAGGCTATCCAGGGCAAGACGTGTGGTGGAGAACGCCTTTGGCATCCTGGCCAACAGGTTCCAGGTACTTCTCACCACCATGCAGCATTGCCCAGAGACTGTGAGGAGGATCATGGAAGCTTGCTGCATCCTGCACAATCTCATGCGCACCCGCTACCCAATCTTCCAGAACAGGCTCGTGGACCTCCAACAAGCCAGTGGGGACATGGAGCCTGGGGAATGGAGGCAAGGGCAAAACCTGATCAACACTGAGGATGTGCAAGGCCCAAACACAGCCTCACATGAAACGAAGAAGCAACACAACCTCCTGAGACAATGGTGCAACTCCCCAGCTGGAGCAGTGGAGTGGCAAGACAGGATGGTAGATCCTTAATGGATGCTTCCTTCAGCCTGTCTCATCACATGGATGAGATTGGGCCATGTATGTTTGGTTGGCCTACAATGAACAGGGCGTTTAATAAAGAGTTGTCTTTATGTTGACATGTGTGGATAATTATTACATTATTATTGATAATAAAGGGCCGTAGGTGTGGCACCTGGGAGGGTGGACCATACAGTCCTACTATGCTTGCACTGGAGGTTTATCTATCCCACTGCTATCCTAACCCATCCCACAGCTATTACCCATCCCACAGGTATCCTAACCCATACCAAAGCTATCCTTACCCATCCCACAAGCATGCAAAGGCTTAAACCATTTCTAAAAGTTTCCACCAAGACTTTATTAAAAAAAAGAAATGAAACAAGTGTGTGAATCATAAATAAACTTTATTAAAAACAAGCTATTAGACAAAAATGAGTCTCTGGCACTCCTCTTGGTCGCTCAGTCTCAGAGGTGAAGGGTGCAGGTGCTGTGGAGGTGGCTGGTGCTGGAGTGCTTGTCATCAGCTCCTCCAGAAGCAGAAGCAGCAGAAGCGCCAGCCCCAGAAGAGCGAGCCCATGTTGCAGAATCTCCAGCAGAACCAGAGTGAAGCTAGGGGGCGGGATGGTTTCCCTGTCCCTCTTGCCAGGGCTGGCAGCAGATGGCTGAGGCTTGCTGTTTTTCCGCATGGTTGTGGGGTTGCTGGCTGGCAGGGAGGCTGACATGAACCAAGGCTGGCAGGGAGGCTTGCAGGGAGGCTGGCACCAAGGCAGGCAGGAAGGCTGGCATGGAGGCTGGCAGGGATGCTGGCAGGCAGGCTGGCAGGCATGCTGGCAGGCAGGCACCACAGCTGGCAGGCAGACATGAACCAAGGCTGGCAGGAAGGCTGGCAGGCAGACATGAACCAAGGCTGGCAGGAAGGCTGGCAGGCAGACATGAACCAAGGCTGGCAGGAAGGCAGGCAGCAAGGCTGGCAGGCAGACCGGCTGGCAGAAAGGCTGGCAGGGAGGCTGGCAGCAAGGCTGGCAGGCAGACATGCAGGCAGGGCAGGCAAGGCAGTCGATGCATCTGGCAGCAGGTCTTTCCTCTGAATGGCAACCTGCTTCCGAGCTGCTTCCGTTATATCCGCGGGGCTGATGCAATGCATCCTCCCCGCATGCACAATTAACGCCAGGCATCCGCTAGGCTTCCGCTCTGCATCCGCTTCATCCGTTCAGCGTCCGCTCTGCATCCGCTCTTTCCGTTCCGCATCCGCTTCGCTGAGGCCCCCCGGAAGCCCTGCGGATGTGCCACCCACTCCCATCCGCTTCCATCCGCTTCCATCCGCTGGGCTTCCATTCCGCATCCGCTTTGCATCCGCCCTGCGTCCTCCCCGTGTCCGTGTTATCTGCTCTGGTTATGCAAAATTTCGCCCCTTTTGAGAGCGGATAACAACGGATGGAACATTTTGCTCGTCCGCTGTGTCCTTTTTGCATCCGTTGGCCCGTGTGACATGGGCTTAACCTTGAGCTGGTAAAACTCAAACTGCCAGTAGTCGGCAGTTAGAAGAATGAGCCTGCAATACTGTATTCTAACTACTGAGCCAACATGGCTCTTTCCTAACTATAGGAAACTATAGAATTATATAAAAGCAATGTCATTTATTTGTTTTTTCATATTCTGAGTTATTAATCTAACTGAAAATATTCTTCTTTTAATTTTTATCCATCTCCTTCATTCAAGCTGAAACATATTCCCAGTTCCTTTACTTCCTTATCCAAAACCTTTTAGTATTCAGATTTTATTCCAGGTTCTCTTCTGGCTGTAATATTCATTTCCACAAGAAATAAGTATAATTTATGGTCAGTTTTGGTCATCTCTTTTTTGTTACCTGGAGATGAAGTCCTGAAAGGCAATACATAGCTAGTCTGCAAGGTCTTATTGACTCTGCACACAGATGCATCAGTTCCCTTCAGCAGGGTATCATTTACCATCATGTCACAGTTGTTCTTTCTTAAGATGCTTCTTGGATTTCTTCAAGGTCTATTACAGTGTCAGTAGCAAGTTTCACTTAGCCAGCTATTAATTGTCTTTGGAGAGAGAGAGAGAGAGAGAGAGAGAGAGAGAGAGAGAGGGAGGGAGAGAGAGAGAGAGAGAGAGAGAGAGAGAGAGAGAGAGAGAGAGAGAGAGAGAGAGACCAATTCTGGTTCCTAAGTTCTGCTGGCATTGCTCTACTTTTATGGATCACTTACTTCCACAAAGGAACATTTTTTTCTCTCTTTGTTCTACTGTACTTTTGGAGAACTTTAGCTCTCTTGTCCAAGAAAATTCTCATTTTTCTTAATTCATTGCAATGCACACACTCCTAAAACTATTTCACTTTGCCTTCCACTAAGGACATATGTTTACAAATGTTGCATTATAATTCTTCAGGCAGGAAGACAAACATTGTACACCCTAACTTCCAACATTGTCTTTTCTACAGATAAAATTCCACACAAAACATCTTTGTTATGAGTTCCCTGAGGCTGCTTGTCTGTATAAGGATGAGCCTTATAAAGGCTTGGGTGGGGATTGAGATGAGGAGGTGGGAGGATGCATACAGTAATTATTTTTGTCATGCAATTTGAAATTTCAGGACTGAAGCCACTCTGGGAACTTGCCTGCTCATCAGTGCTGAAATGCTACCAGTTCGGCCTGATTCGGCCAAACTGGCAGCAAAAATTGCTATTAGTTTGGCCAAACCAGTTGTAAAAAAAGCTCCAATGATCAGCTGAGAGAGAAAGAAGAGAAAAGTGCAGGATCAGCCCTCCTACTTGCCTCTGCACTTTTTTATTCTCTCAGCTGGTGCAGAAGAGCCTTAGCTGGTGTTTGGAAAGCTGCACAGACACGTTAGGTGTGTGCACATACATGTGTGAAGTGTGTAGTAACTGAACCAGTAGGGAAACTGGTAGAATCCCACCATTTCTGCTCATGCTGCTATCAAGATAGGAGAACAGTGAATACTCATCAGTATTCCTACATGGGAAAAAGTAATTAAAGCAACAAAGTTTTAAATAACCGCCAAGTACTTAAACCACAAAACAGAATGCATAATTTGCAGTGATATGTATAGCCAAAGTGCTCCTTTCAGTTAAAAAAACCCCAAAACAATAGAAGATAATGACTATGTATTAATTGCATTTGTTTTGTTGCTGTCAAATATGATATGCTAGTAAAAGCTGTTTTAAAGTTAGCTTACATTTTATTTCAAGTGTAAATAATTCTGCCCATTTATTTGTAAAGATGTAAAAATATGTTTTTAGAGCTTAGAGACAATATTACGTTCTGTTTGTGCTTTTTAACACTCCTTAGCACAAATGGATTTTAAGTTTTTCATGTCAGTCCACATGAACTATACAAAAATATCCTTCTGACTCAAGCAACAGTAAAACAACATGTTTAATACTCTGTTGAATCCACAGCATGCCCATAGGAAAAAGAAATATACATATGGAGTTGTGTAAGGCCAAAGCCGTGATTTTTAATATTCAAAGATGAGAAAATACAGATCCTGAATTATGTAGCAAAGAAGTTTAGAACTCTGGGGATATGTAAAATTAAGTTGTGATATCTTTGGTGATTTGCTAGTCAAAAGAAGAAAAAAAACAATCCAAACACATCTTCTTCAACTACCTAAAGTAATTCATACACTGTGTACAAGAAGTTTGCAGCCCTTCCAGGCACATTGAGAAAATATAAGCCACAAATATTTTCTTGGAAGTGTCCTATCCTGTACCTGTCAATAGTGGTGTCCCCAAGGCAGTGTTGTATGACAAACTCTCTTCATACTCTACATAAATGACCTCTGTGATCACATTAAGAGCAACTGCGTTCTCTTTGCTGATTATGTAAAGCTGTTCAATACCACAGACAACAATGCTACCCTTCGAAAAGATCTTGACTATGTATCAGAATGGTCAAACAAATGGCAACTTCAAATCTCAACAAATAAATGCTCTGTCTTACATATTGGCAAAAAAAATTAGAAAATAAAATACAAGCTGAATAGTTAAGACCTTGTTGATGATCCAAGCTCTATAAAGGACCTTGTACTTTGTTACTTTGTGTATTTGTTAGACCAGTACTTGAATACAGCTCATCAGTCTGGAACCCACATTATGTATGTGATATTAACACAGTTGAGAAAGTCCAGAAATATTTCACAAGAAGAGTTATCCACTTCTGTACTCAATGTAGAATACCTTATGCCATCAGACTTGCATTCTAGACCTAGAAAACCTTGAGTTATGCCATCTTCGGTCTGATCTAAGTATGGTATATAAAATCATACATTGCAATGATTTACCTGCCAATTAATACTTCAGCTTCAACCATTACAACACAAAAACATATAATAGATACAAACTTAAGGTTAACTGCAACAAATTTTATTGCAGAAAATACGACTTCAGCAACAGAGTGGTCAGTATCTGGAATATTCTACCTGACACTGTGGTTTCTTCCCCAAACCCCAAAAAACTGTAACCTTAGACTGTCTACCATTGACCTCATCCCTTTCCTAAGAGGTCTATAGGGGACATGCCTACAGACACGCACCAATGTGCATACCATCCCTATCCTATTGTTTCTTTTTTCTTATATATACCCATTTCATGTATTCATAACTATGTACATAATTATACCTATTATCTTGTAAGCAATTGACAAATCAAAATAAATAAAATAAAATGAACATATTCTGTGGAGTCATGGGCACACACAATAATGTCAATTTATCAAAATGGAAACAAGTTAGCAGCCTCCCAGGAAGGTTTTTTTATCCTAAATTTTCTCCCAACATGCTAATCTTCTTGTTTTGAAAGTTGGTATGATGGACCTGTCTATACTTACAATGCTTTTCTCTGTAACACTTAATGTAACTTAAAAGCAGGATATAATGATTATTAATGCTTTGGAATGTTGAAGATATGTCCAAGAATACCAAAGACAGCCAAGAAAATAAACAATGGGTCATTAAATAACCCAGAGATCTACTCAAGACACAAATGATCAGGCTCAAATTATCCCACTTTGGACACATCAGGCAAAAACCTACAAGTCTGCAGAAAAGATGAAAGGACAGAGGAGAAAAGTATTAGAAAAGTAAGATGAATGGTCTAAATTACAGTGACAATGGGTGCACAGTTGGAAGTCATGGAGCATCTGGCTGGGATCAGATTATTGTGGAAAAAAAATTGTGATCTCAAAGAGTTAATTCTGACTTGATTACACATAATCAATCAAGCAGCCTAAAGAAACTTCTTGATGGTGCTGGAAGCTGATGCATTTGTTTGGCAATTATGCTTATTTTCTTTCTGTCTCTCCTCTTCTCCCTCTGTATTTAAGAATCTTAGGAAACTAAAGATACAGATTAAAAACAGAGAGGGAAAGATATTATGTTATCATATCACATTATATGACATTTATTATATTTGATGTATTATTTATATCATATTATAGTGATTTTTGAGTTAAATGGATAGATGTGGACAGTATATCACAGTATTTTATGTTTACATAAATATTCCATAAGTGAGTTTCTTGGCACTTATAAGAGAAATGTTTCCAACTAAGTCATCATAAATTATATTTGGTAATACATGAAATAATAGAGGAAAAGAAGGGAATAAATTTGTGTACATAAATAGAGATTTATTCCCAATTAAATATTAACATTTCTTTTATTCTGTGATAACTTAGAAGAAATTTTCATATGTTAATATTCTGTTCATCATTGTAACAGTTTATTTCAACAAAATATAGAAAGAAGCAACAGCATTTCAGAACCAATTTCTCTCTCTCTGTATGTGTGTCTCTTTGTTTTCCTTCTGATATATTTTATCTTTTTAAAAGGATGCTAGTCTTTGAATCTATGCTTTAAATATGAATAGCAAAGAATAGAATATATGCCAGATTCATAGAAGAAGCATCCCTGTATCAGACACTATACTGTAGCCAGAATGATTTCATTTGAAAATCCTTATTTTTATATACTATAAATATTATACAAATATGTGAAATCACAGTTAAAATCTGAACTAACTTCATTCATGCAATGTCTCCTCTCCTCTCCTCTTCCTTCTTTTTTAATATCCAATGATTCCATCCTCTGGAAAAGATTTGGGGGAAAGAGGAAACTATGGACATAAACAGTTGTCTAACTGGAGTAACTTAATTCATCAATAGTTACAACTATAAAAATGTATATTTTTGTATATAAAATGTATATAAATATACATTTTATATATTTATATAAATATATAAAATTTGTATATTCTGTATATTTATATAAAATATATATAAAAATGTATTGCCTGCCTTCCTTCCTTCCTTCCTTCCTTCCTTCCTTCCTTCCTTCCTTCCTTCTTTCTTTCTTTCTTTCCCCATAAAATTTGTCACCCATTTCAGAAAAAAGTGACTCTGGTAGGCATACTACAATCAATAAATACTATGGGTGTGTGTTTGTGCATGTGCATACACAGCAGGGAGTCTGGAACTACAGCATCAATCCTAACTAATCCCTAAAGCCAATTTAATGAAGAAGTTCTCTCACATCTGGGGACCAGTGATGCAATACCACTCAAAGCTGCAAAACTTCTGGTTGTGCTTCTGTCATGTTGGAGTGGAATCCATGATCGTACGTGATTTCGCTCCATGCTGTCTTGTTGGAGAGTCCCAATTGGGACTGGAACCACTCTGGAGGGGTGATGAAGAAAGGGGGATCTACTGGAGGGTTGAGGGGAGCCACATCTCCATTCCCTGACAAGGAAAAACCCCTCGAAGATGAGTGCAGCTGTGGTCTAAAATGGCCACCAAGAAGACAGAAGGCAGTTTGGGAAACTAAAACTGTGCTGGAGTGGACAAGTTGTGAATGGCGTGTGAACCAGGTGAAGCACATGGATATTAAGATACCCCAGAATTAAGAAATGAAGAAATTTTTAATAAAGATTGTAGAAGCAGTGAACAGAGAAACAGAGAAGAAAATTGGAAACTGGTGAAACTGGCTTTGCATTTTGAAAAGCACTAATTTGGAGGTGAAAAATTCAGAAGAAAATATTTGGCTATAAAAGACTTAGAAATCAAATTGGATAATTATTTGGATTTTGTATTTAAATAGGCATAATTAAATGCTGGAATTAAATGTGTTAAAGAGAAATAATAGCTAAGAATTTGAATTATTGAAAATTAAAAGCCTTAAAAAGGAGCAGAAAAAAGTGGGGAAAAAAGAGTGGAACTGGACATAACTGAGAGTGCCACATAATGGTAAAGCACAAATTTCAGTGATTCTTTGAAAAGTGTTTGGTCCTTTTAAAATTGAAACTTGACATGAAATAAGAACTTCATCATAATAATACAGAAACCCTGAAAAGTGAAATACTAGAATACTACAAAGATAAAAAAAATATATGTGAATAAATTACCCTGGGATTAATTGGTAATTTTGGAAAAAAATTGGAAAAGGAACTAATAGAAGGAACCTGGAAACAAAGATTCATGGACATTGACTGTTGAAAATAAATATAAAAGACTCTGGGTGAAATAAATTATCGCTTTGGGCATTAAAGTCAGCTGGGGGACCTTGGGTTAATTACATTCTCTTAGCCCAACCCACCTCACAAGGTTGTTATTATGTAAAAAAGAGGAGGAGGAGGAGGAGGAGGAGGAGGAGGAGGAGGAGGAGGTGGTGGTGGTGAAAAGGAGAAGGAGGAGAAAATTGTTTAATTTTGCTGCCTGGGTTATTTATTAAAATAATAAAGGGGAGTATAAAATAAATAAATACATTAAAATTTGTATCTTTTTTTCTTACCACTTGCCTTAAATTAATCAAATTCATTTTTCTTTTTTTAATCATTTTTCTATGTTCTGCATAAAAAGCTTAAAACATCAGGAGACTGTGAGTTCTAGCCTTGTCTTCGGCACAAAGCTAGCTGGATGACCTTGACTCTGTTCTTCTCTCTCTTAGATTATTCAGGGTTGTTGTTTTTTGCATTTTACTGGAAAATCATGTTTGATATTTTTATTTTTTATAAATGTAGCAGTTGTACCATTCCATAATGAGCACTTGAAAACAGATCTACAGTACATATATGAACGTCTACAAACTATTTTTTTATTATATCGACCTAACTGACACTTCATTAAGCAAGTTTTTCAGTGGAGACTGAAATGATAGCATATCCCATTGCTACTCCATTTTGGGGTTCTGAAATCTTTCATTTTAGCCCAGTGAATCAATTCCCTCTCCTGAAATTTTTCTTCCCTCTCTATATACTGTGTATCCACAGTTCCTTCAAAGTTACAGGATCTAGTATTCCACTGTAGAAAGATAGAAGATAATATTTACAGCTCAGAGTTGAAATGTGGGGGTCCTTGGTGCTCTGAACTGAGCTGTTTTCTTTGGGGAAAGGGATTGCTGACATTTCCTTGCCTAGGTAGGTAATATCATCTATGCTAGAAGTAAATTGGTTTGCAGAGAGTAAACCTCACTCCTTTACCTCACTCCCTTCTAGCATAGAATATAGTTAGGTAATGAAATGTCTGCAAGGAAACAACCAAGCTCAGAGAGCACCAAGGACCCAATTATAGGGTGACCTCACATTTTTCTTCTGAACCTTTCCATTGGACCTCAATTTTCTTAAAGTGCACCTAGAACTGATGCAATGTTCTGTGTGGTGTTTGATTTAATGCTTAATAAATAATGTATAATGATTGTTTCCCATCTTTTGGAAACCTTTGTTCTATTAATTATGAGCCATAGTGGCGCAGTGGTTAGAATATAGTACTGCAGGCTACTTCTGCTGACAAACTGCTGCCAGCAATTTGGCAGATCGAATCTCACCAGGCTCAAGGTTGACTCAGCTGTCCATCCTTCTGAGGTCAGTAAAATGAGGACCCAGATTGTTGGCGGCAATATGCTGACTCTATAAACCACTTTGAGAGGGCTGTAAAGCACTATGAAGTGATATGTAAATCTAAATGCCATTGCTATTAATGTATTTTAACATTTTTAGTACAATATTATACAAGTACCGTATATACTCGCATATAAGCCGATCTCGCATATAAGCCGACCCTTAAAAAACTGCCCCAAAATGAGGCATTTTGCAAAAACTCGCATATATATCTCTATTCAATACATGCTTACGACATGAAAAATACAGAGGGAAAAGTCAGCAGGGCAAAAGTTGCAGCTCATCGTCCATCCAGGGAGAAAGACTGCAAAGGGCCAGGCGAGGGCTGCAAAGGGCCAGGCGAGGGCTGCAAAGGGCCAGGCGAGGGCTGCAGCAGCGACTTAGTGTGGCGACTTGCTCCAGCGACTTGCTGGAGCAGCGACTTAGAGTGGCGTCTTCGCGCGATGAGAGTCTTGGCTCTCATCGCGCGAAGTCGGGCAGCGACTTCGCGCGATGAGAGCCAAGACTCTCATCGCCTTCGCGCGATGAGAGCCAAGACTCTCATCGCCTTCGCACAATGAGAGCCAAGACTCTCATCGCGCGAAGCTGCCACGCTAAGTTGCTGCTCCAGCAAATCAGATTTATGCGCGTATAAGCCGACCCCCAAATTTTTTGGGGAAAAAAAAGTGTTCTAAAGTCGGCTTATATGCGAGTATATACGGTAAGCCTTTTTCAATTTGTGGCTATCTACAGTTTGGGAGATTTTTTTGTAGATGTAGGGACTACCACTAAACTCTGATTATATATGTATTCTTTTTATTCATTAAAGGCAAATGAAGCCTTTAATGAATTGCACTGACTACAATTTAAAATTTGTACTCAGTTTTTAAACACCACTACTGATGGACAGCATAGCTTACTGCCAACTAAATCAATATGAGATTGTATCCTGAGAGTATCTACTTGTTCTGATTCACTACTACATTATTTTTCTTCTTTTATGAGACAAATAGCAATGTCCCTTCAATACTTAAGTTCCATGTTTTATTTTATGTGCACTCCTAGATTTTAGTTGTCTTAAAATATGTCCTCTCTAGAATTAAGGCATATTAGATCAGGAAATAATCTTCCAGGAGAGAGATATATCATTCCTCTTTTCCAGTAATTGTGTAATCAAATAAAGGCTGTCTGAACTTCTCAGCAACAAATGAAACTTTTGAGTGGATTGGATAATTCAGTTAACTAAAAGCAGATATATGTTCATTCCAAGATTTAAGCTGAGATGGATGAACACAAAACATTCAGGCTTCTTTCTGCCCTGCTCCCCGGAGTGTGTTTAAATAGATTAATTTGCAGATCAGATGTTTTGGATTTAATCTAAGCTATTCAATGCTGCTTTGATTTAAATAAAGCTTTCTCTAGAGAGATTAACTCATCCTAAGATTGATCTCTATTCGATACATGCTTACGACATGAAAGTGAGGCCTGAGTTTGAAAACTGGAGGGGAATCCGTGTTCAGAATGATAAAAGGGTAGCATTCGACAAATGAAAGCCTGGCGCGTGCATGCATACCCACACAAACACCCACTCATACACAGATATTGTACACTTATACATATACATGTACATGTGCAATACATAAAGTATACATATGCACACACACACACATCTAAGACAGAATGACTTGTCAGTTATTATAAGATGAAGTTTATTGTTTCATAGGGTTTTGCTATTTAAAATAGTGCCAGTCTTTGCGTGTGTGTTTTTGGTATGTTGCTTCTGAACTACACTGGCAGGCTGATAAATCAGATCACCAACCATACATAATTTAGTTCAGTGGGTAGCTGGCTGTGCAGCACAGAATACAAATATGCTTCCAACAATTTTTCCCCTTTCTTTTCCCTGCCTATTGTTGGAGGAAGTGATTTTTATGCTGCTGGAAAATGGGAAGCAATCCTGAATCAGACTTGTGAAAAGGTTTGGGTCATTTAACAGAAAGAGACTTGCTTGTAGAATTGCAGGGAGGGAGAAGGTTATAGGTAATACTTGAGGTGAAAGAAATTGCATGCCAAGATAAATCAGGGAGAAAGAAGAAATTGATCAGCAGTCTCAGAGACAGAGAAATGCTTGAGGAGGACATAAAAAGGGAACACAAGGAGAATTTCTAACTCTTCTTCTTTATTCAGCTTCCCCTCTGTGTCAATAGGTTATGAGGTGCTGAGTAGCTATGTAGCAAAAGCATACTTGACCAGATTTTAAACATATTCAGTATGAAAGATTTGCCTCCGTTTTTCCAATAGTCCAGTAAGCGATGAAATAATATGCCATCATTTAACTTTACGAATAGCATTTCAATTGTGTGTGCTAAATGAAAATATTGGTGTAAGATAGTGTCCTGTATTTCTATGATCATTTGGGCTGACAGAACATTTCCAGAATTAGACAACTCTTAAAATGTGCATTCAGTGAAGACAATGTGAGAACAATAGATTAATGAATGTAAAGCAGGCCATATAGACCAGTAATGTTCTGGCCATGCCCAGAGCCAGTTTAGTGACGTGAAAAAAATTCCGATATGTCACGTGATGCCACAGTGATTTTGTGACCCCTGATGTAGAGAAACGAATGTAGGAATTTATCCATATTCCATAGAGCTTGTGGAAGTTATTTGATATGTTCAAATATTAATAGAATTCCAAGAGAAAATTGGTACACAGAGAACACATTAAGTACCTTCGCCTGCTTACTGATTTTCTTCATCAGTCTGGACATTATATGAAATATGAATTATTAATACAGATTTATTTTAAAAATTAGGGTAACATTGTGTCTTCAAGGAATATTTGGCATACTTCTGTGGCTGTACTGCAAGTGTATTATAATAATAAGCAACAGCTTCTTAATTTTGTTTGGAAAATAAATTAACATGAAAAGAAAACATAAGTATATAATTAGAATAAACAAATATTTCATGCCAGAAATCCTTGTAAATCCTGTCACTTTGCAATATTACTTCAATTGAAATAATCTCAAAGAAATCACTATAGAAATCAAAAATGTTAGTGTTTAGTCCAATATTATCATGTGCTTAATGAGAATAATTTGCATTAATACCAAAGCTATCACATCAAAAAAATGTCCTGATGGGCAGACTAAAATATAATCGAGTACTAAGAATGAAATTGTTCTATCCATCCATGCTTGTACCCCTGTTCCACTCCATCTATTTTAACTGAAAGTCTTTGTGTTACTAATATTTCATTTGGTATAAAATAAATTATCTGCTTAATGTTTATTCTGTGTCATTTGAAGATTAAAGTGTGAATTCTGAAGCTGACCTGATCAAGGTCATTTTGGGGCTTCAGCATTGCCACACTGAAGTGGAGAGATAGGGAGGGGGTAATAGTTGGGGTTTTGTAACCAAAACAAAATACTTTCTCCTGGAAACCAAGGACATTCCCATAGGTGGTCAGAAAGAGGAGGAATGAAGTTACTAGGCAACTAGATTGGCACCTTGATTGACTGATTGTTTGGGAAGGAGAAAAACTTTTACTTTTAATGATGTGAAAACTGTGGAAATATTTTGAGTTGGTTTTCACTAGCCTGTGCCAATGTGATATGTCCAATAAACCTATTCTTTGAGGAACCCACTTGCCCTGAAGTTCTGTTTGCTATGAGCATATTACTTGGAACCCTGACATAAAGATTAAATTTGATATGATATATGAAACATTTCAGACAAAGATTTTTCTGTATCTTCTTTGCTTTAAATTTTGAGTGCAAAGAGATTGAATGGATTTCAGCACACATAAGCATTTATTTAAAAGAAAGCCTCCATATTCTGTAAGACTACTTATTTAATAAATATGGGTAAAATATGAAAAAAAATAGGCAGAAGTTCAGTTGGAAGAAATAAATGTCTTTGTAAATCTTACAAAATAGTCAAGCTTTTGAATAATGGAAATATTATGCCTTCTTCAATAATTATGGCAATGTCTGCCATGTATGATAATAATGGCATAAAAAAGAATAATAATGTTACTTGACATGGGATGAGTAGTTCACAGTTGATTTTATTTAATTCTTTTTAAAATTTCCATTGTATAATTTTATATTTAATTTTATGAGTTATTTAACACAGTATGTTCACAGGAAATATGGGAGTAAACTGTGAAAATGAATTAAGGATATGCTATTGGTGGCTAGGTCAAGTCATAAAGAGTGCTATATTCTGTTAATATATTCTCCAAAGCCAGTGGTAGGATTCAACCAGTGTTACTACCAGTTCGGTGACTACGTTTTGACTACTCTGCATACGTGTGTAATAAAACCCTTACCTGTACCACCTAGACAGCGAAAAATGTTGTGCACAGGTGCGCAACATTTGGAAAGCCTCTTTTTTTTTGCTTTTTCAATCTCAGCTGTGCCACACAAAGCAGCTGAGGTTGAAAAAGCAGGAAATAAAGGACAGGTAAGAGCCCAGGCAGGCGGGTGGCCCAAACAGCAGCAAACACAGAACCAGTTCGGTGTCTGCTTCTCTTCAGAGCTAGTGGTTCTATAGAGCCGGGCAGAACCAGTAGCATCCCACCCTTGTCCAAAGCACCTGAGGACAGGACAAGAAGGAATGGATGGAAACTAATCAAGGAGAGAAGCAACCTAGAACTAAGAAGAAATTTCTTGACAATTAGGACAATTAATCAGTGGAACAACTTGCCTCCAGAAGTTGTGAATTCTCCAACACTGGAAATTTTTAAAGAAAAGATTGGACAACTATTTGTCTGAAATAATATAGGATTTCCTGCCTGAGCAGGGGGTTGGACTAGAAGACCTCCAAGGTCCTTTCCAACTCTGTTATTCTACTCTGTTCTGCTTTGCTGTATTCTATTCTCTATCTATTGCTATAAAATAATGTAATATGCCTTTTAGAAAACTTGACAATCAGAACAGTTTGACAGTGGAAGCAGTTGTTCAGGAGAGAAGATAGGTAGGCTTTCACTCATTGCATGCAAGCAAAGACTACGGAATCATGTCAGTAGAGCAGGAATCTTCAAACTTGAGAGCTTTAAGACTTGTGGACTTCAACTTCCAGAATTCGTCCTCCAGTCATGTTAGCTTAGGAATTCTGGGAGTTGTAGTCCACAAGTCTTAAACTTGCTAAGTTTGAAGACCCTTCCAGTAGAGTATTTTAGTGTGGATTTATTCTTTGAAGAGAGGGCTGGCCTCAGTGGCTAAAATGTCCCTTTCCAACTGAAATCTATGATTCAATGTGTCTGATTAATACTTTAATAACTAACAAGGATTAATTAATATTGTTTGTAAAATAAACCATTCATAATGTTATAAGTACTGTGCATTCAAATTATCAGCATGCATCAGCTCCAGAAATTTTAAGGAACTGTGTATTCACATTGACTTGTGTCTCTTCTATAGGAAGCATCATTGTGTACTTATTCCTTTTGAGCCTGAATATAGAATAGAATAGAATTCTTTATTGGCCAAACAAGATTGGATGCACAAGGAATTTGTCTTTGGTGCATATGCTCTCAGGGTATATTGGAATAAAATAGATTCATCAAGAATGTACATAGAAAGCAGTGATCATCATAGGATATTAAATAAGAAATCAAATCATACTAGGAAACTAAATAAAACAATATAAATCATAAAGATACATGCATTCTAATATCAACATTTGGCCCATTCTTGGTCTACTATTTACAGTTAATTAATAGGGACTTCTTCTAAGACCTGAGCACATGTCTATTAACATTTTTATTTCTCTTTCATATTAAAAAAATCTAGAATTTTCTAAGCTACTCTGCTTTTTAAAAGAAAATATTTTAATTTTGTTTACTAAATTAAGGAAAAATGATATTCCCATTCCAGAGTAATGTGCCAACAAGTCAAATTAGGTCCCATGAGTATAACAAGGCCATGAAGTCATGTTTCCAGATTTTGCTAAAAAAAACCCATGGGATTGTTGTTTTCTGTTGGAAAATTCTGCATGGGTAGTGTAGAAGCTGATTTCCCATGGGACATCACTGTTGCTATGATTAAGGAGCCTTATTCTACAATTTGAATAAATGTTTGAGATACAATAATAATGTATCCAACAATTAATCAAGGAGAAAAGCAACCTCTAACTAAGAAGAAATTTCCTGATACTTAGAATGGTTAATTAATCAGTGGAACAACTTGCCTCCAGAAGTTGTGAAGTTTTTAAAAAGATATTGGACAATTATTTGTCTGAAGTGTATAGGGTTTCCTGCCTAAGGATGGGTTGGACTGGAAGACCTCCAAGGTCCCTTCCAACTCTATTATTCTCTTCTCTTCTCTTCTCTTCTCTTCTCTTCTCTTCTCTTCTCTTCTCTTCTCTTCTCTTCTCTTCTCTTCTCTTCT
>BLBF01000002.1:20608568-20631068 GCA_015471245.1 Laticauda colubrina
CTCTTCTCTTCTCTTCTCTTCTCTTCTCTTCTCTTCTCTTCTCTTCTATTCTATTCTATTCTATTCTATTCTATTCTATTCTAATAATACTATCTCCATCAGTCACCAATAATATTTAGAAGCAGTCTGATAGAAAACACAGCAACCTAATAGCTATTAACTATTAACATAGCTATCTTTCTTAATCTGGTTTCATACCATTTTAAAGCCATGGAGGCTAGTAATCTTTAAAAAAAAATGGTGCTGTGCATTATGCTCAGTGAATTACTGCTTTGTCAACACCTGATAAATAGTAGATTTATTGGATGAATGTTAGTTCTGGTATTATTGCAGACAGGTATCTGCAAATCTTTTTTCACTGTTTATCATTTAATTTATTAAATAGGCTTTAGATCAATAAGATGCTTTGGCACCTTATTTTCTTTTGCACTTCTGCTACCACTGTAGAGATACTCATGGATTTAACAGCAATTTGTTTAGCAACCTTTTGAAGTCACAACATTGCTGCAAAAAGTGGCTTATGCCTGGCCCTTCCACTTATGACCATTGAAACATCCCCATGCTCATGTGATCAAAATCTAGGTGCTTTGACAATCAGCATGTGATTTGCAACAATTGCATCCTGTGATTTTATTGTGATCTTCCCAGCTGGTTTCTGACAAGCAAAGTCATTGGGGGAAGTGATTCACTTAATAATCATGGTGATTTGCTTAACAATTATACAAATTGTATAATTGAGAATTATGGAAATAATAAGAAAAGTTGGCTATTTAGAAAAGACAATCAACACAATGACATAGATTTACAGTTACTTTGGTGTCTCAGAAAATTATTGTTGAGATCCCCCAAGTTTCAGATTTTATAAAAGCCCATTTCCCTTTCTCCCAAAAGCTTACAATCTAGATATGCAAATAAATATATATTTGTTTGATTATATCCTTTTGTTTTTTCAGAAATTCAGGAAAGGGTGTGCGTGGATATATCTTGACCACCCAAAATATTATTAGATACTTTTACCTTTGGGCCACATCTTCAAAGTGATCACATATTTACTATATGACACATGAGAAATCTTGAAATATGATAAATAAATGAAGGAAGGAAGGAAGGAAAGGAGGGAGGGAGGGAGGGAGGGAGGGAGAGAGAGAGAGAGAGAGAGAGAAAGAAAGAAAGAAAGAAAATAAGAAAGAAAGAAAGAAAATAAGAAAGAAAGAAAGAAAGAAAGAAAGAAAGAAAGAAAGAAAGAAAGTTTTTTCATGGCAGATAATAGATTTGAACTTGAATCAAATGTACTTTTTTCAAGAGGCAACTGGACTTTCTGGTTTTTCTTTGAAGTCATTTCACTTCTCATCCAAGAAGCTTCTTCAGCTCTGACAGGATGGTGGGGAATCGGAGGATTTATACTTCTTGCAGACAGCTGGTCATTTGCATCCTTTCAGAGTCCTTGAAGCACTTGGAGTCCTCAGGGTCACCTGAGTAATGCCAGTGGCTCCTGTTGTCTGTATTTTTCCCATCTGGAAATCTATTCCTGGAAATTAAGAAGCTTCTTGGATGAGAAGCGAAAACATCTTCAAAGAAAAACCAGAAAGCCCAGTTGCCCCTTGAAAAAAAACACCTTTGGGACAACCATGACCTGGATCACTGAGAATCTCCAGAGATACTTCAAATTCTTACACTCCAGGTCCTACTTTCTAATTGCTGTGTCATGGTGGCTGTCGTGCTGTTTTTTGCTATTGTCCCTTGCAACTGATCTTGATAATCAACTCAGTACTGATCTGAGGGAAATCATATAGAGAGACATTGGGGTGTACTGATATAACCAAGTTCAAACACATCCATGGACCTGAAAACTCAGAGTAATTTTGGTTCAGTCTCTTATTTTTATTTAGCTTTTTTTTGTTGGAGTTCCTGGTGCTCTGTAAGCTTGGTTGTTTTCTTTTAGACATTCCATTATCCAACCTAGAACCATAATCAGTTGTAATGTTAACTGGATGTTACCTTTTCAAGCAAACAATCAATTTCAGAGAACACCAAGGACTCCACAGTCCAACTCTAAGCTACAAATTTTCAATTGGAAGGTTGTTTCTTTGAAGACAAAATTGGAGCATTGTGTATGTTGCCTTGAGCACCTGGATGAAAATCTAATAAATAAATCTAATATTTAAATAGTCATCATGTTTTGTAGCTATTCATAGACTTTTTTCCCCTTCAAGTCAGACTCGAACAAATCCATGCATGCACTTTGAATTTATCCGGTATTTTAAATGCAAATTACATATCTCTACTATGTAAAATCCCTCTATTTCTGTGTCCCTGTGAATTCTGAAAGTTCTGAGCTAGGATAATGAATATGATGTAGATGACACATTATAATTTTATAAAGCTTTGTCTCAATATTGGGAGTAAATTTACAATTCTTTAGCAATAAGTCCTATATTTAACACTTCTTTCCTAAAGGACAGAAAAGTCTTATCATTCTTAATCACCATTTCAAATTAGACAGGGCAAAATTATACAAAATAATGCACAATAGTTTCCTGTTTTGTTTTGTTTTTCATTTCTGAGTACAAGCCTTTTGAAAGAATTAGTGGTCTTGGTGACTAACTGGGGATTTCTGATCCTGTTAAATATGTTTGCCTTATTTGTCTTTTTCTCATTCAGGTTATCTGGAATGAATATCCCTCCTCCAGTTATCAGCAACAAAAACTGGCTAAGACTTCATTTTGTAACAGACAGCAATCACCGATATCGTGGATTTAGTGCTCCTTATCAAGGTATATTTAATGAAAACCATTTTTCGTCCTTCTTTCAGACTTAGGAATGGAAGTGGAGGTTAGTGTTGGGGTGCAAACCAATATACCACTCATTTAAAAAGGAGAAAAACTTCCTTGTCAAAGTTCAGACATGCAGAAACTGGCATTCTCTATGGAAAGAACAAAATTGCATTCAATACTAAGGTTTATTTGCCCTGCAGATACCACATATTTAAAAGAGATTTGGATCAGTGCAGTTTATACCGTGCTATATTTTAAAACATAGTGATCCTGCTATGGTCAGTACTTATTTGTTTCCAGCTAGTCCTCAACTTACAACAGCTCATTTAGTGATCATTCAAAGTTACAGCTGCATGGAAAAAAAGTGACTCATGAGCATTTTTCACAGTCACAACCTTTGCACAATCATGTGAGCAAAATTCAGATGCTTCACATTTATGACCATTGCGGTGTCCCAAGATCATGTGATCCCTTTTTACAACCTTCTGATAAAGTCATTGGGGAAGCCAGATTCATTTAACAAGCAGATTACTAAATTAACAACGGCAGCGATTCACTTAACACCTGAAGCAAGAAAGGTCGTAAAATGGCGCAAGACTCATTTAACCAATGTCTCAACCACATAAATTTTGGGCTTAAGTTGTGGTCGTAAGTCAAGGACGACCTACAATTGCAGCATTATTAAGCAGAGTTCTTTTGTTGGATGGAATACATTTCATTGCCCACAATAGCTTTTTACTTGTTTACTAACCAGTTTTTTTAAATCTATTATATTCTATTAAAAATGAACAAATTTGCATGAACAGAAAAAAATACATTTTTTTAAAGGCTGCCACAACTGTTTTGTCAGTTTGTCTGAGCTTGAAACGCATCAAAATATTTGAAATAGCCTGATTCAGATATATAAGAGCCTGTTCAGATGTGAAAGGATTAAAAAGAAAATCTATTTAGGCTTCGATGGGAATTAGCTTGAATTCAAACAGTCTGAGTACTACCAGGAAGTACTAATTATACATCAAGCAGGGCTTTTCTCCCACCCTAAGCTGCCCACCCCATTAGTTTTTTTCTTTAAAAAAATGGTAAATTATAATTTAGGTTTTCTGATGTAATATAAAGCTGAGCCTTTATATCTGTTCAAAACTTCAGATAGCTGCAGCTTTATATGAGAATAAGTCACCTTGAGTACTTCGATTCTGCAAACTGTACTTTGCAGAATCCCCTAACAAACTTGAATTTTAAACTACCTATAAAAGCAACTTTTCTCACATGGTGTTGGATATCTGCAAAATAAAACCACAAAGAAATACAAGTTCCAATAAATATTGGTGAATGTTGCCATTTGCCCTTGATAGCATTTGCAATTGAAGTGGAAAAGTTACCAACATAAATTATGTATTTATTACATGTTGTGTCTCCTACTAAATGCATTTTAAAATGACAGTTGTATACCTGCTTAATTCAACTGAACTCAGAATTACTGTTAAATCTTTAGAATTTTATTATTAAAGTAAAGCAAAATGAAAATGTGCACCCATAGAAAGTGAAATGGTTTTTAAAAGTGTCAGAATTTTATATGGGAAAATTCAGGAATCATATGTTTAGTTACATCACAACTTAAACAGGAAAAAAAACAAAAATACTTTAAAAAAATAACTGTTAAATAAAATGTTTAAATGTTGTACATATTTTGACTGTGGCCAACATCACCAAAATGATTCCTTCTTAGTGGGACTTTACTTTCTTAATTCCTTCAAATGTTATAGTTTTCAGAATCTGCTGTGCAATAGTTCAACAACCCTTCAGAGCAGTATTGAGGGTGTGCAATATTGGGGTAAAATTAAACAAAAAAATCTAATGGATCCATCACAGAGTTATAGAATTAATATGAAGCAAATAAAGCACAATATTACTTGATGTGCTTAACAGAAATAGGGATATGATAAATTTTA
Source organism: Laticauda colubrina (assembly GCA_015471245.1). Lineage (NCBI taxonomy): Eukaryota > Metazoa > Chordata > Lepidosauria > Squamata > Elapidae > Laticauda > Laticauda colubrina. The sequence goes on from BLBF01000002.1 coordinate 20,613,292, forward strand.
CTATCAGATAGTCCTCAATTTACGACCAAAATTGAACCCAAAATTTCTGTTGTTAAGCAAGGCAGTTGTGCCCAAGCTTATGCCCTCTCCTGCTACAGTTGTTAAATGAATCACTGCAGTTGTTTATTAACAGTTATGCAGTTATTAACACGGTTAAGTTAATCTGGGATCCCCATTGAGCTTGTTTGTCAGAAGGTTGTAAAAGGGATCATGTGACCCCAGGCACTGCAACCTATCATGGTTCCGATGGATGCCCTAATTAATTCATGAGCCTCCTTTCAATGGCAACTCAAGAGCAGGCCAGGAATGCTTTACAAGTTGACACAACCACTGTAAATACATGGCAGTTGCCAAGCATCCAAAATTTGATTGTGTGACCATGGGGAATGCTGCAATTATTGTAAGTGTGGAAAAACGGTCCTAGGTCACTTTTTTTTCAGTGCCATTTTAAGTTTGAACTGTCACCAAATGGTTGTAAGTCAAGGACTATCTGTATTTAAGGTTGCTGATTTGTTGCCTCAGAGAAGAATTGAGGGCTTCTCCCCCCATAGGCTGACAAGCTGATGAGTGCAAGTCTTTTTTCCCCCAATATAAAGTTATAATATATAATACAATATAAACATATTTTTATTTCAGACATTTTTTTTTTACTTCAGGATGGGACAATAGTCAGAACCACAACTCCCAGCATAAATTAGTTGAATTAGTAGAGTCATTAATGTAGTGTCCTAGCTGATTGATCAGTAGAATAACCTAAATTATTGCTTTAGCATTTATTATTACTGAATGAAAATATATTTCCTGCTAATTAAAGAAGCATTGAATTATAGTTCAAGCATTCTAAGTATTATTTCAAGTTTTCTAAATATTGTGTAGAAATACTATAAGTTTAAAATAAACTAATTAATAATTTTAGAAATAATCACCTAAGTTCTCTATATAAAGTGACCTGTTTATATATAAAACACTACTAATATTTTATTATTACATAATATAATCAGCTACTGAGTTTCACATTCACAAATAGCCCAAATAGAGAATGCTTCCATATATGGGAAGAAGTGTTCTGATATTGAAAATAAACTAATTATTGTTCTAGGTTGTACATTTATTTCTAGATTCATTCTCTCATGGTACCTCGGTTGGGGGAAGAGGTGATTTATTTTTTAAGCAAAATAAAATCACATTATAAAACAAAAGGAAAATGACTTATTGTAAGTTAAACTGTGTAAAAACATGTAAAATAAACAGACAAAAGAGCAAATAAAATCCTTATAACTAAATGAGATCAGAGGAAAGTAAAATAGCATTGATATCAAAGTTTACAAAGCGATCACATCCTGGAGCTAAAATATTTAAAATAATACAAGATGGGTATTTTAAAATAGATAGTTTAAGTAGGATTTAACAATAGTGAACTTAGTTACAGCACATTTGTTAATGTATGAACGGTATTTTTTTTTCCTGAAGAAGAATAGTGAGTCTATTATGGCATCTTAAATCTTCAATCTCCCCATAGTGTATTTCAGTAATATCATTTGAAATGGCATGACATTTCAAGCATTTTTCCAACCCAGATTTTTTCCCTTTATTATTTCTGTAATGTTATAATAAACTATATTAGGCATATTCTGCTCTATTGGGTATTTTCTGAAACAAAATGTGGTTAACAGAGCATCTCTCAATTGCCACTTCTCTGCAGCTTTTTTGGTGGACTTCATATTTGGGTTTCTTCCCTTTGCACCAGGAAGGTTAATTCACCAGCTGGGAGTGGGGTTATGAATAATTCACATTTGCTTGGGAGCTCAAAGTCTTGCCATAGTGGTCATTCTGCTTGTTTAAATCATTTTATTTTTATTTTATTTTATTTTACTGTCTCTACCTACTTTTTTATCCTTAATAAGCTTCTGCTTTCTCATAAATTTGCTATCTGCCTGCCTCTCTGTTGTATCACAATGTTGCTACCTTCTTACTAAATAAATGTGTCTTATGAATTAGAGGGAGTGTGAATTTAGCTTCCGAACAAACATCAGGTTGGCTTGGACAACAGTGAAGATGTAGAAGAAGGGAAACAAAAATATGTGTGCAAGTTGAAGAAGTAGCATTTTAAGTTTTCCCTTGGCAAGCACAAACTAGGATATAGTGTCTATAATGGTGATGAAAGGCCATACAATGTAGGGAGCTAAAATATAAATTGTTACCTTTCTACACTGAGGCCCGATTGTCTGTAAAATCAGAATGAGATGATTCATTCACAACAGGTTTTTGTTTTTTTTGTGATAAGACTATAAATAGATAGAATACAAATATTATTTAGAATATTTTCCAGAATTTTAACAGGCTTTAAAAGAAAACAAAATGAAAAGAGGTATGAAAAACTATTGGCTAGTCAGAAAGTTAAGATATGGCATCCAAATAGACAATCCATTATTGCAATAGCTGTTTAGAAGGAGGTAGTGGTAGGGAAAAAGCAAGAAAACCAAATCCACACATAGTTTAAGCATTGTAATGTTTCCTTTAAGAGATGAAAATCCTATAAAATACAGTATGTCATCACAGAACATTACTTTATTGTATTTGCTTCTATTTTTTAGAAAGTCACAAAGGACAGATTATTTTTAAAATTGCTTTTGAATTTTTTAAAATTGTATTCTTTGCAAAAATGTAACTCAATTTAGGTTTTATTATTAACATATTTCATTTTTAAAGTGGGTAAAAGCAAATCCACTGACTCTTCCTTCAATTCTTATTTGCATTGGATATGGAAGGGTGAGTCTTAAAATGGAACAACTTTCCAACCTCTACCTTTACATTTCAATGACTGGAGTAGTATTTGATTAGTTACATCATACAATTGGCACTAAATTCTACTACATAGTTTTGTAAGGATGGGCTGTTCACACTGAAGATTCATCTTGGTGATTCCTCTAGGTCAGGGGTGTCAAACTCACATCACAGCAACATCATGTGCTGTATCAGGACTTTATTCCCCTTTACTAAACTGGATGTGGGCGTGGCCAGCACATGACACATCCGGTCCATGGGCTGGGTGTTGGATAGCCCTGCTTTAGGTGATTCTTCCAATTGTATTTTGGTGATTTCACAGTTAAGTAAAGTGATTTTTAAGTTTCTCAGAATTCTCAAAATCGGCTGTCTGGGGCAACCTTCCTACTATAATTAGAATAAAGCATACTATGAAATCTATGGGAAAATGTGTCTTTGTGGACATTTTCCTACTTTTAGTGCATCCATTGCAAGAAGAATGCGACAATTGTCCTGCCCTGTATTGGACAAGAAAAGCAGATCATCATATAATTTCCAGGAACAGAGAACTGCAAAGATGCCCTCTATTTCTGATTGATTATGGTCGCCTAACTTGTGTAAAGATAAATTGTTATTGGTAATAATGACAATTTTCAGGTTGCACTTAATGCCTGTGTCTAGGTATTAGATTAAGAAATTGTATATTAAGATAGAACAACTGTATGATGTCTAATTTCAATAGCAATCATAACATCTGAAATGTGAAAATATTCATATTCCAGGTTATTTACTTAGATTCAATGATTCAATAGATTCAATGTTGGTATACACTTCAAAAAAAGATCTCTCTCTCTCTCTCTCTCTCTCTCTCTCTCTCTCCCTCCCTCCCTCTCTTTCTCTCTCTCTTTTTCATGGTGTTTCTTCAATTCCTTTGCAAAAAAGATGAGTTTTTGAAAACACTGTCATAACCTCCAGCTCAATTTTTTGACATTCCCAAAACATCCTAAATCTAACCCCAATACCAATGTCTATAATTTCAGGGGAACTTGTTCCCCATACTATTTAAAAATAAGGAAGTATAGAGATAGTTAAATTGAAATTATTATATTTTTTCAATATTTTTATAAGGACCAAAGAAACTAAAAAGATACAAGATGCAATGATTGTATCTGTCCTCTGGCTCACTTCCAATGCATGCCTTTAAAAATGAGTATGATTTTTGCATTCTTTGATAGGGGTTAAATTGGTGGAACTTTTGAATAATCAATGTATCCAATAGTAGAAAATATATGTAGTTCAGGGTTGAACTGTGGAGTTCTTGGTGCTTTCTGAGCTTGGCTGTTTGGTTGCAGACTTTAATTACCCAACAGGGTAACATCATCAAAGCTAGTGGGAAAACAGGAAGCAAATGCCATGCTCAGTAGCAGTAATTAATTATTAATGAAACATTAATGAAACATTAATTATTATTAATGAAACATCTGCAACCAAACAATCAAGCTCAGAGAGCATCAAGGTCTCTATAATCAATACATGTTGAAAAAAATATGGCATTAAGATTACCCTTAATGTAATTATCCTTAGCAATCAACCAATGAGAAACCCACCATACTGTTTAATTATAAGATTAAAGCACTTGTCTTAGTTTTTTAGTACCTGTTAATGAAACAGGAGAGGTAAAACCTATTTTTTATAAGTTCCCTTCAAAAGAAAGGTATGGAAATGACAACAATACGCACAATGGAAAACAGAATTGAAAAACTGTAACAAATAACTGGTTAAAGAGTTATTTGGTAGTGCTTGAGTTTTATTAGGCAAGATTATTGGCTGTTACTGGGATGGGGTAGAAATTTGCTTAGTTGGCAGTTTGTACAATCATTCTGACAGAATCAAACACTTTTATTACTGCAGTTGATAATTTCAACACTACAGAAGGCTCCAAGACAAAAAGGAAGTAAAATCAAACACATAATAAAAAAGTTACAGCACAAACCAGACCAATAATAATTCTGTCTGCACATGACCAAGCCTTAAGAACAAAGACATATAAAGCCAGAACTTGAAGACAGCAACAGACATCTTCTGTTCGCCATCTCTGCAAAGAAGCTGAATAAACATCTGGTTAGCTGCTGCATCAGATCACACAGACTGACGACAAACAGCAGCATGATAAAGTAGCAACAAAAATGCAGTGGTGGTACTCTACTGGCTCAGCCCAATTCGGACAAATTATTAGTAAAAAATGCTACCGTTCCTCTGAACCAGTAGTAATCAAATATCTACTGGTTCAGCCAAACTGTTATTTCTTTTTTTTTCCTCCCAATGATCAGTTGTTCCAATGATCAGCTGTGCCAGGATTCCCCTCGCTTACTGCTTTGCCCAGGAGGCTTCCCTGAGCCCCAGGAGGCAAAAAAATGGAGCATGGGGGTGGAGGGGTGCTACACAAAAAGAAGCCATGCTTACCCAGTCACATGGCCACACCCACTTAGCCACTCCTACCTAGCCATGCCCACAGAACCAGTAATAAAAATATTTGCATCCCACCCCTGATTGGAATATTTGCAAGATAAACCACTTGCCTACAAGCAAGAATGGATGGTAATAAAAGTAAAGGAGTCAAAGTGTTCTGGAGCTATAGAATTCAACAGACAAGCAACTGCCACACTATGCCTCATACTTATCACTGTTGATAAGAAAGACAAAAGATTTGGATCTGGGATTCTGCCTCAGAATCAGCTGTTTCCCTCTACTTTCCCTGGCAGTTATAAACCTAATTTGGGTAGTTTTTTTTTTTTTTTTTTTAAAAATTACAACTAAATAAATCATGTCCTACATCAGGGTCCATGAGAGTCTGGAAGAGACTCTGCCCTGCTCTGTTATTCATTCTATTGGCTTCCATTATGTCAGCTGCAAACAAACAGCCAAGTAATCAGACTCTATACAAAGCTGTCGGAAAAAGGGTGTTTTCTTTTCTTTTTCTTTTAAATATTTATGTCTCTGCCATGGGAAGACCGTACCCAGCACCTTCTGTCCTGTAGAGTACAACTGTCCCAGACTTGGGATGGGATGAATATAATGGAGAACTTAGCTTTGCACTCTGCTGAGAACAATTTGCATTGCTAAGGATTGCATGTGGGTTCATTATATCTTCAAAAAATATACAATGGTTATTTGTCCACCAAAATACTAATCCCATACCAGGAAGATATCTAGATTAAGATTATAAATTATTCTCTCTCACATTATTTCTGTGTCACACACACACACACACACACACACATACACACACACATATATATATATGTGTGTGTTTTTTTAAGTTTTCGCGGGTACTGTGCTGTTCAGCTTCCTTCGGGTATTATCCCACGTCATTGTAGTGCTTTTAAAGTTGTAGCAACGTTTCAGCAGAATCTCATCTGCCATCATCAGGCTTCTGCATTGAGTTTGTATGTGGGTCAGGGTCTCACAGCCGTTGGTTTTAAATTTGAGGCTAGCCTATTATTGTGGCAGGATGTTTTTTTCTACATCCTGATTGGCTAGGAGCCTGGGTCTGTGTTCACTGGACTTGGAGTTAGTTTGATTGGTGTTTCTGGTTTCTTCTGTCTGTTTTGTGGCTTTGACTGGCTGGCAACACTCTGTTCCTGTACTGGAGGCTTTCAGTGCAACTTGGCTTCACGTGAAAGGATGGCTGTTATCTATTAGGAAGCTAGGTTTCATGGGGGTGCCTGGTTGGGGTGTGTTTGAGCTGGAGGTATCAGAGGGAGTCTGTTTGTGCCCAGGTGTTTGCCTGGCTTGTGGTGTGGAGATCTTTCTATTTGAGAGTGCAGGCTTCCAAATGATTGACAGTCTGGTGGAATCATCTCTTCTATTCATACTGTCAGGTCTTTTTTCAATCACTATGGCTTCTCTGATGATTCTGTGGCTGGGATTTTCTATAGTGGCCAGGGTTTTGGTGCCATTGAAGTTGATGTTGTGACCTGTGGTTTTAATGTGTTGGACTAGTGAGGAGGTGTGTCCAAGCTTTTTTTACTGCATTTTTGTGTTCATCCAGGCGGGTGCTTATTCTTCTATTGGTCTGTCCAATGTATGTGGGTATCACATACACATCACATCACAGGCATCACATCAAGACTGCCTTCAAAACAGACAAAAAAATAGCAGCCATCCTTAAAAACCCGAAAGACAAAATTGACCTGGAAAACCAAGGCATATACGAAGTTCCCTGTGCATCATGCCATCATATCATATATATCCACAAAGATGTTTATATAGGTTTATCCATGCACATGTTTCTTCTTCTTTTCTTTACGTCCGAGTTGTATATGGGCATTTGTTGTTCAGTTGCTAAGTCATGTCTGACTCTTTATAACTCAACTCTTCATGACTAAATGGACCATAGCACACCAGGTCATCCTGTCCTTCACTGTCTCTCATAGTTTGTACAAATTCATGTTAAAATTTGTCAATAGTACTATCTAGCCATGTCATTGTCTACTGTCCCCTTCTCATTTCGTCTTCAAGCTTTCCCAACATCAGGGTCTTTTCCGATGAGTCCTCTCTTCTCATTTGGTGGACAAAGTCTTTGAGTTTCATCTTTAATATATGTCATTCCAAAGAACAGTCAGGATTGATATCCTTCAGAAATATAGGTATATGTACAATATATGTAGCTAATCATAGAATAATGTAACATATACACATATGCATAAATCCTTCATACATTTATACCACTCTTTTCATTATGAGCTCCGGGAGATTAACAAAAACAATTAAACGTATAAATTTTCCCATTAAAGTGTATGGTAGTTCCTCCCTTCCTCTTTGTAAATCTATGAATTCTTCATCAAAAGGAAGCAAAATTATTGAGGAAATGAGATAATGAAAGAAATGATAATTTTGTAATTCTGAGGTGGTCTTCCAAAAATGTTCTTTCCTTTATCATTGCCAACTTGAGCTAATTTAAATCTTCTAGTATTTAAAAGCAAATCATTGCCATAACTCGCAGCTCTGTAACAAAAAAATATACAGTCTTATATGCAAAACATCAAAGGTCAAATGTGCTTCCTTTAACTCTTGAAAGTCATTATTAAACTCAGGTAATGAACTAATGCAGAAAACAGATTCATATTTTTCTGAGAGATCAATTTCAATCCACAGGGAAGCTTAAGCAGGTTTTTCCATGGTTAAAGCTTTTACAGCAAGGAATGCTAGTAAACATTGAATGGCAATTTGTGTGTACAATGGAGTAAGCATGTTATTATCTATATCAATAGGAAGCCTATTTGAAAATCCATCTGCATTGTGGTATAGGCATTCATATGCTAATAGGTTGAAAAATAGTGGCCAGAGCTGTACAATGAGTAAAAAAGGTTTCAGTTTTGTATATTAATAATTATAATAATCCATATTATTCCATTAAGCCATTAAGGAATTACTTAAGTGCAATTAAGATTCATTATTATAATTACTAGAGGTTCTCTTTCACCACTCCATTAAGCACTTCTGGTTATATGCATTTATCGCCTTGAATTGTTGTGGAAGTGATGGTAATCAGCTGTGGTCTTGGTTACAATTCTTCATTATAGGATGAGATATCAATAGTGGATTTATTTACTTGATTTATATTCCACCTTTCAATTCAATTTGAGGACTCATAGGTGTTGAATTGTAGTACATAGAGTAGAGATGATCATGCTGAGGGACGGATCAAACATTTCATCAGTCTTGAGTCTCTTCATGCCCACAAAAGATGTTAAGTCCTGCCCATTTTGAATTACATTGACTCTTATCTGCCACCAATTTACTCTGAAGTTAGTAATTCACATTCTTGCTTATTAGCAAGCAATAAATCATTTTAACTGCCTTGCTTCTTGATTTCTTGCATCTGACAGGAATTATAAAAAGAATAATAGAGAAAGAAATTAAAAATTAGTCACAATAAAGGACAACAATTGCATAAAATGAACATTTCAGAGTCTGGCAGAAAAGATACAGATTTCTGAAGAGATGCAAAGTGCACAATTCTTTGGGAAGCACATCCAACTATTTGAAATAACACAAAAAAAACCTGTTTCCTGAATTCTATACAAATGAGATTCTGACAGGCATGGAAAAAGAGAATGTCACAATTTTTCTCTTGTACTTTTGGCCAACCCACTGATTAGGTTTACTAAATTGAAAACTACAGGTCATATGCATCTAGTTTTGTGCTCATAATCATTTCTTCAACTTGACAAAAAAGAAGTTGTGTTCATTTTCTTTTTCAAAGGAGGATGAAAACAAGGGATTTTAATGGTACCTTCAATTTATGTAGGTCATAAACAGTTTAGAATTGTGCATACAGCATTTCCCTGGATTTTCATGCCTCATATAAATCCATATGGACCATAAAGGGAGAATATAGAGCAATAAAGGAGATGTAGGAGATGATTTTATATTAGTAAATTCATCCACTATGTGATACAAAAAAAAATGGAAGATATTACAAGAATATATATATTTTAAAAAACTCTAAGGAATTCTATAAACAATACATCAGGTTTATAGAGAAATAAGCATTTTGAGAAACCAAACTAACAATTTGGCCACCAAATAGGCACGAATCTATCCATCCATCCACCCATCCATCCATCCATCAAGCACTCCAATGCACAAATTCTTTCCAAGTTTTAATTCTGCAAAACAAAAGATTGGTAAGTAAAATAAGAAAGAGTCATTGTTCTTCTGCACTTTTTGTTTGTTGTTTGTTCAGCTAATTAATGTTTTAAATATTAAAATTCTGCTAGAATGAAATAAAGTAGTAATCATGAACTGTTAGATCCAAATCAAAGAATGAACATGGAATTATTCCAAGGTTTTTATTGTTTCAAATTCATAGTCAAAATCTTGCCAGGCTGAGGACTCAACTATCTGTGTTTAAAATATAGTCTATGAACAATTAGGGAGGGACTGTCTCAGGGGTGGGATTCAAATTTTTTAACAACTGGTTCTGTGGGCATGGCTTAGATGGTGGTCATGTAACTGGGTGGACATGGCTTTGTGGCCATGTTATTGGCTGCGTGTGGCCAACACAATATTACTCACATCGAGGCACACATCTCCTCGCCTGGCCTCTCATGACTGTGGGGATGCTGCAACAGTCGTAAGTGTGAAAAATGGTCATAAGTCACTTTTTTCAGTGCCATTGTAACTTTGAATGGTCACTCCACACAATCAAAGTACCAGCAAAGAAGGGGAAAAGAACTCCAGAGATGTTCCTGAGACAGGAAGTCTAGTCCTGCCAAGAATGTAATAAGGGTTAACGGAGAGGCAGTTTTGTAAGCAACACCAGAATGTTTCCTTCCTACCTTCCCTACAGGATTAGGCCAATAATTTCTTCTAACAACTGGTTCTCCGAACTGCTTAGAATGTTAACAACCAGTTCTAGTGAATAGGTGCAAACTGGTAGAATCCCATCCCTGGACTGTCTTCACCCTCTTTCTCTTATATATAACTTCTGGACTTAGTTGCTTTTTACTCCTCTAGAATCTATTATCTTTTCTCCTGGGAATCTTCACCACATTCCATCCCACAAATATTTGAATGACATCTATAACTCTTCCTTGATAACTCTTTGGATCTACGCTTTTTGGTCTCTTACTTTACTCCAAACTCTTCTTTCTTTCATTTATATTCTATTTATATCTGTATATAATTTCTTTAATTTATATCTGTATATTCTATTTGACACTAATGAACAAAAGTAAACTACAAACCAGTCTCATGTGTCAATATCATATCATATTAGAATTGAAAGACCTGTTTATTTTATATCTATTATTTCCCAGTCTCACTTTAACAATTGGACTCCAATTTTTCCAACTTGGAGTTCTGACAGAGGCAGCAGTGGTGGAAGAGGGAATGGTTTTGTGTGTGCATGCTGCTTCAATAAATACAGCATTGTGCAAAATATATGTGTTCTGTCCTAGGCTTCCCCCAAAAGCACTAAGCCAACTCTGAGTACCATCAAAACATCCTTTATTAAATTAATGTGAATTTAGTGCATTCATATTCAGCCAATGGCTTGGCAAACAGTCTTGCAAAGGTATACTAATTAGCTCAGACCATATCTATCCTGGAAAGGTGCCCGGTAAATATTTCTACATGCAGTGCTGACAGGGAAGGGCTGAGTTATACAGACAAATTTTAATGAGGCTGGAACAAACAAATGAACGAGTGAGTAAAAGCCTTCTCCCCTTTTAATCCTGATGGGAGGGGCCATTCATTATCCACCTTTGGCCTTACTCCCATATCGACCCTGAGTTATTAATTGTTCCTTCCTTTGGTAGCTCTGTGCTTCTACAGGCCGGGAACTGGTTCCAGAAGCTCCCCTGCCTCACTGCTGTCCGAGCCCGAAAGCAGCTGATGACCACCGATGGGCCACAATAATATGCACATACTTGCTTACCAGTGGTGGGATTCAAAGTTTTTACCACCAGTTCTGTGGACGTGATTTGGTGGACATGGCAGGGGAAGGATACTGTAAAATCCTCATTCCCTTACCACCCCACTAACCTGCTTTCCAGCTCTTTTCTCCTGTGCAGGGCAACAGAAGAAGACCCAGCCAATCAGCTGGGACTCTGGAGGCAGAGAATAAAAGGAGGTGGGGCAATTCAGAAGTGGGTGGTATTCCGAACTACTCAGAAATTCTGGTACTGGTTTTACAGAACTGGTCAGAACCTGCTGAGTACCACATCTGTTGCTTACCTCTTCCAAGATCCAGTTCCAAATAGGCTGCAGCTCAACCCCAGTTTAAGATCATCTAATAGCCTTTATTATTTAGAACTTGGATGTCTTTTTCAGACCATGGATGCTAACAGAAGCTCACAGGCTACACATCCATTCTGCTTCATATAATGAAATATTGTTTCTGTGGAGCTATAGTTGTCCACATTCTCAAATTTTGGAATGGTGGTTAAGACATATCTTTTTAACTTCAAAAACATTTTAGGGATTTCATATTTTTAGGACTGTTGGTTGTTATTGTTGTCTTTATATTATCCTGGTGGATACTTGCACAAAGCAAGCATATGTTGAGAAAAAAATATATCACAAATACCTGTAGTTTACTTTACCCATTCTATAAGAGGAAGCAATGAAGATTAGGATGCTGTGTAATCCTATGACAGTACAGATTGGGTTGTAGACAAAGGATCCTGAGAAAAGTCATAGTTATTTTAAAGAGCTTCAAACTGATGTTATTTTCATGCTCTCTTGAGCATTCTGAACCATATTTTTTTGGAATCAAATCTGAAATATACTATAGACCAGTCGCCCCCAACCTTTTGGGCACCAGGGACTGGTTCTGGGGACAGAGGTTTTTCTGTGGACCAGAGGGGATGTAGTTTCGTGTGCTGCCTGCATTCTGCAGATGGGTCTTTTTTTGTTTGTGTGGCCCAGTTTCTGGCATGCCGTGGCCTGGTGCTGGTGCATAGACTGGGGTCGGGGACTCCTAACATAGACTAATACCCTATAAGTGCAAATACCCTATATGTGAGTTTGTCATTAGAAAGACATTGAAGGGTTCAACTGCCTAGAATAGAACCAACATCCTTTAGAATAATCATGGTGTTAGTTCAATTAAGAAAGGGATAAGAAGCAAAACAGAACTATTTCAACAAGAGAAGCTTGGTGGATTTTGGAGACAAACCTAAATATCTGGCCTTGTAACAAAAATGTATCCCTGTGCATTTCTTGTTTACATTATGCTTGCATGAAGAAAAGGGGCTATACAGTCCAATTATAGGAACATTTCTCTTTGCCTTTCATGCAATCAGAACAAAGTCTGCAAGGTCAGGAAAAGTTCAAGTTCAAGTCAAGTTTAGGAGTCATCCGCAGGGCTGTTAATATTGTGATATAGCAGTATTTCTTGTCCTTTATTGTAGTCTCTTTGACAGGACTGGGAAGCTGTGATAAATATCTACCTCTCAGCTACAAGACCTCAGATAGAAGGTAATTGAGATAAGAAAAAAGCAGTGGAGTTTGTTACAGATAGGTTAGGGTTTTGTACACTGTTTTGGTGCATGGATATTGGCAACTCAAAAGTTGTAATATACAATACTTCAAGTGTACACTTAATCATCCATTGACTGAAATAAAACTTGATGACAAATAAGATAGCTATTTGTATATTGAGGTGGTCTGGCAGCTCCAATATTATCTCTTGATAGAGCTGTAGTTCCCTTTTAGTAGAAGATCTGTATCTTTGGGTGTCTTCCAGAACTTCAGCTTCTGCTGGATGGAAAGAGAGGTCATGTCACTGCCTTTGATTCACTAATTGGACTGAAAGGACATTATGGGGGTGATTCATGTCTGATCAAGATTGATTTGGACTACTGCAATTTGAAACCTCCATGGGACTGCCTTGAAACCCTTTGGAAGCTATTGTTGGTCCAGGATACAGCAACCTGACTATTGGCTGATGCACACTGACAGAAGCATATGGTATTCATGCTTCAGGACTTGCACTGGCTTCCTGCCAGCTTCTGGATGCCATTTGATTTTATTGATTTTGTGCTATAGAGCCTTTATGATTTAGTAGAGTTTAACACTAAGGTTTTCAACAGTCTTCTCCAACCCAATCCTTATTCAACTCACCTTATCCTCTCATCCCAGGATAAACTGCTACCGAAGAACCCATTTTTGTAAAGTGAACACCATGGGACCCTGTTTCTTAGTAAGGACTCCTGTATTATAAAAAAAAGCTTCCCTCTGGAAATCAGATTAGCCCTTACGTTGACAATTTTCCATACACTTTTTAAAACAAACGCATTTTTTTTTTAATGGAGAATGGAATGAAACTTTTATTATTTTGTTTTTATCTTGTAGATGTTATCAGTTTTCCATTTTTTTTTCTGTTGTAAATGTTTTATTGAATTGGTCACACTTTTTCTGAAAAAAAAATAGAAAAAAAACACAATTTGTAAAGTGGCTTTATGAGTAATACAGAATATTACAGAACACAAAATATATTATTAGCTGTTCATGGCATGCTTGACTAGGATGAGATATTTAGGACTACTAATGCTACTAATTATAAGATTACAGTACCAAAATTGTGCAAGTCTCCATGTGCTTCCCCCTTTCACCCTTCAGCTTTCTCAAACTACATTTATGCCCCACATTCAAATTTATTTTATCAGACTATTGTCTTGAGTTGCATCTCTTCCTCCTGCTCCTCAAGGTTTACACATGAGTGTGCACACGCATGCAGACACATACACACATATAAGCTTTGTGTTAATAAAGAAGAAAGAACTGAAAACATTAAAGTCATTCCATTCAAGGACGCCAGTTTGAAACGGTTCTGAAAATCAATCCTAGCCTAGGTTTGCACATTTCTTGGAAAAAAAATGGTGTAGATTAGATAATGCAGAAAATTGTTCTGTGAAATAGAATGAAACGAGGCGAGCAGAAGTAGCAGATGTTGTGGAATGATTAGAACATGATGGAACACAACATTTGCTGTGTGCCTTTGTTTTCATCCCATATCAAGCTTGTAGTCATCAGTATGTCCTGCAGCCAGTTAAAAGGACAGTCAGTTTCTGAGCAGGATGATGTTTTCATTGCAGGAAGATATCTTCTTCAGCTGATCGTTATGATGTTTTATTTTTTAAAAAAGATGTTCATGGTAATCATTTAATATATCATGAGGTATGTTTATGAAGATTAATCATATTGTAATATGGAGGTTCTTAGCCTCGTCAACTTTAAGATGTGTGGATTTCAACTCCAAATACTCCCCAGCCAGCATGCATTTTTTGATAGATTACAGATTAACAGAGTTGGAAGGGACCTTGTAGGTCATCTAGTTCAATCCTTCCACCCAAGCAGGAGACCCTACACCATTATGTTGTAAGTTGCCCATAGTCTCTTCAAAATGAGATGGGAGGCAAATAATACTACATTTTGATATTTATTAGTTGTGGGAAAACTTATTTTTTTTCTTCCTATTATTTATTTGTGTCCAGAAGAAGGCAGTGAGGAGTAATTAGTGAAATTTGCTTCAAGATGAAAACCCACCTCATACCAGGCAATATTGTGACACAATCAGCACAGGTTTGTTTTGTGATGTCATGTTATATGTTTTTGTCACTCTGAAGTCCTGGTTAGATATAGACGTCTTAGACTATGGAATGGGAAAATAATTGAGGCTTATTTAAATCCAAGTGCTCTAGAGACTTTAGCTTAAATTCAGAGTAAAAGTTTATCATACTGTCAAATTCAAACACTTCCTAGCTATTTATTAACTTTACATTTTCCTATGCTTCATGTATACCTACTGTTCCTTTTTGCTAAGAATTCAGAAACTTAAAATATCTATGAAGTAGGTTAGCTTACACGAGTATGGCTTCCTCAAACATCTTGCTTTTTTACGACATGAAATTTGTTAAAAACCTATTTCTGATCTGAAGAGTTGCAAAAGGTTGGCCATTTTTAATCTCCTGAACTGCTTGCAATTTTTCTGCCTTCGTTTTAAGTTCAAATATATTCCTTTTTAACTCTCTATAAACATCTATATTTTTCATCACCCTAGTAAACTCTTCTTTTTCTGATTCTGCAATACTTCTTATCTGTTGATTTCTGATACAATGGCAGCCACATATTATCCAAAAGTCAAAAAGATCTGATCCAAAAGACAGCCACCCTGGACATGGATTCCGTCTACTGTACAGGTCCATTGTGGCGAACCTAAGGCACACATGCCAGAATTGGCACTCAGAGCCTTCTCTGTGGGCACTTGTACCCTTACCCCAGCCCATCTCCATCACATTTCTCCATCATGTTTTTCTGTTCTGTTTCTTACCATCTCACTAATGGGGAAGATGGGGTCCTTTCTTCCTGGAGTCTATTATGATGCAGGCCTGTGTTGTCATGGGATTGCTTCAGCCTCTCGGATGTCAGTTGCTTCTCCTGAAGAGCTGCTGATGTTGTGATGCCCTACCTCCCACCATCCAGCTGGTGTTCAGCTCTCCACTGACCAGCTGATCATCAGTGCACTGGTCCTGGGATTCCCACCACTCTGCACCAGTTCAGGAGTTCCTTTTCCCCCAAGGGAGAGAGGGGGGGAAGGGAGGAAGGGCGACAGAGAGGGGAAAGAGAGAGGGGCAAGGGAAAGAGAGAGAGGGAGAGAGAGAAAGAGAGGGGAAGCGAGAGAGGGAGGAAGGGAGACAGAGAGGAGGAAGAGAGAGAGGGGGGGAAAGGGAGAGAGGGAAAAGAGAGAGGGAGGGAAAGAGAAAGAAAGAGAAACAGACATAGAGAGAGGGAGGGGGGAAGAATAAAAAGATATTATAAAGTTTTCCTTTTTTATTGTTGCTAAATGTAATATTTCAAAAGCAGAAAAAAAATGAAAAGAAATAAAAGTGCATTTATCACATTTTTTCTTAGAAGTATTAGCTGAACTCTTCCTCGTTTATCATTATTTTAGATAGTGAAACCTCAGTATTCAGGTTAAATTGCCATGTTGGCACTTTGCGATGAATAAGTGGGTTATGGCTTACAGTTTGGGTACTCAGCCGCTAAAAGATTTGTTATCACTAGTATAGTTAGTCCATCTCTCTTGCTCAGTGATATAGTCATTAAGTAAGTTGTCCCTAGTTTTAAAATCTTTTTTAAAAGACACAGTCACCTGGCTGTGTTTTATGACATTTTTGCCAAACTGGTACTTTCTTCCATTTTTCGGCAAAACCAATCCATAGCAAACAGTTGATCCACTTAATGATTGTTGTGGTAGTTTAACAACTGAAAAAAAGGTAAAACTGAGTCAGTCAGATGGGTGGCCTACTTTATGACCATAATGGACAGGCTCCATTACAGTCACAAGTCAAGAACCACCTGCAAATGACAAATAAATAATGTATATGCCAGTCATTCTTAAAAAATTCAAGTTATTCGTATATCCCTATTTACTACCTAAAATATACATATAAGCCAGAGGTGGTATTCAGCAGGTTCTGACCAGTTCTGGAGAACCGGTAGCGGGAATTTTGAGTACTTTGGAGAACCGGCAAATAACACCTCTGACTGGACCAGCTCCCACATATTCTCTGCTTGCTCCAGCTGATTGACTGGGTCTTCTTTTATTGACCTGCACAGGAGAATGGAGCTGGAAAGCAGATTAGTGGGGTATGGAGGGAATGGGGATTTTTCAGTAACCTTCCCCTACCATGCCCACCAAGCCATGCCCACCAAGCCACACCCACAGAACTGGTAGTAAAATTATAAGCTCTAAGAAAACCAAAAAGTCCACACTATAAACAGCAGTTTTAAATTAAAAATGTGTTTGTGCCATCACACTGTTGACTGGAAAGGTTGCATATCCCTAATTCTGTACTTCATCATAATTTTTTGAAGAACTCTAAATCAGTAATTGGCATTTTCTGTATTCTGCATGCACACATTCATTCCATACCTCAAGGACATTATTCTGAGCATAAGGGCCCATCTGGGTTCCATTCAAGTACTTGGTGTAAGGTTTTAGCTTGAAACTGTTTCAAAGCATCTGGTATTAATTCTTCTCCTTTTGTAAAATAGAACCATTTAATTGAATGTGCAGGTCTTGATGCTGTCTAGGACACATAATCATCTCAGACAGCATACCATAATAATGTTTCCTTGAAGTGAAAAAATGTCTGACAGGTATTAGAAGATGTGAACATCTTCAGTTGGGTCTGCCTCTATGAATTTTAACTTTTGGGAAGAAGAATGACTTTGGAGCTTTGGAGCTTTTGCACCAACCTATTTTCCTTGCAATATTGAACTGTAGCATCCATAGCCTTTTTGAACCCTTTGCGTGAAGGAGAAAGAAAGACTGTATTGTCACGAAAAATAATATTGAAATGCTGTGACCTACAAATTCTCACACAATCCAATTATATGTGCAAAGAATGAAATCTTGTTATTGGCTCCTTACTGCTATTTTTATTTGGGATGCAATTATGCATAGAAAATATCTTGCTTTTCTGTGTATAAGAAAA
>BLBF01000002.1:20702396-20715472 GCA_015471245.1 Laticauda colubrina
GAGGCAAAAATATCAGCTGAGATCTCAGAGCCCCGAGATCGCAGCTGTAACACCGAGACGTAGCTCCGCCTTCTCCCCCAGAGAGTCTTATTTCTATGCTTGCATATTTATGCTATTTCAACAATCACCAGGAGAAGCAAGAAAAGAAAGAAAACTTTAAAGATATATTTGATCAATGAATTAAAATCAGGGAATATATCTCTTAAAATTGTGACTATCTCCCTCAAGCCTTTAATTAACAAAATTATCAAACAAATGCATATAAAAAAATAAGTGAACAGAAATGTTAATCAGAAAGCAAAAACCTTTCTTTTTGTCTGTGCTCTGATCTTAATATTCACCCTATTCTTTAAAAACAGTTTTGTCTTTCAATCATTATAATATCTACATCATATATTTTTATCATTGTTGTTATTATTATCCCTCTTCCATTAGGAGCAATCTATTTTCAGAGCAAATGTGGGAGCCAAAGAGGAAGTCACTTTACCTTTAATTTTAAATTATTTTACTAGAAAAAGAAACCTAACCCATCACCGAAGTGTGACAGTTTTCTTGATTTTGATCAGCTGGGCATATTATGTTGCACAATCTCATTTTCATAAAGTACAACAAGAAGCAAAATATTTTCCCTAGCACTCTGTGGACAAGGAGAACATCTTAAAAGAAACATTTCTAAAAGGACATCATGCTTCCATTTTTGTTATTTACATTTTAATTTGCTTCTAAACATTCAATAATGGGGTAAATTAGAAGGAAGTAAACAATGAAACAAAGCAGGCATGAAATGGAGCATTCTAATTCTTTCTGGGGTGAACAAAAGAATGTCCAGTAATAATAATATAAAACAGAAAGATTCCCAAATAAGAAAGTATTATATCAAAATATCTTTTTTCTTCTACTACAACTGGAGAATAAGAAGTCCTCCAGCATTTATTTAGATTATGACATTATCCACTCATTGATGAGCCATTAAAAACCATGCAATTTTCTTTCTAGTAACATTTTAGGGCCTAAAACTTAAATCTAGAAGAATATAAAAGACCAAAGTAGTATTTTACATGTTAAAGGAAGCATTGGCCTTTACTTTAAGAATGTTTCTGAAATTTCACTGAAGAAAGTTAATCCAATAAACTTAACAATACAAGCAAAATATAATGTTTTATATTCTTCACTGTGCCTGAATTAAATGCGGTAAAGATTGCCAATTCATAGATAAGCCTGTCCAATTTTATATTATCTATTTGGAAAATTGATACTTAAAAAGTGAGCCAAGCAGTCAATCTATGGAATTGCTGTATATAATACAAAGACTATGAATACATATTATCAAAGGATGAAAAGTATTTCAATAAATGATAAAAATAATTTCTGCAATACTTTCACAATGTGTATAATTCTGTGCTATAGCACAATATATAGTTTGATATATATAAAGCATAATAGAGTTATTAGAATAGAAATGTTGTCGGTATGACATAGCAATCCATATAAATAACATATATAAATGCATATAAATACCAGATAGAAAAAAAAAGTGAAATATTTGAGTTTTTAAAAGTTAGGGGAAATATTCCGGCATTTTGGACTTGTTTTCCAAAATTAAGAAGTTTAATTTCCACTTTTTAAATACAACCCAGATTTGAAAATGTTAAATGAATAGAATAGAATAGAATAGAATAGAATAGAATAGAATAGAATAGAACAGAATAAAATAGAATGGAATGGAACAAGAGCACACTTGTCCTGTTGTACATTAGATTTTGGGGGGGGGGGGTAAGGAGGTGAGTATATTTGTTTGTGTGTGCAAGATAATAGATAAATTATAGAAAATATGATTTTATTACTACATTGTTACAGTATAGGTATAAGCCATCCAATTCTGTTTTCAAAAAGGTACAGTTATATGGGATCATCTACAGTTCTTGTAGTAATTCAGCAAAGATTCAAAATACTCCTTATTTGTCTTTTGCAATTTCTCTGTTCTCAAATTATTTTCAAAGGAAACACCCAGACTCAGACTTACAGCATAGCAGTGCTGAAATCCTAAACCATAAAATGCTAAACAGGGTAGAAGTTTGTTTAAATTCTTAATAAATGATTACTGAGACTAATTTAATACAAATTGGATAAACTTGACAAAAATAATATTTATTCTCATTTTTGGTCAGACTTGCAAAATGAAAGGTTCTGCAATTTCAAAGATGAGCCAAAATAATAATTCATTATGTTAAAATGTTTA
Source organism: Laticauda colubrina (assembly GCA_015471245.1). Taxonomy (NCBI): domain Eukaryota; kingdom Metazoa; phylum Chordata; class Lepidosauria; order Squamata; family Elapidae; genus Laticauda; species Laticauda colubrina. The sequence continues at coordinate 20,704,636 of BLBF01000002.1, forward strand.
TATTATTTATCTTTCTGGATCAAAGGTAATCTCAACCTTAACCAGAATGGTCTCACTCCAAATTGGAAACAAACAAAAAGCTTTATATCATTTCCTTCCATCTTTATGTACTGTAATACTAGCTGTTTAGTTAATCATCATTTTCCATTATATTTGAACTTCTAAGCTACCATTACAATCCTTCTCTCTTTGACTCTTTGGCTCAAAGACATTACACCCAAAGAATCTCATCCATAATTCAGACATTGAGGGGGAAATGCACAATTGGGCAATGGAATTTGAGAGTACGTATATATAATGCTATTCTTTTCCCTGTATATCATACCTTATTGGATCGCTATTTGTTAGATCTTAATTTGGTCACTTGTCACCTATGTGATCAAAAAGTTACATCATGAGTTTTTTGTTTTCCCAGCAATATTTTATAGATATAGATATAAAAACACAATTTACTCTTGTCATTGACTGAATTATAAATTATAAAATAGATTTGCTTCATATTGATATCTCTGATTTTATTTTAGAATAAGAGAGAAATAGCCATAGTGTTTTGTAAGTGTAAAGTATAAGTTAATTAATCATTAGTGCACCATTGAAGGATCTGAAGAACCAGCCTGGGAACAGACTGTCCAGGCGGGAAAATCTATGCAGTCAATGAGAATCAACACCATTGTGATTGATAAATTCTCTCTCCCTCTCTCCCTCTCTCTCTCTCTCTCTCTGACAGACAGAGACAGAGACAGACAGAGACAGAGAGACAGACAGAGACAGAGACAGAGACAGAGAGACAGACAGAGACAGAGACAGAGACAGAGACAAAGTAAGAATCAGCATCATTATGATTGATAAATTGTGTATGTGTGTGTATCTATATAATATTCACATACATACATACATGTTGTTTATCAATCACAATGGTTTTGACTTTCAATGATTATCTCTAATATCTATCTATCTATCTATCTATCTATCTATCTATCTATCTATCTATCTATCTATCTATCTATCTTTCTTTCTAAAAGGAAAGTGTCAATAATAAAAACTCCAAGCTTGACTCACTTCACTGTGGCAGCCCTGAAAGTGCCGAGGGGGGGGGGGGATAGTTCCAGGGCTGGTAGAAAGAGGAAATGAAAGAAAAAGAAAAGAAAAGAAAAAAAGAAGAAAACAAAGAAAAAAAAAACTTCATAGCCCTTGTTCAGCATATGCAGAAATAATCTTAAAATGATGAAATTACTTGGAAGTAACGTGTATCTGAACAGAATGATATCCTGACCATTTGCCACCTCATTCTTTCTTAGGTAGCATTGAGGTGTAATGAGTTGTGCAGTTCTTCAAAAGTTCCCACTGCCATGAGGCATCTAAACCAAAAAGACGGGGCGGGGAGAGACAGAGGGAGGGAGGGAGGGAGGGAGGGAGAGGGAGGGAGAGTCCAATTAATAATTGGATGGAAGATAACCAGAGAAAACCAGAGCTCAGCAGTTAATAAACTTCTCAGAAGAAAATAGGAAAGCAGCCTGTACTATATCCAAGACAAATGCATGGACTTGTCCATGAAGTTACAAAAAAACAAATTGTATTATAAAAAAAATGTGTATTTGAGAAAATGTTCCCTGCTAATATTATTTTAAATAAATAGGCTGTGTATTATTTTATTTATTTATTAATCACATTTCTCTGGCTGCCCATCTCACACAAAGAAAAACTGGGCAGTGGCAGAGAGCAATTGACTAAAACAATGAGATAATAAAAACAATCATGAAGAAAGGATAAACATTTTATACATTATAACAATACATTATAAAAAATAAATATTAAAATAAGAATATTATCAGAAATTATGCCACTTCAGTTAAGAGTGTTTCTTCAACATAGCATTGGCAAAATATAAGCATTTAGAACTGAAAACATCGGATATAAAACAACTGTTCTCACAATTGCTTTTAGAAGACTGGGCACAGCATTTGGCCTAAGGAAAATCACATTGTTGAACATGAAGCAAACTAATACTCCTATAAAATTGGATACCAATAATATGTCCAATTTTTTATTCCTAATATCAGAATCTAGGAGATTTGTAATGTTTTATCATCTATTAGCCATGGTGGCACAGTAGTTAGAATGCAGTACTGCAGGCTACTTCTGCTGTCTACTGGCTGCCAGCAATTCAGCAGTTTGAGTCTCACTGGCTCAAGGTTAATTCAGCTTTCCATCCTTCTGAGTTAGTAAAATGAGGACCCAGAATGTTGGGGCAATATCAGAGGTGGCATTCAGTAGTTTCTGACCAGTTCTGGAGAACCGGTAGCAGAAATTTTGAGTGATTAGGAAAACAGGCAAATACCACCTCTGACTGGCCCCACCCCATCTATTATTTGCTTTCTGAGTTCCAGCTGATTGACTAGGTCTCCTTTTGTTGCCCTGCACAGGAGAACGGAGCTGGAAAGCAGGCTAGTGGGGTGGGGAGGGAAAGGGATTTTACAATAACCTTCCCCCCAGGACTGGGGAGGGAATGGAGATTTTACAGTATCCTTCCCCTGCCATGCCCACCAAACCACACTCACAGAACCAGTAGTAAAAAAAAATATTATGCTGTAAATCATAACTCTAAATGCTATTGCTATTAGGTATCTAATAATACCAGCTGTTTCATAATAAATTATGGAAATTAAAGTTTAGGACTTTAGCTTTTTAGGACTTTAGTTTTTTTGTATTCAAAGAAATAACAAAGACAAACTTGCATTTGGCTTTTCTTTCCCATTGTAAAAATTGTGAACAAATTTTTTTTTTGAGCTCATTAAGGTAGCAGGGAGAAACTGCAACAATAACCTACATCTTTTTTCTTTGATATTTTAAAATAATTCCTAGCTGTCTATGTTGTTCTTATTTTTCAGTAAATGAAGGAGGTATCAAACAGGCATCAAATTTGTGTCCAGATCCTGGAGAACCTGAGAATGGAAAACGAATAGGCTCAGACTTTAGGTAATATTTACTAACCAAAACTTCACATGCGTTAGCAGGGATGAATTGACTTAGGGATTCTCTAAATTGAAGTCCACAGGTCATAAAGGGGTCAAAGTTGCCCACTCCTGAATGAGACTTTAAAATTAGTCTGATTTATTCTACTCCAAAGATGAATTTGAACATGATCATGAATGTTGTACTTACGTTGTCATCTATGCAGGCATTTAAATATCTGTTGCTCTACAGGTAGTCCTTGACTTTTGACCACATTCTGAGACCAGAATTTATGTTGCTAAACAAAGTGAGTTATGTCCAATGTTATGAACTTTTTTATCACCATGATTAAGCTAATCACTGCCTTGTTAAGTCATGTAGTATTTAAGCAAATCCAACTTCCTCCCAATGGTTTTACTTGTCAAAAGTTGACTTGAAATGTCACAATTGTATTTACAATGGGCAGGATGCTACAGTCATTTTAAATATATTCTGTTGCCAATTGCCTACATGTGACTATGCTGAGATGGTTGTAAGTGTGAGGATTGATCATAAGTCACTTTTTTTAGTGCCACTGTAACATTGTAACTGTCACTAAATGATTGGTTGTAAATCAGACTAGACATATTGGGCATAGCAATTGAAGATCATTCATTTTAGCATTATGGTAATGTAGCATGCATGTATATGTAGCTTCATCAAGAAAGATTGAAACAGCTTTAGATTGAAACAGCTTTTGAAAATACAAGATCTCAACTTATTCATCTGGAAAGAAATGTTAATCAAAGGAATTAATTTGTCACAGTGTAATTTTCAGATTTCATGTATTTTTGTTCGTGGCTATTTCTTTCAAATCACCTAATTTAGGCATCCACATTGGGGAAGCAAGTTTAGTTTATATTAGCACTTCTTCCTGTGTCGATTAGTTTTAGATGGCAATATCAGTGGCTTATTTATATCTTTAAATAGGGTAATATAGTAATACTCTTTCAGGTTAATTCTAAATATATATTTCATTCTGTCAAAGCACAAGGATGATTATAGTTTCAGGAAGTAAACAAGCCAATGTAAGTTATTATCCAGGAAACTGCTCAAAAATATTTTGTCATGGTTTTGTTTTATGAGGTGTCTCTAAATATCTGCAAAGACCTAGCACATGGATCACTCTGATATTAATGGAAGATCAGTCTGTGAGACCTTCACATTTCCACCTTGTGTTACAGTCCCATCAGATCAGTATGTAGTAATGCTATAGTCACAGACAAGTTGTATTTATTAATATGAGACTTTTAAGTACATTTAATTAAAAGTTTACCATAATTGAACAAGCATCATAAATCTATCTGTTCTCACATTAAAAAAATGAGATAACTTTTAGATAACATGAAATTGTTTATGAACGGCAACAGTGGTGGAACTCATCTCCAGGGGGGATGAGTCTGCCTATCGAGATGAGGTGGACCAGTTGCTTTTGTGGTGTGGAGACAATAACTTAGTCCTCAACACCAACAGACCAAGGAGCTTATAGTGGGCTATTGTGATGACCTGTAGTGTCTCAAAATAACCCAAAACATACATTAAAGTCTGGTTATGCCTTCAACTTAACTTCACTGTTTTATTAGGCACAGTTTAAAGTCACAAAAGTAAATAATGAGGCAAAAGGAAACCAAAACAAACCACATTGACGAGAGTTCTGAAGCAAACCAAAATAATTAATCATGCACTCCAGGAAGATAACTAAGGAGAGTCCATGGAAGAACACCAACAAAGATAAACCTCCTTTAAAGGAAACACTAAACTTTGACTCCAGCAATTCTGACTATGCAGTTACAAACTTATATACATAGCTCCCAGCTGCAAGTCATGAGGAGGATCATGGTAATCTCCTCCTGAATAGACCTCGCTTTTCCCTGATCCTCTCCTCTCTGTGTGCCCTAGGATGGATAGGGGATGGGCCTGGATCCACTTCTGATTGCTCAGCTGACCTCTGCCCTTACCCAGCCTCTTCCACCACCTCTGGAGCCACACTCCCACTTCCTGTTGGCTGGGGCATGACACCAGGGGCATGACAACTATAGAAGGAACAGACCAGACATCCCTTGCTTATCAATGGAGACCAAGTGGAGCAAGTGGCCAGTTTTAAGTTTCTGGGTGTTACCATAAAAGAGGACCTGACTTGGGATGCTCACATTGCAGTTCTGGTCAAAAGGGCCCAGCAGAGATTACCTGAGACTTCTCAGAAAACAACAACTGAATGAAAAACTGCTGGTGACCTTCTACTGCTGCACCATAGAAAGTATTTTAACATACTGCACCTCTGTATGGTTTGCCAATTGCACAGTGGCAGATAGGAAAGCACTCCAGAGGGTTAACATCACTGTCCAGAAGATCATTGGTTGCCCTGTTCCCTCTTTGGAAGAGCTTTATAGCTCCTGCTGCCTTAGGAAAGTTCAAAACATTCTCAAAGATCCATCTCACCCTGGAAACCCTTTTTTTGAACTAGTACTATCTGGCAGATGGTACAGAATAATAAAAACAAGGACAAATAGGCTGAAAAACAACCTCTATCCCAGGGCAGTAGCTCTTTTGAATTCTGCTGTAAAGTGCAGTATTGGTGTGGTGTTGGGGGTTTCCAGTTCAATGTGTGAAGGGTGAAGGATGTGTGTTTGTGTTTATTTTCATGGTCATGGTCATGATGTGCACTGAAGATAGTGTTTGATTTTGTTGAACGAGGTTTCAATGACAATAAACTAAACTAAACATACAGATTAAAAGAGAAACATGTTTTTAGTTTCTCATTAAGTAAATTCAACAATGACGGAAAAAGAGAATGTTGAAATGGATCCATTTGAATATGTAACACTAACCATAATTACAGAAAAGGGAAAAAATGAAAAAAAATTCACATATCTTTATTTGTTTTTAGACATGCCTTCCTTTTGGTGCATATGTATCAAAGACAATATTTTTTGTGTGTACAATAACACGTGGCCGATAAATAATTCTATTTTTAAGACAAACCAGAACTAACTTTTACCTTAAAAGGAATACTTATTGAATAAATGTAATAAGAGATTATTAAAAACCTACAAATTTTTTTTGAAAAATATAGTACATATTAATCTGCTTGTGATGTGTTCAATTTTAGCTTGGATTCAACAGTGCAGTTTTCTTGTGATGAAGACTATGTGCTACAGGGGGCAAAAAGCATAACCTGCCAAAGGATAGCAGAAGTTTTTGCAGCATGGAGTGATCACAGACCAGTGTGCAAAGGTAAAATATGAAAATCCGTATTCTTTCATGCCAATTTTTTCATCTTGCAATAAGAAGGATATCTTTAAAGCTGGGGCATTGACAGGATGATTAAAAAGTGACAGGGGATACCATCTTGAATTTTCTGACACATATCCCAGTTTATGAAAGCACTCCTATGAAATTATAGTTGAAATAAATCCTACTGTACTTTTGAGTGGTCAAAGTATCTTCACACCTTCAAATATTATGGTTTGATTTTGCCCAAACAAAACAAAAATAGAGGATTTGTTCCATTTTTGTTTCATTTGTATTGCTCGTGTCTTCTAGGTATAAGGAATTTTGCAAGATGGTTAGTACATTTTCTTAGCTAGGTCATATAGTTAAGTAAATACCATCACATATCTTCTTTAGTAAAGAGACTCTATAGTTATAAGGGAGGATGTGGGAAAAAAGGTCTAACTTCAGATTTAATTCTAGAATTACTTCAATCCCTTCTGCTTTCCAAAGTTGGGATATAATCAGTGCATAATATCTCATTTCCAAACATTGATTTATTTCCCATTCCTACCTTAATCAGGGAGTCGTGGTGGTGCAGTGGTTAAAAAGCAATCTTGCAGGCTAACTCTACCCACTGTCAGGAGTTCGATCCTGACCAGCTCAAGGTTGACATAGCGTTCCAACCTTCTGAGGGCGGTAAAATAAGGACCCAGATTTTTTGGGCTAATATGCTGACTCATGTGAGTTTAGAGAATACTGTAAAGTACTATGAAGCAGTATATAAGTCTAAATGCTATTGCTGTTAACATTTACAGTGACTAAATGGGCATTCTTGGACATACTTTTTCAGAAATATATATTTCTTTGAAAATTCCAGTAAAAAAAATAAAATTTTGCTTTTATGGTATGCTGGAGAATATACCCCACTTATTTTGTTGTAAAAAACTTCTTCCTTTTATTAAAAAAACCAGCAGGATTGAAAACCAGTGAATCTTTGTTTAACCTACATATACAAATTTATATTTTCAATGCAGAGGCCTTCATAATATGGTCCTCTTTAAACGTTCATTTTAAGATTTAACTTAACATAAAAATCATACTGTATTGAATCACTTACTATATATAAATCAGTAAGACTTATGATAATTAGCAGCTATCTCCCTATTTTTTTTAAAAAATCTAAGAAATATAACTGTTAGAATATTTTTCAAATAACAACACCAAGAACATATACAAAAAATAGAAGCATGTTCTTGTATGAAATATATTCTGTATTTTTTCCTAATAAAAAGATAATGTTCTTAAAATACAATTTTTCATGATATTGACTTTTATTTATGGAGAAACAGGATTTTATTTTCCTGTGTTAAAGCTTGCAGGTTTATTAGAAACATGCTGTGTTCCTTAACATAATTCGTTTTTGTATGTTCAATAAATCAGTTCTAGTAAAAAATTATGGCTGTATAATACAGTGCTCATCAGTTACTTTTAAAATGATATAAAAACAAATTTTAAAAGAGTGTTAGCAGTTAATATTCTGAAGCACTATTTTATTATAAATACAGAATATTTCAGCTGTATGCTTGATTTTAGTTTATCATTTGATAACACATTCTGCTGTATTATTGCTTCTTTCATAGCACCCAACTGGCAGTTATAGGCCATGATTACAGATATTTTTTAAAACCTTCTATTAAGTCTCATATGTTCTAATCTTGTAAGAATGTTTTGTGTGAGCTATTTATTTTTTATAGGACTGGATATTGATTTATTGTTCCTACAAATGATTGTATATGGCATTCTGTAAGTATGAGTGAAACTTTTCAAAGTATCATGACAAAGATGGTTGATATACTAAAATGATAGGATGATATTTGTACTCATAGAGAGAATATATACATATATATTCTCAAAGATGAATGAGAATACCAGGAAAGCTAAACAGAACATTTTTTATTATATATGAACATTACTGAAATTTGATTAGTGGTGTATAAAGTTATATATTACCTTGTCTATCTAAAAGTAACTGGAGCCTTTGTCATACAAATTTTTAATTCTATCTGAAGAACAGATTGACCCAACATTTTAAGTATCTTGCTAACAATAGGTTTTACAGACTGTTAGTAGAAAGTAATATTACAAGATTTTTTTTTCCTATTACAAGCCTTGAGAAAGAATACACCAACTTTCAAACTAATCTCTATCTACTTATTATTGGAAAGTAAATGGTGAGTTCTGAGATTTGAGCATTAGCAGTTTTCATTTAACCCATATATGGTGATGGGTTAAACCAGTTCTGTTCTGGGCTTTATAATGTTGAATTTTCCCATGTTGGGGGAAAAATGACTTCAAAAGTCAAACAATAAATGTAAAAGACTCTTAAATCTCTTAAGACAAACCTACAAAAATGGGGCAATGTTTTTGAAGTTTTGTGGCATTCAGAATCTATTTTGATCATGCTTGCTGAAAACTGATAGCAGAATAATTTATGAAATGGAAAATATATGAACATTCACTCTAAAGAATTCAAATCACAATTCTGAGAGAAAGAAAGCACAAAAAAGAGTTTCAAATATCCACTCAATGGCATGATATGCTCTTTCTAATTTACAGTTTTCAGCATTCTCTTCTACAACATTTTAATCTAACCTGAACCCCAAAAGTTTCTCCTTGCTTGCTCTGGCACCATAAAAGTACAAACAGTACCAGAAAAGAGTGGATTAATTTCTCCATTTTTGAAGCAAACTGCTGAAATCATTGAAATTGATATGTATCCCCCTCCCCCCGGCTGAAACAAAGTATGGATTAATTCCTTTCTTTTTGAAGAAATTAGACTGCAGTGTTTTCAGGCAGTAATTCTCACCACCATATTAGATCATCAAAGAGCTAATAACCAAAACGCTTAATGATTTGTTCAGTATTTTAGATTATATTTAAGAAATCAACTACAATGAGTAGTAATCGGGAGAAACAGGTGCTACTTATTATTTTCAGCTTGCTATCTCAATAGAAGAACATTGATTCTTGACAGAAATGTATTGACTGTGAAGGTCACTTTTAAAATTTTCTTGGCTTCATTTTCTCCTTTTTCTTAGATCACAACAATGGAGTTTAAAGTCTATCTCTCCTTTGAGAAACATTATGATTTATTTTGAAGTTGATTTATTCAATACGGAAGTTTGTTAGTAAAACTTTTGCATATGTATTAATTTTATAAACTTATACACACTTTCAAAAGAACATTATTCTTTAGCTCTGTTGAAACACATTTCCAAGTAAATGGGTGATCAATGTGCAGTTCAAACGTATTTATTTATAGTTATATCATCTGATCTATACTGGACCTTGGCATTCAATCTAATACGCAATTGTTTCATTTTTTTAGAAAAGCAGAAAATATAGTTTCAGAACTGAAACAAGGATATTTTCTGGTTGTGCTGTTAAGGTATTGATTAGTCTACTTGAACAATTACTTTTCTAATTTTCTTAAAGTTGTACCCATATGTTTTAATATCCAAGAGTGCTAGTTGTCAAAAAACTGAAACTGTGGTATTTTACTTATTGATAAATATATTAATTTGATCATAACTGTTCCACTCTGAAACTTGATATGTGTAGATGAAAGAGAGTTTGCATGATAATATCTCCCTTTTTAGATTGCTATATGCAAATTGCTGGGAAAACAACAATAATCATAGAATAAAGTGTGTAAAAGAAGGACGAGAGGAAAATGATGCTATATAACTTGAAAAAGTATGAACACTTTCAGAAGCATCCATCAACCCTATATTGCAGAATTATATCATATTCTATATTAAAACATAGGGCAAAAATAAAATAATAAATGCAGAAATGTATTAAATTAAATTAAATTTCAATTTTCATTTACTGCAGAGTTTGAAAGTTGTTCAAAGAAATTGGTTGGATTCACCAATTCTATAAAGTTTTAAAAGTGGGGAAGGAATTCATCTTTAAATAAAAGCTTGCATAGTTTTAGGAATTCAAAATTATGTTCTCTTCCCCACAAAAGTTTTAGAGTTCTGGTGATATATAAAGCACCAAAGATAGCAAGTTAAATTAATCATCCCTTCTATTTATAGAGATTTATTCTTTCTGCAAGCAAAAGGGGGAGGAAAGCAATGTTAACAGATTATTATTGATTCTTCTTGCAGTTGCCCCTCTCAGCTGTATAAAAACATATTCAGTTCCAGAGATTACTTCAGATTTGGCAAATGAACACTGGAAATATAAAAACTGCCTCTTTTTTTTCGCCTTGATCTCTCCACAAACAGGAATCCTTAAAAAGAGAACAAAAAACAAAATTAGTGCAGTGGTAACAACGGAAATGAATTAATGTTCCAAATTTTCACCATAAAAGCAAAAAAACTGTTTATTCATCATTTGAGTTCATTTCAGTTCAAAAGCATAAAAGTAAGAAAAAAAAGTAATGCAGTGACTTTGGATATTAAAAAATATATATATTAATGCCAACTCCCTCCTATCTACAATTAGGAGTTTAAATGTAGTGATGCTTGTGGTAATGAAACTTGAAATCTTCAAATTTAAGAAGATAATTTTTTGGGACTCAGTGAACCAAAATTATTATCCTCTAGATTAGGCCTTTTCAAAC
>BLBF01000002.1:20731696-20803991 GCA_015471245.1 Laticauda colubrina
GGCATGGAGATCTTTTTATTTGAGAGTGCAGGCTTCCAAATGATTGACAGTCTGGTGGAATCATCTCTTCTATTCATGCTGTCAGGTCTTTTTTCAATCTCTATGGCTTCTCTGATGATTCTGTGGCTGGGGTTTTCTATAGTGGCCAGGGTTTTAGTGCCATTGAAGTTGATGCTGTGACCTGTGGTTTTCATGTGTTGGACTAGTGAGGAGGTGTGTTCCAGCTTTTTTACTGCATTTTTGTGTTCCTCTAGGCGGGTACTTAAGACAAAATTGACCTGGAAAACCAAGGCATATACGAAATTCCCTGTACATCATGCCCGGCCACATACATTGGACAGACCAATAGAAGAATAAGTACCCGCCTAGAGGAACACAAAAATGCAGTAAAAAAGCTGGAACACACATCCTGCCACAATAATTGGCTAGGCTCAAATTTAAAACCAATGGCTATGAGACCCTGACCCACATACAAACTCAATACAGAAGCCTGATGATGGCAGATGAGATTCTGCTGAAACGTTGCTACAACTTTAAAAGCACTACAATGACATGGGATAACACCCGAAGGAAACTGAACAGCACACATTTTTGATATTTCAGTTAATATGTGAAGATAACAGCTGTGATTGTATTATCATATTATCATTCATAGGCATAGGCCTATTGCAATTTTGTTTTTTTTTCACCCAAACCAGCAATTGTGTGCTCCATCTCATCAGACATCTCATTTGATCTCTTTTTTCTGTTGTTCTTGATTATGGTCCTGTTATTTCCCTTTATTTACTTTTTATTTTCTCTTATTGCTTCTAAAACATTTGTTCAACTTTTGTCTCAAAATACTATAATGCTCATTAGGATTCCTTATAGATTTTGACATGGAAAAACATATTTTCAGATATGATATTTAAAATAGGAACACTATTTATATATTATCATGGGGAACATGTAAAGTGATAGTCTTTTTTTCTTAGTCCAACAACCCTCAAAGTGCTTCTAGTTCGAAGTCCTGGAAGAAAAACAGGATCACGTATGAATCTAGTAGAAGTATCTGTAGATAGGTAAATATGAACAATGTCCTACAAAATATCTTTTTGGGGAAATTCTTTAGGGAACAAAAACATTATTTCTTGCATAATTTTTATAACTAAGATATAATTATCACAAACATTATATTTATTTTAGAAATAATCTCCATTATAGTCACTACAATGGTGTCACTACAATAGTGTATATTTCTTATCAGTAAGTCCACCAATATCATTGGAAGGAAATATGATATAATTATACTTTCACTTTATCTTGCAAGAAAATCATATGATACAAATTGCATTATTTTTACTCTGTCTCCAATTGTTTTTGACCCAGCTGATTAAAAAATAAAATAATAAAATAAAACAAGTAAAATAAAATAAAACAAGATGTCCTAAGTTGAACTTGTAGTTTCTAAGATACTCAAGGAATATAGGCCTGCATTTACTTAATAAAACCAGTTTGATATATCTCCTTCTGAAACCATATATTTCCATGGCATTTTTAAAAGGGAAATCTTTTTGGCCAATAGCTGTGGGAAGGTTAGAGATAACCTTCTTCTGTCTTGAAGTGCTTTTAGGCCACCTACATTTCTTGGCCAGTGTCTTAGCACTTCACCTTCACAAAACAAATCACACTAACTCGACAACAATAATAATGAAATGAATAAGTTGTTTCAAAGTCTAATAAAAAAAGATATGTTTCCATTAAGGTTAAAGACAGAAGTGATTGTCCATTAATTTTCAGTGTGGTTTAGTTTGTATTTTAATATAAATTCAAATTACTATATTATGATCTTTGGCAAAGGCTTAAATAACTTTTTGAATAAGTATTGAATGACTGTAATTTTCAGCTTGTGTAAAGAATTCTAATTCGATGCTTTCCCCACCAAAAAATATTCCTTTGTGTTGTATTGTAGTTAATGTAACAGTGAGGTCAATTGGTAGTATAATTAAAAATTAATAATCACAGAACTAATTATTTTCTTTTGCACTGTTTATACCTTATTTAACTCAATGTAACATTTATTCTATTAACCTGATTTGTATTATTTTTTTTCTGATCAGAAGATAATTTGATCATGGAGTAATTACTTACAATGCTGAAAATTCATGCTTAATTAAGAAAAAGCTACAAATCTCTTTGGATCATCATTTTTTTATTCAAAGTCAAATTTGAATTTAATATAAAAAGTCATCAACATGAGTACAATAACTCTAGCAATAATCATAAAATGAGAAAAATAATCACATGCAAATAGAATTTTTTATTTTTTATTCTTTCTTTTAGAAAACAGGATAACTTTAAGGGAAACTGATGAATCCTTCAATTACAGCTGTAAGTTGCAAACTGGGTCACTATGTAACTGGACTTGATTTATGACCTGCTTTGCAGCAGTCGTTAAATGAATGATGTGGTCATTAAGTGAACCCATTGTTCACTATGGGTGGGATTTTGTTAGATACAGAAAGTAAATGCCATTGTAAATCATGGTTACATGACCATGGAGCATTGCAAATGTCTGTAAAAGCAGGCTGGTTGCTGAGTGTCCAAAATCTAGTCACATGATTATGTATGTATTATGTATGATAGTGGTAAATAGCTTTTTTGGAGGGGGAGGGGGGTTATCACAACTTTGAACTGTCACTAAGTGATCCGTCATACGTCATGTATGGTTCTTTTAGCTTCTTGCATAGGTACTGTATACTGTATATCATCAACATTGTTCATGATTGTATGTATGTTGTATGTATGTATGCATACATACAATCATGAACAATACCAATGGATGGAAAAGTAAAAAAAGCAGAAGAAATCAAAAATAATTCCTTCAGAGAATATCAACAGCACTTAGACTAATATACCATTTCATAGTGCTTTAAATCCCTCTACAGAGGAATAATTGAATCTGTCATCTGTACCTCTATAACTATCTGGTTTGGTTCTGTAACCCAACAAGACAGACACAGACTTCAGAGAGTAATTAGGACTTCAGAAAAAACAATTTCTGTCAACTGCCTTTCATTGAGGACATACATACTGCATGAGTCAAAAAGAGAGCTGTGGAAATATTTACAGATCCCTCACATCCTAGACATAAACTGTTTTAACTTCTTCCCTCAAAACAACACTAGAACTCTGCACACCAGTACAACTAGACACAAGAACAGTTTTTCCCTGAATGCCATCACTCTGCTAAACAAATAATTCCCTCAACACTGTCAAACTATTTGCTAAGTCTGCATTACTATTACTATTAATCCTCCCATCCTTCATTTCACCCATCTCCTCCCACTTATGACTGTGTGACTGTATCTTTGCTGCTTGTATCCTAACCATTTTTATTGACTGTTTCCTAGTATGATTTGATTGCTTATTTTACTCCATGACTATTATTAAATGTTGTACCTTATGATTATTGACGCTTGATGAATGTATCTTTTCTTTTTTCTACACTGGGAGCATATGCACCAAGACAAATTCCTTGTGTGTCCAATCACATTTAGCCAATAAAGAATTCTATTCTATTCTATTCTATTCTATTCTATTCTATTCTGTTCTGTTCTGTTCTGTTCTGTTCTGTTCTGTTCTGTTCTGTTCTATTAAGCAGTTGACAGTGTCAACATATTGCCCTCAAAAATCTGGGTCTTCATTTTACAGATTTCAGAATGATGGAAGCCAGTGAGACTTGAACTGCGAAACTGCTGGTAATCAGCTGTCAGCAGAAGTAGCCTTCAGTTTTGATTTCTGCCAAGCATTGGAAAAATAAACCATAACGTTCTGATTAGAAAGCTAATTTAATTATGCTTTTGGTGAATTCCTGCAACATTGATCAAATAGGCCTCCTAAGTCAGTACCCATGAAACTGAAATGACTTCAAGTGGGATGCCACAGGTTTCATTCTTTTCACTTTTTTAATTTCTTCCCCCCCCCCCCCCTTTATTAATCTTGTAGATGAGAGAGGAAGAAAACACTGATCAGATCTGCAGATATTTGTAGAACAGGCTGAATTTACTCTAGAAAATAGTGCACAGTTACAAAATAAGAACCAGGTTGAAAATTACAGAACTGATTTAACAGACAGAAATGCTTTCCTGGCTAAATCATTTCTTGGGAAAAAAAGATCAGGAAAGGAAAAGGTAACCCAAGCTTGGTAAAAGTTTTCAGGAAAAGAGTTATTGGAATAGCAGTTGGCCACAAGTTAAGTATGAGACTCTAAAGTGAGATGGCTATAGAAAAGATAAATTCATATTTAGCTGAGTGAAACTTTAGGTACAGAGATCATTTTCGAGAAACTAGGGCAGTTTGAAAATAAAGGCAATAAACTTGATCAAGAAACTAGAAACTTTCTGAGAGGAGAGTTTAAAGGAACTGAGTATGTTTAGCCTTCTGGGGGGGGGGGAGGGGGTAGTGTTCATCCAGGTGCCTGAAGGGATACTTGAATATTTATTTTATTGTATCCTGCCAAATCAAGTCAGGGCTTTCAGCAATTGGCAGCAATCCAAGAAAATATAGAACCAGTTAAAATATCCACGGGGAACATCATTAAAATAAAAATTATAAACTGTTTAGAATAAAAATGATAACCATGATTATAATGAAAGAAAATAAATTTCATAGCTGAAATACAAAATAAAGAAGAAAGACAACAGTGAAACTAAAGTTTAAACAAATCAAAAGTCAGAAAATGTTCTATAAAAGAGTTCTCTTTTAAGCACTTGCCAAAATATTTAGAGGGCTGGTACGAATCTTTATTCCAAACTGAAGTGATTCCATAAGTTATGAGCAGCAACTGAAAAACAGTTGGCCTCTAATATATGGAGGTAAGATCTATTTAAATATTATGAACAGTTTCTTAATGCCAAGTTCAACCCTTTACTTGGAGATATCATGACTTCTGTTTACTGTGTGTGGTCAAACACATTTTAGGTAGAAAATTTTCAGACATGCTTTGAATTTGCACATTGTGCTCTTTCCAAATTTATGATGCTAATTTAATTCAAATGGCATGCTAAAGTAAAATCTTGGATATATTTCACTGCAGTACTGCTTGATCTTAGTGTGAGTCTGACACTACCAGAACAGTAGCCAATGTATAAAGCACTCAAGACATGTAAAACTTCACCATTGTTTAACATATGTAGAAAAAGACTTAACTACTACAATGATACATTTGTGTTGGAAATATGAAGATGTACAAGTAGGGAAACATTAAGGGAAAGTGATCAATGACACAGTAAGGGAAACCAAAACTTAAGGGAAAAGAAACCACTGAAGTGAGGAGAGAAGAAAGTCAACAAAAGAAGTCAACAAAGATCTAAACATTCAAAAAGGACTCATACAAGAAATGCAATGTGGGCCAGGACACAAAATAAAAATAGACAGCTCTAAATTGTGGAGTAACCATCAGGAAAGTGAAAGCACAGAAATAAAGGAAATGAAGCAGCCATCTTATTTTCTTACATACTTTATTTACTTCCTTTACACATTGCTCTTTTCTGATTTTTCAGCCAACTTGAAGAATGAGTTCTATACTCATGGAACCAACATGAATTCCATACTCATGGAAAACCTATATTCAAATCTGCTTATTTCATCACATTATTTCTCTAAATCAGGGTTGTTAAATTCCCAGCTCATGGGCTGGATATATCACATGCTGGCCATGCCCAATCTTGGTTTAGTGAAGGGGTGAAAAGTCCTGATATGTCATGTGACACCTCCATGACAATGTGCATTTGACACCCCTGCTCTAAATCAACAAATGTAGAAGACATTCCTCAAGTTCATACATTTCTTAATTATCTGGTCTGTACACAACGTTCCAAGGATAAATCCTCTTTACAAATGTTCTGCATTTTATGTTTATGTAGTCTTTCAGTTACACCTAGCACCATTTTTGCATTTATATTATTTCAGCATTTATGTGCATCTTTGCTTCATTTTTTTTTCTTGGAGACATATCATTCTCATTCCCATGAAAATGTCTAAAATAAATATTCCTTCCAGCATTTCATCACTTCAGTTGCATCTCAAGAGAATTTGGATGACTTTTATTTTTAATTTTGTTCACCTTGTTGCTGGTCCCTTATTATAACTTTTCACACACTTTCAAAACATATTTTTAATATATTCATATTGTTGTACAGTGTTTCCAAGGTTTTCATGACAGTTGTTCCAAGCTAGGCTATGGTGTTTTTTTTCAGCAGCCTATTCTTGTTGATTGATTCTCAAAGGCAGAAACTATCCTCTGCTTTCATATCTTCATTGTCAGTTCCAAGGCCAATCTTCCATTTGTTGACATTAGCTTGATCTTCTTTATATTTAATTTTAGTCCTGTATTCCTTGAATTTTATTACTAGGATTTTGCAGATTCTTTGCATTTTCACCTATCATCCAACATTAAAACCATTTCTTCTTCCAATCCAGGTTCCCTTAATATATATTTGGGATATAGGTTGAATAGATAACAGGAATATATAAAGCATTGTCTCACTTCTTTGCCAACCAGGAGCCAGCCTATTTCATTATGTTGTGTCTGTATTGGAAGTTTCTGACCTAATATATAAGTTTTTCATCAAGGCAATAAAAAATTACAGGGTTTTTGGAGTATTTTCCACAGCTTGGCCTGATTGACACAAAGTCATTTCTATAATCAGTGAAGCAGATACTGATCTCATTTGATATTCTTTGGTTTTCTCAATTATCAAGTGTGCATCAGCAATAAAGACTCATGTTTCTCCACATACTCTAAAGGCAGTTTGCACATCTAATAACATTCTACTATATATAAATATATTATATATAATATATATTATATCATATATTATATATAAAATATATAATTATATTATAGAAAACCTAGGATAAAGTATTTCCAGGGATTTGAACAGCACATGTAGGGACTAAACCTATATGGTATTTCAAGAATTGCAGCAATTACAAACAGTTGGTAATTACCATGCAGTTTGTGGCTGTTATTAATAGTAATAGAAATAAAACTTAGACTCACATACCAATAAGTCTTATACATACTTATATGCAACCCCAGCACTCTCTGAGCAGTTTACAATGTACAATACATACAAAGCCCCCCAATAATCTGGGCCCCTATTTTACCCACCTCAGAAGGATTGAAGGTTGATTCAACTTGAGATCTGTTTGGACCAAACTCCAGGCTGTGGGCAGAGTTACCTGCAATATTGTATTGTAACTCCTATACCACCAGGGCTCCTGATACTTAAAGCCCCTGTCAAACTGCACCAATGGATGGAAAGAGGATGTAAAACGGAGAAAAACACTTACCATCCATTGGTTAACACGATGCTTCTGTTCTGTACTCACTGCCTCCGTTTTGCTTCCTCTCTATCTGTCCAGCATCTGTCTATTGACATTTCATCCGCTCAAAAGGTTTTGAGCTGCTCAAAACTTTTGAGCGGAAAATGTATCCAACGCGTCTGTTCTGCATCCGCTAGGCATATGGGGGACATCCGTTCTGCATCCGTTGTCATCCGTTACGCATCCGCTATATCCGCTAGGCATCCGCTGCGCATCCGTGCAACTTGCATCCGTTCCAGCGGTAAACGGACGCAGGGAGGAAGCGGAATGGACGCGCAGCATTAGTAGCATGGATGGAGAAAGGATGAAAGCAGATGCAGCTTGTAAAGAAAGCATTTAAAATGGAAAAAACGTTCACACAGGGGACCTATCCGCTCCCATCCGCTTCCATACACTAGGCTTCCATTCCGCATCCACTTTCCATCCACTCTGCATCCTCCCCCCGTCCGTTCCTTTCCGTGTTGTCCGCTCTGGTTATGCAATTTTTTTGCGAGCGGATAACAACGGATGGAACACTTTTCTCGTCCGATGTGTCCTTTTTACAAATGTTTTGCATCCGTTGGGCAGTGTGACAGGGCCTTTAGCTGATATGTAAAGAGACAATACTTAAACTCTACCTTCTGCCAGTTCATAAGACCATTTTATTTTTCCGAGTTGCCCTGTATGAGACAAAAAGTTCACCTTTCATGTATAACCTCTATATTTCTGCTGATAATTTCTTGTGATTCCTGACAACTGGTTCAGAGAATCCAATAATAAACTCTTTGAAACATAATTCAGGAAAGTTTAAAGTGTAAATTGTTTTGCCAAGTATAGAGCGGAACCTGAATTTCATAAGTGCAATGGTATGTGGGAATGATCTTGATGGACAAGAAGAAGAGATGCTGCCTAGAGATTGATCAAACAAAAGAAAGAGCCTATCACTGCTTACCAGGCAAAGAAAGAATCCTGAAAAGAATTTGCTTAAAGTATAAGAGCTAAAAGTGATGGTGGGAGTTTGTGCTTTCAGATTTGCAACAATTCTTTTAATGTAGCCTTACAATAGAGTAGAATTCACTCAATCATCTGGTAATATTTTCTCTCTGGTCCCTGAGAAAATTAATACTGAGGCAATTGGCAGAACATGGACATTAACTTTCTTGGACTTTTCTTATCCAAGTTCCTCTTGCTCCTGCTAAAATTCCCCCTTGCTAAAAATTGCTGGAGGATTGGGCGAAACCAAATAAAGAGAAATAAAAAAGGTTAAAAGGACACATAGTCATTAAGAAAGATAATTAACAGCACAGAATTAGATAAGAAAGATTAATTTCAAAATGAAAATGGGTACAATGAACAAAAAAGTGATTTCAGGAAAGCTTGAGAGTTTGCAATATAAATGTGACCTGCTTTTAGAATTCTAGGCTAATCAGTTATTAAACTGCAAATATTTAAACATATCCCCAGCTTTGCTGGGCTATTGCTGTGAATAACACGTAGTGGAAAAACTGTTTTAATTTGAAAGTAAGAGCTACTGCAAATAAATTGTCCACCTGGTGGCAGTTCTAGAAGAAGAAGGTCCAAGAGTAAATATTATACCCACAATTGATCATATTATATTCTCTCTCTTTCCATTTTCATATAATATTACCCAAATATTAAAATATATTATTTGTATTTGTATCCAGACTGCACTTAGGAAAGTTATATAACACAACACAGTATGATAGTAGAAGGAAAAAAATGTGATTTATGAATTAAAATAAAAACTTATTATCATGGCTTATAAATCACTCAATCAATCATAAGACAATGTGGAGTAGGTGTATGAAGAAGTAAGGCTATTCTAATCTTCTCCCTTTGTTCCCATTAAATGTTATATGTAATTATGCTAACAGCACATTCCGTATTTGTGTTACATACAAATATATCATGTATAATTTCTATATGTTCTTCCTTTGAAAACTTGAAATTAACATTAGGATTGGGTTAGTCCAAATCACTATCTTCCTCATATACCAGTGGAAAATATGACCAGAGCATGACTGAAGCACCTATACATCTTGGATCCAACTCTCAAATTTTCAGTCAATGACTATTTTATATTTAAGCAAAACACTGAAACTGAGAGTAGATAATGTAAATAACAAAATTAATAAATTTCAATAAATTGCAGTGATAACAAAAATGATATTTTTCTTTTGCAAAAAAGGTTATTATCAATTTATATGTCCATCAAGGAGTACAAACTGTACCTGACAATAACTCCATCTTTGCAACTATCTTGCAAAGACTTGCATAAATGCAGTTTTTAACATTAGAATTTTGTGGGGAAGCTGACTAGAAAACTAAGAGAATCAGTGTAAACATGAAGAAAGAATTCAAATTTTTATTTGCAGTTAATCGGGGGGGGATGAATCTGTCTTTTGAAAATAGTTAATCTGGGAAAAAACATCTGTCTTTCTTAAATAGAATTTGTATTGGGAGAAAGTTAACACTGGTCCCATAAGTTTATCTTCTTTTTCTACCACTAATTTCATTCATTCACTAATTTCATTCATTCAATAATGCACAACTGATTTTTTTCAAATAAAGATTACCAAATATATGTAGTCTGAATTGTAATTTGGCCCTAAAATAAACAGCATCTTTTTTTCCAAGCTGTAAGATAAAATGATATCTCAGGAGCATTCATGGGCTGTTTCAAAAAAAGTCAAGATAGCAACTATGGTTGCATGATTAAACCCTGTCTCCTTTGGCATGGGTTTTTTTTTTAAATTTTATTTAAGATTTTTCATCCTGACCTCATTATTTTAAAAATAACTTAAGGCAGCAAAGCTGTATAATACTCCTTCTTTTTCCTATTTTTCATACAACAAGCTGTGAGGAGGTTGGGAGAGAATGATTGGCTCAAAGATACCCATCCAGCTTTCCTGTCTATAATCGGATTAGAAATGATTGGTTCCTAGTCACCCAGCCAATTTTCATGCCTAAAGGAGGACTAGAGCTCATAGTCTTCTGGTTTACACCAAACTCACTTTATTTTTTTTGGCCCTTCCATATACTCTGCCTCATCCTTCATCCCAAGAGATCATCACCAAATTACTGCTGACTTCTTATGCTTGTATTATTGTTAACCAGAGTACAATTGCTTATTTTTTTCAAGTTCTGTTTTATTTGTTTGTTTGTTTGTTGTACCATATTGTAAAAAGAAGCAGCACTGGGGCTAATTTAAGAGACTATCAAGCCTGCAGATCTATTCCTTGAAAAAAAACAATAGAAATTTTCTAAAGGTTGATTTTGTTTCTAAGCCCTTATTTGTGTGTCAAGTGTTTCAGATACCTGTTCTTGATGAAAGCCAATTTCTCAAGAAATCTTCTGCTGAGGAGCACTTCAAGAGATTATTGTTTTCTGGTCAATACTTAGATAATGACCAAAATGACTTCTATGACTTTTATATCAGCTTGTAAGAGCTGACAAAGAAATAAAGTAAATGCTCAGCTGGGAAGGAAAATTCATGAAGGTCAGATGCATACAACTGAGGACTGTAAGGAATAAAATTATTCAGGAAGTCAGCACACATTGTAAAGTTCAGGAGGCACTTTTCTGTAAAATAGCTTCAGAGATCTGTCAGATGGACAGAGCATTTATTTGTTTATTAGTTTAATGCATTTTATGACATTGTTTCTCAAAATGGGTTATAATAAATATCTTCAAAATGCAATATTACATGTAGAAAGTCAGAGCAATGTAACATTCCAGCTTTATAAAATGGAGGTGAAATAAAGCAAAACTATTTATTCACCATTCATTACAGAAAGAACTGGATAGTAAGTCTTCGACAGACATCTAAAAGGGATTTATTTTATTTATTTATTGTATATATGTGCAACACATCTCATCCAGGAGCAGCATGGTGGATTAGTGGTTAATACACTGGACTTGTTCACTGGAAAGCCATAAATCTGACTTCATTATTTTATAGGTTCAAGATGGGTGAGCTCCCATCCTCATTCCAGTTTCTGTCAATCTAGCAATTTGAAAGCATGCATTTGTGAGTAAATAAATAGGTACCACTTTCATGGGAAAGTAACAATGCTCTTTGATGACATGCTGGTGACATGATTGTGAAAATATCTTCAGACAGTGCTCAATGGCCTTGAAATGGAGATGAGCACCATCCCTACAGTTAGCAACAAAGGAGTAAAATCCTCAGAGGATTCCATCTCATCAGGAGATGACTCTGGGCAGCTTACAAACATTATAATAGTGCTAGACTGCCCAATAATTTCAGTATTATTCTAGAATAAAGATGTCATCACTGAGTAGATATATCTATAATAAATAACTTCATGCAGCAAAACCTTCCCTAGAAACCCTGTCAATCAACCAGGAATATATAGGTGGTTCTTGACTTATGACCAGTTGCTGCTTAGTAACTGCTCATTTTTATGACAGATCTAGCTGAGGGCTACCTACAACTTGAATTGAAAATTCTGACAGTCATGCACACCCTGCATTCACATGATTGAACTTCAGATGTTTGACAATATGGCTACATTTATAGCTATCCACAGTGTCTTCTGGTCATAGATTGCATTTATGATTATTTTGCCAAAAACTAGCAGTTAGTTATATCTAACAAAACTGACCCCATAGCAAACCATGGCTGCACAACATCTGTGGTGTCCATTTAATTAGTGCTGCAAAAACAAAAGTCATAGAATTGGGTCAGTCATTCATGATTTATGATTGTCATGATTTACAATTGTAATGGGCAGGCTCAATTATTGTTTCATGTTGAGGACTGCCTGTAATTTCAGATTCTGCCTTGTATTCTCATTCCACTTTTTAGAAATTAAATATCTTATCTATCACTGATAGATAGATTGATACCACTATCAATTCTTTTATTCTGCCTGTACTACCAAAAATAAGATCATTTTTGGAGAGGAACTCAAATAAATAATCCTTGTGGATCTAGATTCAATTAAATCAATTAGACTCGATTCCTAGTGTGAATAAATCTCGATCCAACCCATTATCCCATGATTGTAGTTTTTAAAGAACAGCACAGCATACATACATTATTCCTGGTGCTTGTTACTTTTTTAAAAAAGCAGGTGAAGTTATTTTATGCATGCAGAACTTAAAACATCCTTCCTTTACTTGTTTAATATGAATATCTTAATCCTGATAGCTTTTTATAGTGTAGAACAAAACAAAAATATTTGAATAGTGAAAAGCCTGGGGATGATAATTTAGAAATATGAAGATCTGTGTTGTATTAATATTTTTGATCACAACAACCTTCCAAATTCATATGGAATATAAAGGCAATAAATCACAACAATATACTATTTGTTAAGTTTTTACTACCAAAAATATTTCCAGTAGTTTACAAGTCTTTAGTATTCATTTTCCTTCATTCCTGTATGCTTTCTTTCATCTATTTTAGTCCCATGTATTGTGACCTACCATAACAATGTACTGACTTTAAAATATTTTCTAAGATGTCACTGAGGAGTTCTTGATATCTTATGACATTTGAAAATGGCCTCATATTTTCTTGAATAGAAAGAATATATTTATATGTCAAGCTAAGTCTGGTTTGCATTGAACTCAACTCAGTAGATGTGGCCATGTAGTTTTCTTGGCAGCTGTCACAGCTTTTCCCCAGCAAGGTAGGGTAAAAATCCAATTAAAGAGACACAGAATTATCCTGGGATTTCAGGAATAAGTTATTGTAAAAATGAATAAAATAAAAGCTAAGAATTATGAAATTATGCTAGCAACTTCTGAGTAAATCCTTTTTATAGTAACTAATCATGAAATTTCTTTCATCTCTTTTTACATAATGCTCTGGGTAAAACACTAGTACAGGTAGTCCTTGTCTTACAATCTTTTGAAGTTACAATAGTACTGACAAAAGTGACATATGACCAGTTTTCACAGTTACAACCATTGCAGAATCTCCATGGTCAACATGATCAAAATTCGGGCACTTGACTAGTGGAATGTATTTATAACAGTTTCACTGTCCCAGGGTCATGTGATCACCATTTGTAAACTTCCCAGCCAGCTTGGCAAGCATAGCCAATGGGGAAAACCAGATTTAGTTAACAACTTATGATTCATTTGCCTAACAACTGTGTCAAAAGAGTACAGATTGGAGCTCAACTCACTTAACAACTGTCTTATTTAGCAATGAAAATTTTGACTTCAGTTATGGTTATAAGTCCTCTCTGTGAGCCACAGTGGTGCAGCAGTTAGAGTGCAGTACTGCAGGCTACTTCTGCTGCCTGCCAGCTACCTGCAATTTGGTAGTTCAAATCTCAACAGGCTCAGGGTTGACTTACCCTTCCATCCTTCCAAGGTTGATAAAATGAGGACCCAGATAACAAATTGTCAAAATTGAGAGTGTCCTATCAAATTCTGTACCTGTCAATAGTGGTGTTGGGAGCAATATGCTGACTCTGTAAATCACTTAGAGAGGGCTGTAAAGTACTGTGAAGCGGTATATAAATCTAAGTGTTGTTGCTATTTCTATTGCTCTGTATGACTTCTCTTAAGGGATAAAGTTTCAATTGTTTTTGGACACATCCTAATTTAATGTCATTTTGTTAATTTTTATGCATGTAAGAAGTAAGTTCCATAGCAACAATGCAGAGATAGTTTGGCATTATAAGTTTGCTCTAGTTTTCCCAACAGTTTTTTCTGTAACCTTGTATTCTCTGATTGTCTTCCATAAACTACTGCCTATATATCTTCAAGATGAGACAGATCTAAATTAGCCAAGTGCTGACACTTGCTAAGACATGCATTAGTTAATTAAATGCTCTAGGTTTGATTCAGAAGAGGTGCTTCAGAATGCACAGGAACATAAATGCAGTGCCTGTCTATGAGTCATAAAAGCAGCTATGTCTTTTCTCAGGATAACATGACTGTTGAGGTCATATATTCCAGAGTGCTTTCCCCAAATTAAACCCACCATGTCGCTCATACAGAGAATCTCACAGTACATTTTATTTTACGTGCAATTCACCAGTCGCCGAAGGTATTAATGCAAGTCAAACAATGTGATTTAATCAACTCCACTGAACATTACAAGATGGATTCCTGGGCGGTCATTACCAATGGTCATTTTTAAATAAAATTCAGAAAAAAAATCATGCATAAATTATTTAGAAAAATGATTAAATGCCATTTGGGAAAACAATTCCTCCTTCAATCCCCTGTCTATCTGATCAGCTAATAGGAAACTTTGAAATATGAAGCCTACATTCCTCTTTAATCATGCATGAACTTAGTCAGCTTCTGTCTATTAGTTTTCTGTACTATTTGACTTCCAAGTCCAGTTGCCTTCAACTTTTATTATCTTTTCAACATTAACCCCTTCATCCTTATGTCCAGTATGTATGTATGTATGTATGTATGTATGTATGAATTCTTTATTGAATTTTTTATTGAATTCTTTATTGAATTCTTTATTGAATTCTTTATTGGCCAAGTGTGATTAAACACACAAGGAATTTGTCTTGGTGCATGTGCTCTCAGTGTACATAAAAAGAAAAGATACATTCATCAAGAATCATAAGGTACAATGCTTAATATAGTCATCGGGTACAAATAGGCAATCAAATCATACTATAAAACAGTCAGTATAAATCGTAAGGATACAAGCAACAAAGTTATAGTCATACAGTCACAAGTGGGAGGTGATGGGTAATAGGACTGATGAGAAGAGTAATAGTGATAGTAATGCAGACTTAGTAAATAGTTGGGCAGTGTTGTAGGAATTATTTGTTTAGCAGAGTGGTGGCATTTGGGGAAAAAAACTGTTCTTGTGTCTAGTTGTTCTGGTGTGCAGTGCTCTTTTGTGTCATTTTGAGGGTAGGAATTGAACAGTTTATGTCCAGGATATGAGGGGTTCCCAAGTGAGTGGTGGACTGGGGCCTTCATCCATGAGTGCTGGCCTACCACTTGCATGATCCGGTTCCCCAGGCTGCCAAGCCATAAAGTTTGGGGACCAAACTTTAAAGGGATAATTCCTTGTCCTTGCCTCTATTCTCTTCATTCACCATGCCATGTAGCCCTTCAAGTTAAAGGAAGAAAAATCCATTTTATGTAGATTTTGGAAGTCCTTTATAGCAATATAATGGGCTACTATAATCCCGATAGTCAATTCACTGTTTTTTTTTTCCTTTCTCTTTCTTTATTTTATATAAGTCTTTCAGATATCGTAAAGCAGAGAATAATCAACTATAACATTAACTTCCTTTCTTTTGTTTTAGAGGGTAACATTTTCAATATATTGCATTTTAAATGAATACAAATAGAAGTTGGATATTGAAGTATAAATAATTCAATGAACAGCAATATAAAACAACTAAGGCTCTGAATTTGGAACATTTGGATAAGGATCTTTCCAGAATAAAGCATTATGAGGGCATTGTCAGCTGCTTTCCTACTGAAGAGAAAGGAAACAGGGCTATGTGGAATCCATGACAAGCCCATTGCCTTTTTTTCCTGAGGGCATTTGGCATTGTGAAAGAAATGGTGGTCTTAAATGGCTGCTGTCCATGATGGGCTGATATTAATTTTTTTTCCAAGGAAATTCCTGAGGAAGATGTGGCTTATTGTAATTGTTATGATAAGTTATGATTTGGTTTTGATCCTCTGCTTTTCCCGGCCAGTAATCTGATGCAAAAGATTGTGCTTCATGAGTATGCTGGCCATGTTCGACACTAGTTGAAAAATATTCAACCAACATGAAACTGAAATCATATCTAAGAAAACTCTAAAGAATATGCTTCAGTCTTAGAACAAAAGACTGACTACTTCAATTTTTCATTTACAGCATTTAATGAATTATTCATTTTAATATTGTAATGGGTAGAAGACAAAACCCTTTTAGGAAATCATCTAAAGTACTTGCTGTTTTGCTTTGTATAAATTTGTCTTAGTTTTGGTCATATGCAGCCAGAATAACAGAGTTGGAAGGGACCTTGGAGGTCTTCTAGTCCAATCCCATGGTCAAACAGGAAACCCTATACCATTTCAGACAAATAATTGTTAAATTCCTTCTTTAAAAACTCCAGTGTTGGAGTACCCACAGCTTCTGGAGGCAAGTTGTTCCACTGATTAATTGTTTTCACTTTCAGGAAATGTTTCCTTAGTTCTAGGTTGCTACTCTCTTGATTCGTTTCTATCCATTGCTTCTTCTCCTGCCTTCAAAATTTAGTCCCTGTCTCTTTCTTAAACTTTACTGGTTTAGCAGTTGGTTGTTGTTGTTTGTTTGTCTATGTTCTAGCCATATAATACTTTGTTTTGCCATGTCTTATAATCATTATGATTTGTCACACAGTCAACCAAATGTTTAGACTGCATTTGGTATATTTGTCCACCTGTCAAGTCCTTCCCAAGGAGCTGGGACAGGCTGATGTTTCTGTCTGATAAAGCCAGGTCTGGAATGAAATAAAGGTGGAATAGCAGAGTAGAAAATGAACATGGGAGAGGGAAGCAGATTTGAGTATACTAAAAATGTATAAAAGGCTGAAAAACAATATCTTCCAAGCAATATGCATCAGAGTGGGTTAGTGATTGTGAAGTAAAGACGAGGCATCAAACATCAAGTATGTTTCCTATCCTCCAAGGTGATTATAGGCCTCAGAACTCTGTTGTCCTTTGGACCTTCATAATTATTTGATACATCTAAAAGTGTTTTTTATGAATATGAGACTATGGGTTGGCTTCACACTGCTTTTAGTGAGGTTGAAAATTTATTCATTCAGGGTTTATGGACAATGCCACTGTGTAACTAGTTGTATCTATAACGTTCTGTCTTGTCCCAACTTCTTTTTAAGGAGCAAATTTGTAGATTGGTTTTATATTTGTTTAGTGCAATTGATTTACTTGTTAAACAAATACACTGCAGTTGCTGCTCTAAGGATAAGCCTCCTTTTAGCTCAGAGCTCTAGAGGAGTGCATCAGTGACAACCAAAATACAAATGTTACATTGCTGTATTTCTATATCCTCACAGCAAGGAAGCTAAAGGAGATATTAACAGCTGTAAAAGTAATAAAAGAACACTTAAAGGAGGATATATATCAGTGGTGGGATTCAATTTTTTTATGGGCGTGGCTTGTGGGCATGGCAGGGGAAGGATACTGCAAAATCCCCAATCCTTCACCACCTCACTAACCTGATTTCCAGCTTCGTTTTCCTGTGTAGGGCAACAAAAGAAGACTCAGCCGATCAGCTGGGACTCAGGAGGCAAAGAATAAATGTGGGTGGGGCCAGTCAGAGGTGATATTTGTCAGTTCTCCAAACTACTCAAAATTTCTGCTACTGGTTCTCCAGAACTGGTCAGAACCTGCTGAATACCACTTCTGATATGTACATGAAAATTGGTTATATCTGAATGGCAAAATATCAATTAACCACTTTGTAACTAAAAAAAAAAAAGGCTATTTTTTTTAAGGAACTTGTAAAAGGGTTCCTTTCTTTAATATTCTTTGGCAGCCATGGTTTTGTTCCTATTTACCACTGTACTTCAGGAACAAGCCCTGCATGATAGTAATGGAATAAAACACTGTTAAGGCTTACATAGACTACAGCTTTAATTCCATTTGCAGATAATAATGCCCATTAAAATGTCTCCAGGAACAATTATTTATCTCTGGGGTTGCATTCCAGGAACAATAGAATATGTCAGGATGTCTCTTCTAGGTTGGAAGAAATTGTCTAACTTTATATACAGAAATTCACCATCAGAGATATCTGCTGCAATTTTGTAAGCATTTACAATGCAATTTTGTTGGTCATAAAGTTCCAAATGATTCAGAAGGAGTAGCACGTAACGGTGAAGCTCTGTAGTTTTTAAAAATATTTTGATGTATGAGCTCTGTAGAAAGTAAAATAAGATTTAAATTTGATTATCAGAAACAGTTGGAGTTTTGCTGTTGAGATGCTAGTAGTGAGTCCAAGAAAATTCAAGGAGCTTCTCCAATTTTTCTTTGATCTCTTCAAATGTGGTGAATTGGCCAGTTAAGTGATCGCTAAAAGGCATTTCTGACTCCATTGATATTTCTTTTATTCCCCTTTGCCTTATTAATTAAAAAAACATCTGAAAAAATGTTGTTATATTATTTTCAGTACCCTCTGGAATTATTGCTAAAGATGCGATGGCCTATTAGTGGAGCTCTTATTTTACAATCAGGAGGCTATGAGTTTGATCCTGAGTAGAAGCAGATATTTCTCTCTCTGGGCATAATGAGAATATATCTGCTGAACAAAGCTCCACATTGGCGACAGGGCATCTGGGACTTTGAGTTTTAAGAAAGAAAATGGGAGCAAAATTGTCTTAAGAAAAAGGCCCCTCCTTCCTTCCTTCCTTCCTAACTTCCTTCCTTCCTCCCTCCCTCCCTCCCTTCTTTCCTTCCTTCCTTGTTACATTGCTACATTCTGCAACACTTCAATTATGTTTTTTTTTTTATTTACTTACTGCTTCCAAATTTTACATCAAGCAGCAAAAATGTTATATGGCAATCAATTTTACAAGCATAATAAAAACATTGAAGCTATCACTTCATCCAACCATTACTTCCTACATTATGTTCAGTGTCCCAATGACTAGATTGTAAATAAAGGCCCTCCTAAAAAGCCTTGTTTCTCAAGAATTTCCTCAAGATCAGTAGCAAAGGTGCCTTCTGTATTTAGAGCTGAAGACTATTGCAAAGGATACATAAAAGGTAAAAGTTCCCTTCTCACATATGTGTTAGTCATTTCCGACTCTAGGGGGTGGTCTCCATTACAAAGCCAGAGGAAGTGCTGTCTGAAGACGTCTCCATGGTCCTCCTGGCCTCCATGGCCAGCATGACTAAATAGAACATAGAACTCTGTTACCTTCCCACCAAGGTGGTCCCTATTTTTTTACATGCTTTCAAACTGCTAAGTTGGCAGAAGCTGGGACAAGTAACAGGAGCTCACTCGGTTATGCAGTGCTAGGGATTTGAACCACTGAACTGCTGACCTTTCTGATTGACAAGCTCAGCATCTAGCCACTGAGTCACCATGTTCCTTTAAAGAATACATGCTACTATTCAAAATAAACAAGTTTCTTGCTGTTCCACAAATCTGTCTTGACAGAGGGAGAGACCCTCAGGATCCCAATCTGAATAGATTTGAGGGTTAAAATCCCATTGAAAATGACCCTTGGTCTCAGGTATTTTCTGAAGTTCAATCTTCAAGCCAAGAACAGCTGAATCAGCTATCCTGGCTGTTTATCATATTCCAAACATCAGTGAAATATAAACCATCTTCAGCACTGATCAAAATTTATTTCATTATTTTGCAGTCTGTCAATCTGTTGCTGACAGGGCTGGAATTGTTGAACAGTTCCAAGCAGTAGATAGTGATTTTGCCAGGGTTAACAATAATCAGTGATGCAAGTGAATTTTCAGCTTTTGTTTGTTTGTATAAATGACCGTATTTATGTGAAGACAGCCCTGAATTTAATAGATTAAATTCACAAAAAATGAAGAATAGTCAGAATTCTTTCTCTCTCTCTCTCTCCCTCTCTCACACACATTCCCTTTCTCCCAAATGAAGGAATTAGCTGATTTTATCTACATACTGTACGCCAACCATCCTCATACATAGAAACACATGAGATGTTTAGGCATTACAAAAAGGGGCAAATTCACCTGGAAATAATGCCTTCCAATCAAGTCTTAAGTTTCAGACATAGATGTCAATATGTCATGGTCGATTTGCATATTTGGCCATTCTTTTTCATTTAGTAGCCTTTTCTCTTCTTATTATTTAATGTCAGATGATTCTTTCCCAACTGACAGGCAATTACTAGAGGAAGACTCTCTTTGATCTCAGTTCAAACAGTGTTAACTTCTTACTAGGTATTTATTCGTGCCTTCACACGCACACATGCATTTGACTCCATCTGTAATTAAATGTGTTTGGTGCTGAAATCCTACCTTCTGCATTAATAATCCTATTTCAATCATTGAATGCTATTTGTAGTCAGCATGCACTGGTTTATCTGTGTCTCAATTTGAGAAATAATTTTAAGTATATTGCATGTTTTGTTGATTATGCATCATTAAATCAGTGTCATCCTTATAGATTTTCTTCTGGACAATCTGTCCCCAGCCTGGTTGTTCCAATATTCAAAAAATAATGATCATCACTGTAATGGAATCAGCCTACCTTGTGGGTCATCCTTTTTCTCTTTCCTTCTCCCTTTTCTTCTTAGGACATCTAGGTTTTTCACATAATTTGTTAATAACAACCCTGTCCCATTTGTGCCTCAAGGGAGAATTCTGCATTGATCATTTGTTTGATGATTCATTTTTGTTTTGTTTTGTTTTCTTAGCTGTCCATGATATTGACTGAGCTGGAAAGTTTCCCAACACTAAAGTTCAAAGTGTTGGTGCTCTTTCTATCCTGCTTCTTTGAAGTCCAGCTCTCCTTTCCATAGACTGAAACAAGGAAAATAATTCCCTGCACAATTGTGATCTTTGAAGGTTGTAGAGACATCACAGCATCTAAAAGAATGATGCATAAACCTTGCAGCTTTACACTGTTAAAAACACAAACAATTAAAAAGATCCCTTTTTAAATGGGTCTTGTAATCTAAATGTATCACTTGATACATTAATCACTTTTCAGATTTCTAGATGATAAGCAAGTAAGTCTGAAAAAAATGAGTGAAGTATACAGATTTTTCTGCCAAAATAACCCATTGTTTTTCCTTCTTCCCATCATTTGCTTTCCTCAGAAGTAGTTATATTTTAAAAAATGTAGTCAAAATCAGATATAGTACTGTTGAGTATTAGGAAGTCCTTAATTTTCACAGTGTGAGATACTTGTAATTATGATTGTATTTTAGATCCATAAAATCTAAGTTAAGTAAATCTACACTGCATTGCTTGAATGGTGCCTCAGCTTAGTAATAAGAGGGCAACTTCACACATGGATAATTATTGTTTGATGACTTGCAGGTGGAAAAAAGTCATATTTATCACCTCAAACTTAATTCATTCTAATAGATGAAGTTTATGTTTTCAACTGTATGCTGTTTCTTGACATGCATACCTGCACCAAGCACAATCATGAGATACAAAACAGTCCTGAATATGAAACCTTCTGAAGACATTACAGGTGAAATGGAGTAAAGATCAAGTACATTAGTCAAATCCCTTTAAATCTGCATTGTTCCAATCCTTCTCAAATAGTTTAAATGTTTGGAAGAACACAAGAGGTAGCTAGGAAGCATGGAAAAAATGCTACTGTTTGCCCTCTCAGGTTTTATATAAAAGTAGACTCTATAATGGAAAGGGAAAATTTAAAAAGATACAGTTTGGTAATGAAAGATATAGCTTCAGACTCATGAATGTTTAGTTATAATATTGGTCACACAGTCAGCCAAATAATCAGATTAGATTAGGCATTTTTTTTGTCCATCCCTTGAGTGCTTTTTAAGGGCCTGGAATAGGCAGAAATTGTTGTTTAATGATATTAAAAGTATTGTCTCAGGATATAAACTGTTCCAAGTAAAGCTGCCATTTGCAGCTATTTATGGTGAATTTACCAAGGCTGATCATGGTCAAGTAGTGCTCCAGGTGTTTTGGAATTGTACCCAAGGAGTTTCTTTACTTTCTTTTGCTACAGTCATCCTATTTCTATTTGCAGGTTTTTGTACTTTGTGGTTTTCTTCAGTTCTTTCTCTTCTAATCTGCTGTCTCCAGATGCTATGACATCTACTATCCAGAATTTTTGTCTTTCTTTTCCACAACTGTTAAGTTTGTGATACCATATGGTAGTGCTTGCTTGTCTGCTTGAATTATAAAGTCCTAAAGCATATTAGATTCTTAGTTTTCTATTACTTTGTGTTATTATTTTTCCTTGTCCAAGAAGAGAGAATGGAACAATAAAAATAGGGTTAAATAAAGATATACTGTAGAAAAAGGAATCTGCAAAAATGATAAATATAAAAATCAAGAGAAATTTCATTGAAAAAGAAAATAATCCAGTCATCTTGTTCTAAAGTAGCTGTTCCTCACCTGATTTTACCAGGACTTTCCAAACACAATGACTTGTATAAGATACATTGAGGCAAAGCATGCAACTTGCTTATGGATCTATGACCTATTTAGCCATTGTTGTCTTTTTAATATAGAAAAACTGCAATAGTAACAAAATTTCCCATTACAGCAGCCTAAATACAGAGACTACATCTAAAAACAATGCCATAAATAGCCATTGTTTGCTGTCTGGTAGCTGTCTCCAAACACTGACAATTAGATTATGCTGTACTTCACTTCTGATTGTCAGGCATCTTGTTATTCTTGCTCTAGAAGAAGACAGAGGAGATTTGATGCCTTCTGTCTTGGCTCCACATCTTTAAGCTTGTCTCCTCTAGCTGCTGACTGGTTCCAAGCAATTTCACAGTTTTGAACCTGCAATATTTTTTTCTGTTGAAGCATGTACATTAATGCTGGGATTGTTCTAATTTGACAAGGGTAGTCATTTTCATTTCAAATTGCTTCCCTGTCCTAGGCTGTTTGCTCAGCTAATGACACAAAATCTAGTTGGGTATCTGGATTCTCATAGCTTTACCAGTATCTTCCTATTACCCCTTCTTCCTGTTTAGTTACATCTACAGTATTTTGGTCCAATATGTATGCCAATTTATATACAATGCTATTATCAAAATATATTGTTGTTTCATCAAGTTAAGATTTCAGTAAAGCAGAGAACATTCCTCTCTAACTAGATGTGCTCATGACTGGAAAAACAGTCAGCTACAAGTAGGAATAGATTAGAATAGAATAGATCTGGAAGAGACCTTGTAGGTCTTCTAGTCCAAGTCTCCTGCTCAAGCAAGAGACCCTCTACTATTTCAGACAAGTGGCTGACAAGTGACAGTAGCTGTCAAGTCTCTTCTTAAAAACCTCAAGTGATGAAGCACCCACAACTTCTGAAGGCAAACTATAACTTTCAGAATACATAGACTGTAACTTTCAGAATATATAAATGTTTGCATCTAACTTTTTTACCTGATTCATAAATGTACCCTTGATCCCTAAAATGTAGAATGTAATTTTAATTTTAGGATTTTGTTTCTCTACTATGCAGAGCAAAGGTCATTGTTTGAATGGAATTCATTGCATTTCTCTAATTTCTGATTGAAAAATTATATTGCACAGCAGTTGATTAGAAACATCCCTTCCCAACCCAATTCAAAAGGCTGTAATTAAACTTGCTAGAAGTGCATTGGAATATGTATATTAATGTTAGTTTGATGCTATTGACCCAGGCCTGATCCCTGATGATTGCATGCATAAATGATCTGTTATTGTTCAAGTCTTCAAGACTGTCTCTTGATCTGCCAGTCATGCAAGTGCTAACACACACACACACACACACACACACAAACAAAATGAAAAAGTTCATACATTAATTCCTTTGCCTGTCATTATTCATATCTAGAAATATCACTGAAAGCAAATAACTGAGGTGGTATAAAATTAATTTTTATTTAGTCATATTTCTCATATTGGCTCATGATTTTCAAACATATTCTCTTATCTTTCAAATCTTTTATTTGTTTAAATTACAGTGGTACTTCAGTATTCATCTTTAATTGCTTCTGGGAGACACAATGAGTCCTCTTCTAAAATGGATGACTATCAAACAAACCATGTGACTTACCAGGTGACCCTTTGTTTTGGCTGGGAAGGACTTCCTATCTGTCCCTTTTCTTATGTCAGTAACTTTCCCACCTTGGCTGACTTCCTGTCCACCCTCTGTGGTTGTCTCCCACTTCTTTTTGCAGCAATCTTCCCAGCATGGCCGACTTCCTGTCTACCTCTGTGGCTGTTCCCACTTCCTTTTGCAGTGTATCAAGTCCCAAACAAACAATGAATATGGGGACAACATTTTTTTGCATCAAAAAGTTTATCAAAATCGATAAGATTGAAGCAATCGAGTACTGAGATACCACTGTGCAAGAGTTTGTGCTTGATGGTTCATATGGAATAGCTCAGAACATCTGGACAGTATCAGCTTGGGAAAGCAGTTATACCTGCTTCATGTAAACAATAGCCATATAGAGGACAGAATAATGGCTTCCAATATCCTCCCAAAAATCTGCAATGAATCTTCTAACCTACAAGATTACAATAATTTCCAGATGATTATTATAGTCATATAGTCAGCTGAATTACACACTATCCTTTCTTTATTTGTTGCAGCAAAAACTTGGCAACTTTAAGATGTGTCAACGCCCAGAATTCCCAACCAAAATTCTGCAAGTTGAAATTCATACATCTTAAAGTTTCAAGTTTGAAAAACTTTGCTCTAAAATAAATGTTCCAAACCAGTGCTTGCTGCACTGAGCTGCATGCCAAGTATTTTTTTCCAGCATAGAAATGAGGGAGAATTGAGTCTCAGTATTGTTCGTACATCATTACATTCTTCTTTGTAACAACGAAACAACATGCTGTGAATTTAATTCTTTTTTTTCTTTAAATATTGTTCATAAGAGTTTTCAAAGCATACATTAAGCCAATCCTAGAATACTATTCAACTGTCTGGAATGCTTACTGTATATTGGACATCAATGCAATCGAGCAAGTTCAGCAGTTTTTTACAAGAAATGTCTTGCACTCTTCTGTTCATAATAGAATATCTTATGCTACTTGGCTTGAAATTCTTGGTTTGGATAGTTTAGAACTGTGATGCTTGCAATCAAACTTAGGTATTGCATACAAAATTGTACATAGTTATGCTTTTCCTGTAAATGACTTTTTTAGCTTTAATCATAATGTAATGCATGTGAACAACTGCTTGAAACTTAATGTAAACTGCTCTAAACCCCAATGTAAAAAAATTGATTGCTGTGATAGAATTGTCAAAGTCTGGAATATCTCATTACCCTTCTTACCTGTCTCAGCCATTAATTTTCACAACTTCACTTCTGTGGACCTCACTCCATATTTAAGAGGCATGCATAAGTTCAGTGGCATTCCTATTTGTCTTTGTCACATTTTGATTTTCTTATTTTCTTTGTTTGAATTTGTAATTCTTGTTTGACAAATAAAAATCAATAATAATAATAATCTGCCAAAGTACACTGCACATGGCACTACAGAGTACCAGAGTTTGCAGTTGTGGGAATGGGGGAAAATTATGAATCCAATGCATCAGAAATTGCAGGAAACCCCCTCCCCCCCATCTCAAATTCCACCAAATCCCAGTCTTTCAAATAGAAAACTTAAATTATGCAATTTAACCTGTATTACAACCAAGCCAGAAGTAACTTTGCTTGGAAATATGAATGTTGGGACTTAGTACTAAAGAAAAAGTGATTCTATGGCCCCCTCTTGTAAATTCTTATATTTAAAATAAAAGAATTGGAAGAATTCTTCTGGTCCACCCCTCTACCCAAGCAGTTTAACTCTGTGCTGTTTTGTATATGGACAGAAACAGTTTTCTTACACTTAGCAACACAGAGGTCATCTATGGAATCCATATGAACATCACCAGTGGTGGGATTCAATTTTTTTTACTACCGGTTCTGTGGGCATGGCTTGGTGAACGTGGCAGGGGAAGGATACTGTAAAATTTCCAGTCAAAAGTGGTATTTGCTGGTTCTCCAAACTACTCAAAATTTCCGCTACTGGTTTTCCAGAACTGGTCAGAACCTGCTCAATACTACTTCTGAACATCATATCCCCAATCCCCAGGCTGCAACCCATACTTGGGCCCTGAGCCCTTCAGAACTGGGCTGCAGAAGTGAGAGTGCACAGATCCCCACTTGTGTGAGCAGCAGACTAGCATGGGCACCTGCGCTCCATTTGCACAAGTAGACAGTGCATGTACCCGCCACTCATGCAAATGGAGCTATGCATTCATGGCTTGCCTGCCATTCGTGCAGAATCTCCCCTCTCCCCTCAGCTGATCCACAATGCTAGAAAAGTTGCAGAATACTGATATACATCATAGTGTCATTATACAAATGATATCAAAGTTGTAACCTGCACAGTGAATTCATGTTAGGCTTGAAGATGCTCAGAGCTGATAGATTACAACAGTTTATAAGCTCTGCAAATAAATAAATAAATAATAAACAAACTGTTCACTGCTTCTTTTCTCGCAGATTAATAACTATTTTAATGTTGTTCACAGTATGAAGGTTAATATATGCAAGGCATTTAAGAAAATGTACAAGTGCATCAAATTATTCCATGAAAGTCTAAATAAGAAAAGCATTAGAGTCATTGATATTTTCAATGTTGGTGCAGCAAAGGCAATGGATTTCTTTGATTGTGTTTGGGAAACTATATTATAGACAAAAGTGCTTATTTAAAGAGAAATATTGTTTTCTGATATTTATTCCTTGGCCTTTTTAATGAAATTACATAACTGTTAAGACGGTACATAATTGCTTATTGAGACTGCATCTTAATTGTTTCTGAGCAAATGCAATGTAAAATAATCGGAATAACTTTCATTCAACACAAGACTTTGAACTGATCTGTAGCCACTTTCAAATTGATTGGAATATTGACTATTCTGCCCTGTCCACTTCAGAGAACTAGAATCTTAGTAGCTTAGATAATTGAAAATGCATAGCTTGCTGCAATAAAGCCAGGAACATAACATATTATTTTCTCAATTTAGTTTTGCCTCTCAGGTTCAGCTTTTTAGTCTGATAAATGTCAGTCCTTAAACATACAACTTTCTAGCCTGATAACCAGATTGTCTGAGTGATTCTTTACCTTGTTAAATTGTGGATTAAGACACCAGTTTAGAAACTGGGAGCCATGAGTTCTAATCTTTCCTTAGGTTTGAAAATTGGCTGTGTGATTCTGGTCCAGTCACTCTTCTCAGCTCAATATAATTCACCAGCCTGTTGTTGTGGGGAAAATAAGAAGAGAAATGAATATTAGGTATCCTTGCTGCTTGAGTTAATTTTAAAAGCAATAAAGATGGGAGAAATCTAATAATAAAGAAATAATGTTCTGTTTAGCAACATAGAATGGAATTGTGCAGCAGTACAAGATCTCTCAAACCATGATGGACCAATATCCCTCATTGCATTCTTTGTAACTATAATTAATTGAATTTTAAATATCATTACTTCATTATATTAATAATTTCAGATATTTTTACTTTGTTGCAGTTTTAGATATTTCATTTTTAATATGACTTTAGGATTTACATTATAATTCAATATAGACTGTATCCTTGATCTTATTTATAAATGTTGGTTTGGTTGCTTTACTAATACATGGTAACTGTCTTAATTTTTATTTTATTTATTATCAATACTGTCCTATAACTGCAATAAATTGAATTAGAGGATGAATCTAAATGGAAGATTCTTATCAAAGGTAAAATAGCTTTTGTGAGTATTCTGACTTAAGGCTCATAGATTTCAGGTTATTTTGGCCAGTGCCTGAAGGAGAAATATTTCTCAGAAAGCAAGATATATTCAAAAGAAAGGACTGACAGCAATATATCTCAAAGTACATTAGGGTGGAAACTACTGCATTTTCTTTTAACTTCTACTCTTTGAACTGGAAAACTGACAGGTCTTTTCATGGATAACGAAAATGTCTGAAGTTGTTTGTTTGTAAGATGGTGTCTTAAATCTTTATCAGTCTGGGAGTCAGTTATGATCTCCATGAGCCTCAAATTGTTTATTAGAAGCTTGATCTAGTTTCATAGCCAGAAGCATATCATTCTCATAATCTGATCATACTGATCATACTGTTTCTGACCCAGGCTATAATCTTGATTAAAAAAAAATAACAAAAAAACTTCCTTCCTTCCTCCCTCCCTTCCTTCCCTCTTCCTCCTGTTTCCTTCTTTCTTTCTTTCTTTCTTTCTTTCTTTCTTTCTTTCTTTCTTTCTTTGTTGCAGGCAATATGCTGACTCTGTAAACTGCTTATCAAAGGCTGCAAAGCACTATGAAGCATTGTATAAGTCTAAGTGCTTTTGCTATTATCATTAGGTACAGAGTAACAGAGTTGGAAGGAAACTTGGAGGTCTTTTAATCCAATCCCCTGCTCAGGTAGGAAGTCTGTACAATTTCAGACAAATGACTGTCTAATCGTTTCTTAACAAACTCTAGTGATGAAGCTCCCAGAACATTTGAAGGCAAGCTATTCCACTGATTAATTGTTCTAATCAGAGGTGGTATTCAGCAGGTTCTGACCTTTTCTGGAGAACCGGTAGCTTAAATTTTGAGTCGTTTGAAGAACTGGCAAATACCACCTCTGACTGACCCTACTCACCATCTATTCTCTGCCTCCCTAGTCCCAGCTGATTGTTTGGGTCTTCTTTCATTGCCCTGCACAAGACAACTGAGCTGCAAAGCAGGTTGATAGGGTGGAGAGGGATTTTGCAGTATCCTTCCCCTGCCATGTCCACCAAGCCACCAAGCCACGCCCACAGAACAGGTAATAAAAAAATTTGAATCCGACCACTGGGTCTAATAGTCAGGAAATTTCTCTTTAGTTCTAGGCGGGTTTACTCCTTGTTTAGTTTCCATTCATTGCTTCTTGTTGTTCATGTGCTTTGGGAAATAGTTTGACCCCCCTCTTCTTTATGGCAGCCTCTTAGATATTGGAACATTGCTGTCATGTCATCCCTAATCCTTCTTTTCATTAAACTATGCATACCCTATTCCTGCAACTATTCTTCATATGTTTTAGCCTCGAGTTCCCTTATCATCTTTGTTTCTCTTTTCTGCATTCTTTTTAGAAACTCAACATCATTTTTTGTTGTGGTGACCAAAACTAGATTCAATATTTAAAGTGTGGCCTTACCAAAACATTATAAAGTAATATTAAGACTTTATATGATTTGATTCTATCCCTCTGTTAATACCATCAATTCATTGTCCACATGTGACCCACATAGTAGACTTTATCCACAATGACCTGTCCCTAACCTGGTCTTCCAACTTTTCCTATGGTGCCCATATTGTATCTATTAATCAATCTTGCTGCTGGTCATCCTTTTGTTCTCCTTCCTACCTTCCCCAGCATGAGAATCTTTTCTAGGGAGCTATATATTTGTATAAAGTGTCCAAAGTAGAATAGTTTGAGTGTGGTGAATTGTGCCTAAAGTAAGAATTCTGGGGCAATTTATGCAGTTATTTGCATTCTTGGTTGTTCATGATATTCTTGGGAGTCTTCTCTAGTTGAAAAGCACAGAAATTTCAATATCCTTCCTGTCTTGCTTCTTCAAACGTCAAATTTTGCTTCGCTATGAACAAGATGGCTGTCATGATTCTGATCTTTGTAGATATAAACATACCATGGCATTTGAACACAATTTCCAAGACATACATACATTTATTTATTTATTTATTATTTTTATTTGTCTAGCATTTATTAGATAACAAATATAATTAGAACATCATTATGAGTACATGAAATAGATACAAATAAAAGGGAGAGATTAGGACAGGGGTGGTAGAAACATTGGTGTGCTTATGCATGCCCCTTACAGACCTCTTAGGAATGGGGTAAAAAGAACAGTAGACAGTGTAAAGTTAAAGTTTTGGGGGTTTGGGGAAGAAACCACAGAGTCAGGTAGTACATTCTAGACATTGACAACTCTGTTGCTGAAGTTGTATTTTCTGCAGTTTGGAGTGATTTACCTTAAAGCCCATGTCACACAGCACCAACGGCTGGAAAGAGGATGTAAAACGGAGAGAAACACTTGCCATCCGTTGGTTAACGCGATGCACCTGTTCTGTACTCACTGCCTCCGTTTTTCATACTCTCTATCCAGCCAGGATCTGTCTACTGAGATTTCATCTGCTGAAAAAGCTTTGAGTTGTACAAAACTTTTTGAGTGGATAAAGTATCCAACGCATCCGTTATGCTACGCATATGGGGAACATCCGTTATACATCCGTCATCATCTGTTACGTGTCCGCTATATCTGCTAGGCATCTGCTGCGCATCCACGCAACTCACATCTGCTCCAGCGGAAAACGGACACAGGGAGGAAGCGAAACGGACGCGGAACGGACACGTAGCGTTAGTAGCACAGACGTAGAAAGGATGAAAGCAGATGCAGCTCGCATATAAAGCATTAAAACGGAAAAAACGTTCATATAGGGGACGTATCTCGGATATTTAGGATGTGGGCAGGATGTCTAGAGGATGCAAAAGAACACCTAGCGGAAAACCTATGTTTTCTATAAAAAGGGGGAGAAATCACCTGGATCTCACTTTCAGTCCAGCAGCCTTGCTGTGCAGACCTCTTCAGCCTTCGTCTTGCTCTTGCTCTTCCACA
The DNA here is from genome assembly GCA_015471245.1 of Laticauda colubrina. Taxonomy (NCBI): domain Eukaryota; kingdom Metazoa; phylum Chordata; class Lepidosauria; order Squamata; family Elapidae; genus Laticauda; species Laticauda colubrina. The sequence continues at coordinate 20,762,388 of BLBF01000002.1, forward strand.
GCATCCAGTCATCTCCACCATGGATCGTCGCACACTCCTTTCGGTAGCCGCCATTGTTCTACAACAGTGCAAAGCCCTGTACAGGCTTTTTCACCTGTTCTACGGGAAGAAAAGGAGGCGTCCAAGAAGTGTCTGGGTCCGAAGATAGATCGGGAGAAGAGAGGAGTATGGACTGTATAACAAGCTGATGATGGAGCTGAGGAACGAAGACTCTCGTGCATTCCAGAACTTCATGAGGATGCCACCAGCCATGTTTGACGAAGTTGTGCAGCATCTGAGACCCAGGTTGACCAAGGCAAACACCAACTTCTGGCCCAGCCTGGAACCTGGGCTCACTCTGCACCACCTGGCCTCTGGGACCACATACAGGAGCATGCAGTATGGCTGGAGGGTGCCACACAACACCATCAGCATTGTGGTCACAGAAGTGGTGCAGGCCATCATCAAAGAATACCTGGAGGAGCTCCTCCAGTGCCCCTCCACTGAAGAAGGATGGAAGAAAGTTGCAGAGCAGTGGTATCAGAGGTGGAACTTCCCCCACACCGTTGGAGCCATAGATGGCAAGCACGTGGCCTGCAAAGCTCCAGTCAAGTCAGGGTCCACTTATCGCAACTAAAGGGCTTCTTCAGCATCATCCTCTTCACCATGGTCGATGCTGACTACAAGTTCATGTACATCGATGCTTCAGGCAACGGGTCATCTTCAGATGCCCAGGTATACAACGCCAGTCACCTCAAGGTGCATCATCTCAGCAATACAAACCTCAACCAAATGTAGCTTAAACAAATATGATCCCTACATGGTCCCATGGGAATCTGACAACAGCTAAAGCCCATGTCACACTGAACAAATGGATGCAAAGAGGATGTCAAACGGACAAAAAAGATTGCCATCCGTTGGTTAATGCGATGTATCCGTTCTGTACTCACTGCCTCCGTTTTGCTTCCTCTCTATCCGTCCAACATCCATTTATGGACGTTTCATCCGCTCCAAAAGTTTTGGGCTGCCTAAAATTTTTGCGCGGAAAATGTATCCAGTTCGTCCGTTCCGCATCCGCTACACATCCGCTACCCATCCGTTACGCATCTGTTATGCATCCGCTATATCCGCTTGGCGTCCGCTGCTCATCCGCGCAACTTCCTCAGAACCTACCTCATGAAGCCCGACACTTCCAGATGCCTCACCCGTGAAGAGAGGATATTCAACTACAGGCTGTCCAGGGCAAGGCGGGTGGTGGAGAACGCCTTTGGCATCCTGGCCAACAGATTCCATGTATTTCTCACCACCATGCAGCATCACCCACAGACCATGAGGAACATCGTGGAAGCTTGCTGCATCCTGCACAATCTCATCTGCACCTGCTACCCAGTGTTGCAGAACAGGCTCATGGACTGCCAACAAGGCAATGGGGACATGGAGCCTGTTGAATGGAGACAAGGGCGAAACCTGATAGATACTGTGGATGTGCAAGGCCCCAACAGAGCTTCACGTGAAGGGAAGCAGCGCAACCTCCTGAAACACTGGTGCAACTCCCCAGCTGGAGCAGTGGAGTGGCAAGACAGGATGGTAGATGCTTAATGGATGCTTCCTTCAGCCTGTCTCATCACACTGATGAGATTGTGCCATGTATGTTGAGTGGCCCTACAATGAACAGGGCATTTAATAAAGAGTTGTGTTTATGTTGAAATGTGTTGGTGAATGATTAAATTGTTATTGATAATAAAGGGCCATAGGTGTGGCACCTGGGAGGGTGGACCAAAAAGTCCCACTATGCTTGCACTGGAGGTTCATCTATCCCACTGCTATCCTAACCCATCCCACAGCTATTACCCATCCCACTGCTATCCTAACCCGTCCCACAGCTATTACCTATCCCACAGATATCCCTGCCCAGCCCACTGCTATCCTTACCCATCCCACAAGCATGCAAAGGTTTAAACCATTTCTAAAAGTTTCCACCAAGACTTTATTGACTAAAAGAACTGAACCAAGTGTGTGAAGCAAAGATAAACTTTATTAATAACAAACTGTAAAAGCAAAATGTCCCAAGTAAAGTGTCCTAAGCAAAGATAAAGTCAACAGGTAACAACCCAGTCTCTGGCACTCTTCTCAGTCACTCTGAGGCGTGCCCATAGTCTCAGGGGTGAAGGGTCCAGGTGTTTTGGAGGTGGCTGCTGCTGGAGTGCTGGTCTGAGGCGCCATTGGGGTGCCTGGCCCCGAGAGGACAACAGGGGATGGTGTGTGGAGGAAGCTCTCAGAGAGCTGGCTCAGTCCCATGATGTTGAGAGCCCCTTCCTCCATGACATGGTGCGGTATCTGCTATCCTGCATTAGATGGGCGTCTCATGATAGGGAGCGAAGGAGAAAGAAACAACAGGAGATGAAGTTCCTCAGGATGAGTGCGCCCAGAATGTCTTGGCACACGCTCTTTTATTATGCTCATTCAAAAGGGGGTGATTGTTTATTCAGAGCCTATGTCAAGCCCAGGTCAGACAGGATACAAAGGATTTACAATAGCTCAAACAAGGTAAGATACCAGGTCAGACAGGATGGCAAGATTTATAATTTGATCAGGATATTCCTTCTTCACAAAGCTGCATGCCAGACAATGTAATCTCAAATGTAAATAGGCTATTTCTACAGAGGTTTAGCTCCTTGTCTCTGTACGTGCCCTGTAAAAGGTCACTGAGAAGACAGAAGCTCAATGATTACACGTGAATGATACAATGTTGCAAATGCCTGAATGATACATAGTTGCAATGATACACAGTTGCAAACACATGAATGATACATAGTTACAACATCTCCTCTGTTTTTATTATTTATGACGAGTCTTCTTCCTTGTCCAAGAAGACAGGAACCTTTTTTCTGAAATGTTCACCGTCCCAGTCATCTAGGCAGGAGTGCGACCCATCAGCGTCAGGGTTGTCCAAGGAGCGGTAACTCAGCAATGACATTTTTTCATCCGGTGTTAAGGACTTAACATGAGCTTGCAATAACACATTAACATTAGCAGTTATGGAGGATAATTGATTTTTCAAAAATTGCAATATTCTATTAAAACAACAAGGTCCTATAATACATATCAATATAATGATTATTAATGGTCCTGCCAATGCAGTTATAAGGGTTGTAAGCCATGGTGAAATAGAAAACAAGCCTTGATACCAATTATACATGTTTAACCTTTCGTTTTCTCTATCTTTTAAGTGTTTTTCTAATTATTTCATAGAATCCAACACGATCCCGTTATCAGCATAAAAACAACATTCTTCTTTAAGCGCAGCACACAATCCCCCTTGTTTTAAAAATAACAGATCTAAGCCTCTATGATTCTGCAAGACCACTTCTGAGAGGGACGTCAAGGAGTTTTGCAAAGCTGTAATTGATTTCTCAATTTGTAATAAATCATCATCAATGACTGAACCCAGAGCTGTAATTTTTTGGTCAGAGACAGCTAGTCCTGCAATGCCCGTGGCTGCGCCTGTGGTGCCCAGAGCAAGCAGTAAACCTAGAGTGAGAGTACTAATAATTTCCCGCTTTGCTCTGAGGGGGTATTCCATGGGTGCCTGTAGGGATATAAAATCATCAGAGTTATACACATTAATTTTTGGTACAAGCCATACTTGAATGCAAAATGATTTGGATTTAATAAGTTCATCCCCGTAGACACATGCTGTGAGACCGGTGGAACAAGCCCAGACAGAGTTATTGCCAGGGATAAAATACATTCCTTTCAGGCGTGATGTTAAATTTCCTCCTGAAGTGGTGTAGACTGCAGAGTATCCTCCGATGGTGTGGGTGCGGCCAAGGCGGTTCTTAGAAAGATATACATTACAATGATAGCCATTAGAAACATTATGACAATATTGTGAGTAATTGGATGGAATATTTCCCAAGCAACAACCAACCCCAGTGATGGAAGAAACAGTAATAGTGGAGTTTCTCCAACGGCAACGTTCGTCTGATGTGGAATTAGCAATGGATTCTTGGGAAGCGATGGCTTCGTAAAAAGGTGGAGAGGCAGAAATACAAAGCCAACATGTGGAGGCAATTGATGAGTTTGAAGAGTTCAGCAAGGCATAGGAAGCTTTGATCATTGGAATCAATGGGTTAACTCCCTGTGTTATGGGTTGCAAGAATGGGGATTTAATAACCTTTTCATGTGGTCCCACCGGGTTAGAGCGAGGGAGTTCAATGTGACGTTGAATGTAAAAAATATTTCCATAATGCTTTTCTGGCCAGACTCCTTTTAGGCGGGCACCCCATTTCAAGCCAGTGTCCCATAGAGTACTTTTCTTGCCTTGGTCCGTGAACCTTATGGTTACCGGGTTGCATTTGGGCAATTTTTTATCACTGCATGGAATATCCCATGTGGTGCGAGTGACAGTAATGAGATCACCCTTAGTGCCCGGATCCCAATAAATATGTCCAGTTGAAACACACGACCAGGCTTTGCAAAAGTAATCCAACGACCCCCCGCAGTCGAGAAGTCGTTGGGCAGGGGTCTGAGTGTTGGAAACGGGCTGTCCGGGGCATACATAAAACCTATATTTATTTACCACTCTATGACTAGGCTCCGTTGGATGAGAAGGCGAGTTGTAGGCGGTGGAGCCTACAAGCATTTCTGCCAAATCGAATTGAAGTGGTGGGTAGAAGTCTTCTATGTGAGAAGAATTGGTTGTAGAGCTTAAACGAATGCCTTGAAAGTCTTTTATAGTCCAAGTAATATTATATTTTCTGTGAGGCTTCTGCGGATCGTCATGGACAGTTCTTTTGAAGCGTCGTTTGTTGGCAGGATCAGAGTTCGGGTATATAAAAGCATCACAAGTAGGAGAGAGGACTATGGACAAGTTAGTTGTAGAACATTTACGAGATGAGAAGGGAATGCAATTAGTAGAAAAAGGATAATAATTACAATAATGACAATGAAGATTAATTTGGTCATTCATCAAGGATGTTAATTGGGTTGGAGGAACCCGTAATACAAGAGAAGGACATTTAGGTTCCCCTATATCTAGCTTGAATAGAGGAAAAGATTTTAAGGTTCTTTTCCATAGGAAGAGTAAAGAAGGAACAAAAGAGCGAGTGATAGAGTGTTCTGTAAACAAAACAGAAGTGACAGAGTGAAAGCTATGGGTAGCATTTTCATGACGTACCCACATGGAACAAGTATAATAGCCTTCTGTTAATGAAGTGGATTTTACACGAATAATCTTTTGACAGGAAGCATAGGTTTTGTTGAAGTATGTGTGAATATAAGGAGATAGATTTATGGGAAGATTATTATGCCAACAGACAATAGGACAGTCACTATCATAATTAATAAAGCGAAATTCTAATGTGGTCCAATGACCATGTTGAACAAAGGTATAAGTAGGATATGAATAAGGTAGAAATTGCAAAGAGGATATAGGTAAGAATATCAGGAAGAGTTTAAGATGCAGATGTAGCGGAGGAATTCCCATGATAGGGTCTTACCGCCCGACCAGGGACCCAGCAAGTGGTTTTGTCTGGTAGTAAAATCGCAGCATAGCCTCATCCCCAGGTGAGAAGCTCAGCGGGACCCTGCCAGGCGGGATCTGGCAATCTGCGATAATGTACCAGAGGTCTGTTGGGGGGGGTGAAGGGGAGGAAAAATGACGTGAGGCAGCAGAAGTAGGAGGAATGCCAGTCAGATTAAGAAAATTTAAAGTGTAAAGACAAATGTTAAGAGAATTTTGCAATGCTGGGAGGTTGGGAGGTTTTTCCCGCAACGAATATCGATCAAGAGCACGTTTCAAAGATAAGTGAGCTCGTTCCACAATAGCCTGCTCCTGGCTGTTATAGGGAATCCCAAACTTGTGAGTTACATCCCATCTGTTACAGAAGTCCTGGAAAGCAGAACTCGTATAGGCAGGTCCATTGTCTGTTTTGATTTCTTTTGGACGTCCCAGAGAGGCAAAGGTACGAATTGAATGATTGATGACATGTTTTACAGTTTCTCCCCTTTGAGGAGTAGCCAGAATAAACCGTGAATATGTATCGATGGAAACGTGCAAATATTTCCAAGGGGCAAAAGTTGGATACTGAGTTACATCCATTTGCCAAATTTCACAAGCTTTTAATCCTCTAGGATTTACTCCTATGGGAATGGAATGTCCTTGCTTACTACATGTGGGGCATTGTTGAATAATGGCAGCAGCTTCTGCCTGAGTTAGAGAAAATTGTTTTTGTAATGCTTTTTTATTTTGGTGAAAATAGTCATGGCTTTGGGCTGCTGTCAGATTACAAATTGATTTACCTGATGCAGCTGCTGCAGCAGCATCTGCCACCTTGTTTCCTTCCTGTAAAATACCAGGAAGAGGTTGATGGCTCCTGATATGTGCTACAAAGAATGGATGCGTACGGCTGTTGATACATTGTTGTATAGGAGGCATCAATTTTAACAAAGGAACAGATATGCTAGGAGATAAATAGGTTTGATATATATTTTTCAAAATCTGAGAAACATATAAGGAATCTATTAAATTAAAAGGAGCTTTTTGAAACTGTTGAAACGCAATAAGAGATGCAGCAAGTTCTGCCTGTTGAGCAGAAGATTGCGGAGGGGTAATTTTAGTTTTCCATTCTCCCTCCTGGTACCATGCACAAGCACCATACATTTTCCCCCCATCTGCATAGAGCGTAGGTGCATCTACTAATGGAGATATTGAGAGAGGGGATTGCCATTCAAAAGGGAGAGTTTTAAGAAAAGTGAAACGTGGGTCTGCTGGTAAATGGCAAGAAGTTTGCCCTGGCCACTCTTCTAAAGCGTATTGTAGTTCTTCTGAATTACACCATAGCATTTCCCACGTGGTCAGTGAGCAAGGAGTGAATATTGAAACAGGCTCACATCCCATGAGTTGTTTACATCTTTGTTGACCTTTAAAGATCAACTGGGAATATGCAGAGGCTTTACTAGTGATTGTGGTTCGTGGGGTGTGAGACAAATGCAGCCATTCTAAAATCAGAACCTGTGTCTGATGAGATTGCATAATAACAGCTGTTGGTCTCTGAACAGTATTTAGTAAAGCAATTGATAAAGGGCAATTTTCTATAGCTCGATCCACCCATCGAGTAGCCAGTGAATGAGAAACGTCTTTTAATGCCTGCAACTGCTCTTTATTTAGAATGATAACATCAGACGGGGCTTTACCTTGTGTGAGGGCATTAAAAAGAGGAGCTAATGTAGCTGTGGTCAAACCAATTTAGGGTTGACCAATTTAAGGTTCCTAGGAACTGTTGTAAGATCACAAGTGTGGGTTTCGGGGGAAGTGTTGGGAGGGGAAGAGAAGGAACAGCAGCTGAACCAAGTAACTTGTGACCTAAATAGGAAAAGGGTGGTTTGGATTGTACTTTTTCTGGGGCTATTGTGAGACCTGCTTTACCTAGAATGGAGGTCAGGCACGGCAGAGTTTTTAATACCGTGCCTTTGGGGCCAGGTGCAGATACCATTTTCCTTGCAAGCTGCTTTTAAATCCTTAATTATTTTGTACGGCATTGGGGTATACTGAGGAGCTGGAGGATTGCCGGCTTGTATGATAGGATAAAGGGAGGCAGCTGCAAGGGTGTCCTCATCCATTTCTCCTTCAGAAAAGGCTTGTTGAATGGCTTTTACAACACCCCCCCCCCACCTCGGGAGGGTGGTGGAGGACACGAGAGCTCTACATTTAAGGAAGTGGATTGGATGGAGGGAGGCTCTCGTAATGACTTACGATCATTGGGAGCGGAGGGTTGAAGGACAGGAAAGTTATCATAACTTGGTGGAGGAGATTCAAATACACTCTCTGCTTCTATTTTGTAATGGACTTTTAAAGCCTCCATAATTTTCCTCCAAGTGACCAAAATGCCAATAGGTGCACGAGGAGGATTATGGAGATAGTCACCAATTTTTTGCCAAATGGAGATTTTTAAGGACCCTTTCTCTGGATAAGTGGGACAATGTTGCCACACATAAGTCAATAATGTAGCAATAGGTTTCATTTTTACAGGCGAGCCCTTTAAATTAGCAGAATATTTAGAAGAAGAAGCGACTAACACCCTCAATTCCTTCAGATGCTCTGTCTGTTGTTGAGAAAAGTTTCCGCCCATACTTACGAAAGTCGAGACCGTGTTTCAGATCTGATGATGTGCAATTCGCTTCAGGCCTGGCGAAGCACAGCTCCCATCGAGCGGGTAAGATATGAGCGCGTCGCGGCGTATCCCCCTTAGGGAATCACGTCGGGGTCACCAGAATGCGGTATCTGCTATCCCGCATTAGATGGACATCTCATGATAGGGAGTGAAGGAGAAAGAAACAACAGGAGACGAAGTTCCTCGGGATGAGTGCGCCCAGAATGTCTTGGCACACGCTCTTTTATTATGCTCATTCAAAAGGGGGTGATTGTTTATTCAGAGCCTAGGTCAAGCCCAGGTCATACAGGATACAAAGGATTTACAATAGCTCAAACAAGGTAAGATACCAGGTCAGACAGGATGGCAAGATTTATAATTTGATTAGGATATTCCTTCTTCACAAAGCTGCATGCCAGACAATGTAATCTCAAATGTAAATAAGCTATTTCTACAGAGGTTTAGCTCCTTGTCTCTGTACGTGCCCTGTAAAAGGTCACTGAGAAGACAGAAGCTCAATGATTACACGTGAATGATACAATGTTGCAAATGCCTGAATGATACATAGTTGCAATGATACACAGTTGCAAACACATGAATGATACATAGTTACAACAACATGGGGTGTCAGTCCCAAGACTGATGACAGATGTTCTGAGGCCGGGCTCGGCTGTGGGGTGGAGGAAGGAGGAGTGTCGTGGGGCTGTCTGGTCTGCAGGTGAGCGAGGTGAGGCATGGGTGGCATCGGTGGCGTGGGTGGCATCGGTGGCATTCGATATACCTGTGCCTGGACTGGGAAGGGCTGCCAGTGCTGCTGGAACTCCTGGTACCCATAGCCTTGGTAGGTGAGGGCCTGTGGAAAGCCTTGGAAGGGCTGTGACATCACCTGGGTTGGAGGAGCAGACCTGGACTGGGTCGGAGCAGGTTCAGCTGGGCCTGGTGGGTTGTGCAGAAGACCTGTGATCCTCCCCTTTATCATCTGGTGCTGTGATTCGGACATGTCCATGAGGGTCTGGTTGATGTAGGTGAGGAAGGACTTTCGGTTTGAGGATGGTATGTCGGTGTGTACCAGCTGAGAGAGGAGATCTACACTGCTTTTGATGGTGTCCCTGATCTCCAGCAGGATGTTGTGGCTCTGTCCCTCCGGTCTGGCTCTCTGCCTGCTTTCTGTGGAGGTAGAGCTGGGGGTGGGTGTGGGTTGCTCTCTGGTGTCACTGCCCTCTCCTTGCTGCCACTGTGTCAGGGGGTCCTCCACGCACTCCACCACGGGGAGTGCAGATGTCAGGGGGGTCTCCATCGGGGGGCGCTCCACAGATATCTGCTTGGACACAGGAGCTGACTCTTGGCCAGAAGAGTCTCTCTGTGGGCTCTCTGTGGGCTGCCTGAGAGAGAGGGTAGACAGAGGGGCTGCTCCTCAGTGGCAGATCTCACCCTTCAAGAAGCTGCACTTCACCATCACGTAGGTCTCCCGGTCGGTGACCTTGACCACAGCCTGGCCAGACTTCTTGAGGTGCAGCTTCCTGTACCAGGTGTGCATGTACTTCCACCACCCGAGGAGGACCTCCGAAGTGTATCCCAGGCTCTCTGCCTTCTTTCTCCAAGCCGCCTGCTTCCTATTTGTGTCTCGATAGAGCCTGTGTCCCTTCCAACATAGGTACTTGTTCTCCCTCAGCCATTTGAGCACCTCATCCTCATGTTTCTCTGCGATGGAGTACTGCCTCCTCTCCCTATCTCACGTATGCCTCTTCCTCCCTCTGGCAGGGCCTTCTGGGCCCTCATCAGAAGGGCTTTGAGGTTCTAGGGGCTGCTCCACCACACCACCACCAGCAGCAGCAACAACAACAACAGTAGCAGCAGAAGCAGCACCAGCAGGACCAGCAGCACCTGCAGGACCAGGATCATCATCAGCAGAGTAAGCACCAGCAGCACCAGCAGGACCAGGAGCACCAGCAGGACCAGGAGCACCAGCAGGACCAGGAGCAGCACCAGCAGAGTAAGCCCCAGCAGAAGCACCAGCACTAGGAGCAGCCCAGCAGAGTTAGCACCAGCAGAAGCACCAGCACCAGGAGCAGCACCAGCAGAAGCCCTAGTACCAGCAGAATCAGCCCGAGCAGCAGAAGCCCCAGCAGAAGCAGAGTCAGCACCAGGGGGTGGGATGATGGCCCTGTCCTTCTTGCCAGGGCTGGAAGAAGATGGCACAGGCTTCCTCTTCTTCCCCATGGTTGTTGGCTGGAGATGTGTCTGGCAGCAGGTCTTTCCTCTGAATGGTGACCTGCTTGCGAGCTGCATCCTTTTATAACTGTGAGGCTGATGCAATGCATCCTCCCCGCCTGCGCAGTGAATGCTTTGCATCCTCTAGGCATCCGCTAGGCTTCCGTGATGCATCCGCTCCTTCCGCTCGGCATCCGCTCTGCATCTGCTCCTTCCGCTGTGCGTCCCCTTCACTGTGCTCCCCCGGAAGCCCTGCGGATGTGCCATCTGCTTCCATCTGCTTCCATCCGCTAGGCTTCCCTGGAGCATCCGCTTTACATCCTCCCCCCGTCCGTTCCTTTCCGTTGTTGTCCACTCTGTTTATGCAAATTTGGGGCACTTTTGAGAGTGGATAACAATGGATGGAAAATTTTCTCGTCCGCTGTGTCCTTTTTACATACTTTTTGCATCCGTCGGCCTATGTGACAGGCCCTTTAGTTTGTATCCATCTTGTGCTCATGTATTGTTGTGATTGAAGCTGAAGTAGTTATTGACAGGTAGTACATTGTAGCAGATAATTTTGTGTACTATGCTTAGGTCAGACCGAAGCAACCAAGAAGATATTTTTGGTTGCTTTACTAAGTGCTAGTCTGCAACATATCCCTTCACTGCTTTCCTCTAGTATTGATGGTTGATATGAAAAGGCAGAAGTTGCCTACTACCACAATATCTTCATTAAATTCTAATGTAAACTGACACTGATTTGTTCAACTGGCCTGTATTAAAATCCAGAAAGAAAAGGTTTTGATCAAATTCTTTATTCAGGGATGTATTGTATTTTGCTAGAGAAAAAGAAAGAACCTCCCAAAGAAGTCTCTATTGTATTTATCACCTATTAAAAAATATTAACTTGCTAATCTGTTGAAATTTATCAGTATCCTCTCTTAGAATTATTGTTTTATTATTATACTAATTACCTGCTGTTTCCAGGTATTGCCATGTCCATTGTTCATGTTATGTGGCAGGTATTACAAAAACCAGCATGATGTAAATACAAGTACTAGTTTAAACTTTTTTAAAAAGTTTCCAGGCACATAAATTAAAAAAAAATATTTTGACTATTGCCTAGGACTTTTCTTTTAAATGGGAAATTATTGAGAAAAATAAAACCCAATGTGATTCGGAAATGTTCTATGCCATCAGGAATATTTAATTCACAAATTAGTATATCTGGTTTATCTCAAGACAGACTATACTAGAAGGCTGAAAGAAGAGACAACTTTTGCTAATTGATTGTTTTTTTAAAAAATGTTTTGACTAGGAACAATTTTTATCAGAATGCACACACCATCTTACCCCCAAAATATGACCTCCTCAGAAAGTAAATCCTAGCTTGATTTTTACACATGTGACCAATATAAGCCTTATTCCCCAAAATAAGCCCTAATTAAGATCCCTGCCCACTCCAAGGTACACAGGTAAAAATTAAACTAGGGTGGGGATGGGGAGGTGGAGCTGCCAACTTTTGGACAGTTGTATAGAAGGCCTCGCACACCTCAGCCCATTTCTTTTGCAGTCAGCAAGACCTTCCTGAAGGCTCTGTAGCCAATAACAGAAATCCAGATCGATCCAGAATTCTGTTACTGGCTTCATAAGCCTTTCCTAAAAGGCCTCCGTAGCTGATAACAGAGCCCCAGATTGATGTGGAGCTCTGTTATTGACTGAAGAGGCCTTCAGGAAAGCCTTGCTGGCTGAAGAAATTCCTGAAGGCCTATGATAACGAAAAGGAGGCTGGGGGCAATGCGGGCAAGTGAGGTGAGTCTGTGGATGACATCCGCCCCCCCCCAAAATAAGACCTAGTTACCTTTTCAGTGGCAAAAAAATAACACAGAGTCTTATTTTGGGGGAACACAGGTAGAAAACTGTCAATTCCATGTGTTGTGACTTCTACATTGCATAACAATTTGTTGTGTGTAAAATAAGGTTCAGGTTTGAATCCTTTGCTAAGCATGGTATTTATTCCCAGGCATACCTTATTTACACTATTGGCCTTCTTATTCATCAACTCCATGTTCAAGGAAAACATTCCGTGATTCAAGCCTATTCAGTTTATTGATTTATTACTCTAAATCAACAAGCATTTGGAACTTTCTTCCAATAGTGCATTCATTTACAGGGACAAATATAAAGTTAATGAATCTCCCATCCTAATGTCATTGCATCCTACAAGTTAGTATAGTTTGACAATTGAAGTGTCAGCTATACTTCTGCCTGGTAACTTTTGGCTATGGCTATCATGACAACGCTACTGAAAGATCCTGAATGCTTCAGATAAATGTCTTAAAAATGGAGGAGTAGATCCAGCCAGGAGAGAAGCTGACCTGGCTGTGGCCATTTTATTTTCTTCTCTGTCGTTTTTCTCTAGGGATTCCTTTTCACATGCTTCAGGCTTGACATACCCTGGAGCTCAGGGGGCAGTAGAGATAGTTGGGGTTTTGTAGCCAAAACAATATAATTATCTTATGACTCAGCGATGATTGGCTGGCCAGAGGAGGAGGACAAAAGTAACCAGGCAACCAATGTGATTTATTGTTTGGCAAAACAGGACACTTGCACTTTTTAATGAGGTGGAAAGTGCAGGAACATTCAGAGTTGGCTTTCTCCCAGTCTGTATCATGACTATTGCCTAGGACTTTTCTTTTAAATGAGAAATTATTGAGAAAAATATAAACAAGCACCCAGATTGGACAATGTGATTTATTGTTTGGCAAAACAGGAAACTTGCACTTTTTAATGAGGTGGAAAGTGCAGGAACATTCAGAGTTGGCTTTCTCCCAGTCTGTATCATGACTATTGCCTAGGACTCTTCTTTTAAATGGGAAATTATTGAGAAAAATAAAAATAAAACCCAATGTGATTTGGAAATGTTCTATGCCATCAGGAATATTTCATTCACAAATTAGTATATCTGGCTATATCTGTACCATGATGATATCTCATAATAAAACTGTTCTTTGATGAATCAACCTGCCTCAGAGTTCAGTTTGCAATGGGTGTATTGCTTAGAACCCTGACAAGATCTACAGTAAGAATGGTGTGGGTTCAAATATATTATGTCTGTTCAAGTATAGAAACTTCTTTTCATCTGGAATTTAAGGTTTAAAATCTAATGCACCTATCACAGATAAAGCACAGATAAAGATTTATCAAATGCTTATTGAAAATCTTAAATCACCCTCTAAACACCCCCTCATGTGTGATATAAATACAAATTGATTCACTTCTTTTATGCACACTGAGTTATATCAGAGAAAGTTTAATGTTCAGATGAAAGCCATAAAATGAAATATTTTACAAATAAAATAACATTGATTGATTTATTATAGTATTTGCAGATGTTAAAAGATAATATTGCTTTTGTACAATATATTGCATTAAATTATATTTTCTTTTTATTATTTGATAATGAATCTCTTTCACTGGTTTGTATAAATCCTGTAAACTTGCATGAATAAATCAGGGTACAATTAAATGGGGATATAGTTAAAAACAAAAAAAATGTAACTTTGATTATTAATGTAATTTAATAAGTCCTAAAAGAACTCAACTTCTATATAATATGGAAGCCCAGGTTGTACAGGGATTACAATGCAATATTATAGACTAACTCTGTCCACAGTCTGGAGTTTAATTCTGACGGGCTTGGGGTTGAGTCAGCCTTCCATCCTTCCTATGTTGGTAAAATGAGGACCCAGATTGTTGGGGGTAATATGTTGATTCTGTAAACCGCTTAGAGAGTACTGTACAGTACAATGAAGTAGTATGTATGCTAGTGCTATACAATAAAGCCTGTTATAGTCTGTCTGAGCATTTGTTTAATTGATAAAGAAAAGAAACTTGTAGGTATATTAAGTAAATTTGCATTTGTTTTTCATTCTAGGTTATTCAAATTAATTTTGAAGAATTTGACCTGGAAATTGGCTATGATACACTAACAATTGGGGATGGAGGTGAAGTAGGTGATCCTAGAACTGTGCTCCAAGTGTAAGTCTCCATAATCTCTATCCTGATGAATAATGGTTTGTTCAATCTCACCAAAGAATGAAAAAGAGCAGTCCTCCTATTCACATGGCTTTTAAATATGAATATAATTTCAAATTCACATGAGAATGTATAGCAAACCAAATAAAATAAATCACATTATCTTTATGTTGGCTGTTGATCCTAACATCATTTGTTTTATTATGATCATGTGAGCAGAGAGCACAGAAGCAATGCATTTTAAATGTAAAATATTTTACAGATATACACATATATTATTTCTCCATTTTAAGTTGGCAAAATACATAATATAACATCATAATCTCCGGGGTCCTTGGTGCTCTCTGAGGTTGGTTGCACACATTTCATTACCCAACTAAGTAACATCATCAGTGCTAGTGCAATCTCTCTGGAGCTGTTATGTGATATTTTTTTCCCCAAATGCCATCACTCTGCTAAACAAATAATTCCCTGAACACTCTCCAACTATTTACATGCATGACTATTACTATTAATCTTCTCAACACTCCTATCACCCATCCCGTCCCATTTGTGACTGTATGACTGTAACTTGTCACTTGTAACCTTATAATTTATATTGATTGTTTCCTAGTATGATTCAATTGCTTATAATACACTATGACTATTATTAAGTTTTGTACCTTATGATTATTGACTCTTGACAAATGTATCTTTTCTTTTATATACACTGAGAGTATATGCACCAAGACAAATTCCTTGTGTGTCCAATCACAGGCAACAGTGATGTCACCAGCTAATCTTTTCAATCCAGAAGTGCCTTAGTGATTCTGACATGTGCAAAAAAATGACATGGAACTTCAAACTGATTTCCTGTCATGATAATCTTTAAATTCATCTAATATAGCTTTAGTTTTATCATTTTCTAATATTCAACCTTGCATACTTACTGATTTCTCTGCTCTTTAATTTTTCAATCTCTCTTAGATAAATATAAATCATATTTTTCTGCATGTCTAGTTCTAGTTTAAGATGCTAATGTTTTGTAGTAACCAGTTCAAAGCAAGATATACATTTAACAAGACTGATGAAATTACACTGATTTGTTATGAATGCAAATGAATGTTTTATCATTTTTTTCTTATCAGAGTATTATTCAGAGTGTTGTTAGCTTCACAGTAAAGTTACTACTATATTATAATAAAGAAGCTATAGTAGACAAATATGTGCAGATAATTTGCTGATTTTTTTTTCAATTTGGAGTACTGTCAAGCTGAGCGTAACTGTCTCAAAGTTATTTAATGTTCCAATCGCATTTTTAAGCTGTTTTGCAAGATTTATTCATATATATATGTGTGTGTTTTTAAGCTTTCGCGGGTACTTACATGTGTGCTGTTTAGCTTCCTTCGGGTATTATCCCACGTCATTGTAGTGCTTTTAAAGTTGTAGCAACATTTCAGCAGAATCTCATCTGCCATCATCAGGCTTCTGTATTGAGTTTGTATGTACATACAAACTCAGTTTACATAGAAACATACAAACATTTGTTTGTACATACAAATTCAATACAGAAGCCTGATGATGGCAGATGAGATTCTGCTGAAACATTGCTACAACTTTAAAAGCACTACAATGACAAGGGATAATACCCGAAGGAAGCTGAACAGCACACATGTAAGTACCCGCAAAAACTTAAACACACACACACACACACACACACACACACACACACACATATATATATGTGTGTGTGTGTGTGTGTGTGTGTGTATACATTTATATATATGCATGTGTGTGTGTGTGTGTGTGTATTTAATATGCCTGTGAATTCAGGAAAACATAATGGAGACTCTTTCAGGATACATATTGATGTAGGAGTTCTGGAGAAAATAACATAAGATTCAATTTTATTACAAGAAGAGGTGGGATTACTGCTTATTGAGAAGATGGCAGTGAACCCAGGAAGTTCTTGGACTTTCTGAAATTCTTGGTCTTTTCAAATCCAATTAAATGGATCCAATGAAATGGAATTCAGTTTGTTGAGGTAATTCCCCGTTAGGAGAATGAGCGTATACAGGGAGACGTATAGAGAGTAGTGTTGGAATAATACACACACAGTACACAGATACACTGTACAGTTAATGAAGGTTTTTACTTCCAGAAAGGTTTAAACAAAGTCCAAAATCATTCCAGGTTAATCAGTCAGTTTTTCAATCCAGGGATATTCCAGTAACAAAGCCCAGTGTCAAAAACAGTTAAGTATCAGACTTACATTAAATACAGTAATATCAGTTAATTAGGAAAAATGGAGCAATAGCAATACTTTCCAACAGAAGGAAATAAAGATACACTCTCTTCTCTTCTGAGACTCAGAGAAGACAAACCAGGTTTCTGGCTCCATCTTATGGCCATTTGAGAAACTACACCCAATTGCATGCTCTTGCATTCCCTTAAAGAGATAGTACTAAAATCTTTATCCTGGTTTATATATTTCTAACCCAAATACCTGTTAGGTGTTTCATATTCCAAACACAGTTAAAAATGATCACTGAGAGCATTTGTTGATGAATTTATTTTTAGTGATTAATAAAAGCCCTGAAACAATATTTTTGTATGGCTTTAAATATCCTCAGAGCTGATTGCTAAAAACTCAAACCAAAATGATCCAAATTTTAAAGTGTGTTTAAAGAGTGGAAGGAGAAGATATTGTAAAAGAAATCATGACATATGTCCTTCCTTCCTTCTTTCCTCCCTCCCTCCCTCCTTCCCTCCCTCAGTTCTTCTGGTTTTTTTAAGGCTACCTGAACATATTTTAGGTTTTGTAGGACAGCTTTTAACTATTTCCTGCCAAATATTCTACTATTGGTCAGAATAGATCTGGAAACTGAAAGGGAAAATTCTGACAAGTGAATGTGGTCTTAAGTGTATCTTCCTGTTCCAAACTGATTTGAGCTTGGCAAATTCAGTAGAAACCTAGATGTCTCTAGAAACATTGTTTTGAAAAGCATTCCATTTTTTGGGTTAGTGATGAAGATACTTTATATTACAAGAAAAAGAATCACCTAAAATCACTAGCAGGGACAGTAAGATTATGGACTTCTTCTTGGGGAAGTTCACTTTGAAAAAGGCATCTATTATCACACTCAGTATGTTTAAACATGTTTTTTGGATGGCAAAAAGAAAAACTGAAGAGATATCATATTGTATGATAATATCTGAATGATTCAAAAATCAAGATTGCTGGAAGCCAAAGTTGGTTTATTTAATCAAGATTGAACTAAGATGTACATTGCTCAAAAAAATAAAGGGAACACAAAAATAAGACATCCCAAATCTGAATGAATGAAATATTCTTATTAAATGTTGTTCATTACACAGTTGAATGTGCTAACAACAAAATCACACAAAAATTATCAATGAAAATCAAATTTAGCAACCCATGGAGGTCTGGATTTGGAGTGACACTCAAAATTAAAGTGGAAAAAAACACTCCAGGCTGATCCAATTTTGATGTAAAGTCCTTAAAACATGAGGCTCAGTAGTGTGTGTGGCCTCCATATGCCTGAATGACCTCCCTACAACACCTGGGCATCTCCTAATGAGGTGGCGGATGGTCTCCTGAGGGATCTCCTCCCACACCTGGACTAAAGCACCCCCCCAACTCCTGGACAGTCTGTGGTGCAATGTGGCATTGGTGGCTGGAGTGAGACATGATGTCCCCGATGTGCTCAATTAGATTCAGGTCTGGGGAACGGGCGGCCAGTCCATAGTATCAATGCCTTCATCTTGCAGGAACTGCTGACACACTCCAGCCACATGAAGTCTTGCATTGTCTTGCATTAGGAGGAACCCAGGGCCAACCGCACCAGCATATGGTCTCACAAGGGGTCTGAGGATCTCATGTTGGTACCTAATGCAATCAGGCTATCTCTGGCAAGCACATGGAGGGCTGTGAGGCCCCCTAAAGAAATGCCACCCCACATTATTACTGACCCACTGCCAAACCGGTCATTTGTTTTAATGTTAACCGGTCAAACCGGTCATGTGGCACCAGTGACGAATTTGCCAATCTTAGTATTCTCTGGCAAATGCCAAAAGTCCTGCATGGTGTTGGGGTGTAAGCACAACCACCACCTGTGAACGTTGGGCTCTCATACCACTCTCATGGAGTCTGTTTCTGACACAGCCACATGCACATTTGTGGCCCGCTGGAGGTCACTTTGCAGGGCTCTGGCAGTGCCCTCCTGTCCCTCCTTGCACAAAGGTGGAGGTAGCGGTCCTGATGCTGGGTTGTTGCCCTCCTACGGCCTCCTCCATGTCTCCTGATGTACTGGCCTGTCTCCTGCTAGCACGTCCATGCTCTGGACACTACACTGACACACAGCAAACCTTCTTGCCACAATTTGCATTGATGTGCCATCCTGGATGAGCTGCACCACCTGAGCCACTTGTGTGGGTTGTAGACTCCGTCTCATGCTACCACTAGAGTGAAAGCACTGCCAGAATTCAAAAGTGACCAAACCATCAGCCAGAAAGCATAGGAATTAAGAAGTGGTCTATGGTCACCACCTGCAGAACCCCTCCTTTATTGGGGATGTCTTGCTAACTGCCTATGCTATCCACCTGTTGTCTCTTCCATTTGCACAACAGCATGTGAAATTGATTGTCAATCAGTGTTGGTACCTAAGTGGACAGTTTGATTTCACAGAAGTGTAATTGACTTGGAGTTACATTGTGTTGTTTAAGTGTTCCCTTTATTTTTTTGAGCAGTGTATTTCTACCACATACTGGAAACCATTATGTACTTTTTGTTGATGCTCAGATTGAAATGTTAATGATTTATAGATTGACATATGTGTAAGGATAAGTTATGAGAAGAAAAGAGACTTGTATATAGTTTCATGGGAGAAAAGAATTACTAAATTTGTATGTGTGATGAAGATCCGAAGTCACTTCAGTTCATCATGGTAGAATTTCCGTTTAGTTAGCATTGTTTTTACAAAGTCCAACAGAGTGTTTTCATATCAATTTTAACACATAGCTTTAGTTCTTAGACAATAGTGCAATGAGTGGGTTTAAAAGGCATGCTAAACTGAATGCTATTATGGTTAATGTATGAAGCAAGCATGAGTAGGTAAACCTATCAGGATATAGTATAATTTATGTCTTTATCAACCTTCACTATTTTAGTCCCATTTGAATCTCTTGTAATAATGTGATGGCAAAGGAAATCTGTGAAGGTTCTCATGAAAACCTATTCTTATGTTGCCAGCTGAACAGCTTTCTCTTGAACTC
This sequence comes from Laticauda colubrina, assembly GCA_015471245.1. Taxonomy (NCBI): domain Eukaryota; kingdom Metazoa; phylum Chordata; class Lepidosauria; order Squamata; family Elapidae; genus Laticauda; species Laticauda colubrina. Next base: position 20,782,025 of record BLBF01000002.1, read on the forward strand.
TGTGTCAGTGGCAAGACTTAAATAAAAACACTTGCATGCTGTGGCATAAGGATATTTTACTGTTAAGTAAAGTTGTTAGTCAGCAGGTACCTATAAATTAGCTTCTCTTAATAAGTCTGCGGTGTGTGTGCATGTGTGTGTGTGTGAGAGAGAGAGAGAGAGAAAGAAAAAGAAAGAGAAAGAAAGAAAAATAAAGAGGCAGAGACAGAGATACAGAAAGAAAGAAAAGAAAGAAAGAAAGAAAGAAAGAAAGAAAGAAAGAAAGAAAGAAAGAAAGAAAGAGAAAGAGAGAGCACCAAATGCTGCTGTGCAGTTACTCAATTATGGAAAACAAAAACGATTTTCAGCTAGTAATTTCTCCTGATCAGTCTCTTCTCCTTCTCCTTCCCCTTTCCTTCTCCCTTTCCTCTCTCCTCTTCTCTCTTTTCCTCCCCCTTCCCTTCTCCCTCTCCCTTTCCCTCCCTTCTTCCCCTTCCCTCCCTTCTTCCCCTTCCCTCCACTCTTCCCTTACCTTCTGTTGTTTCCATTTCTGTGGTTCTTTTTTTTTTTTTTATGATAGTATGCCATTAATATGAAGTTCTAGCTTTTAAAGACTAAAGTGCTATAATCAACTTCTCTGCTTGATTTTTAAAAAAGTGTTATTTCATAGCCAATTTACAGCTAATGGACTTTTTATTTTGTTTATGATTAGATTAACAGGAAGCTTTGTGCCGGATTTAATCGTTAGCATGAACAATCAGATGTGGCTGCATCTTCAGACCGATGAAAGTGTGGGCTCAGTTGGTTTCAAAGTTAACTACAAAGGTAACTGTAATCCTATTAGAAATTCAACTAAAAAAGGAACACAAATCTTGACTTTCCTTTGGAAATCTGTGTTGTTTAAAATATTTGTTATGAATACAGAACTAAACAGAATACACATACATTTTTTTAAATAGGATATGTTATAAGTCAATGTGAGTGATTGCCTATAATGTTTCTTTCTTTTTCTCTTTTCTGTCTGCAGGTTTTAGCAATGGGAGCTTATCTTAAAATTGCTAATATAATATTTGATTCTAGGCATCTCAGATGATGAATATGCAGTTCTTTTGTCTTTAAAGGAATAAAGTCCAAGGCATTTTTATGCAGACTCAAAAAGCCATGCATCAAATATTTATTTATTTTTTCTTTTAAAGAATGATTCAGGAGGGGAGTTATAAACTTTCTTGGACGTGTCTTTTGCTTTTCTACATTATATATGTTTTTGCATCGAAAAGAGAGGAGAAAGAATCCTTCTGGATTTGTTTCTGAATAGCGGTGTGAGTTATTGATCTTATGCAGTGTACCTGATTAATATTTCTCTTCAATTGGTTGTAGAAATGTATCCTGGAAAGAGAGTGGAAAAGCTACAAGGTTCGCTGATGACTAAACTGTCAGTAACACAATGCTCTAAGCAAGCAGACTTGCAAACATGTTCCTGTATTGAATCAAGGGAACATTGCATACACTTTACTCCAGTCATTCTTTAAAAGAAAAATTCTTTTTGTGTTTGAGTTTCTGTGCTATTCCTGTATTGTTGTAATGAAAGCTAGAATTTGGCAAATCCACTTTTCTTTCCTCCTGTGGGGTAGAAAGTAAAATTGCTAGATCCTTATATAAACATGCTTAAAGCTTATTATGAAAAATCTTTACATTCAATCGTTTTCATATTTGTATAAATGTCCTTTTATTCTTTGAGTTTGCATATGAAATAATGTTCTTGCTTTTGAAACTGGTGTCAGAGGTACCCATTTGGTAGAAATATAGTCCTCTGAGAAATAGATGCTCCAATTATTATCATAATTCTCAAATACCTTAGAATAGGGGTGTCAAACTCAAGGATCCAGCCCACGTGCTGCTTAGATCTGACCTGTGAAGTTGGCCTGGAAACAACAAAGGACTGGCCCATGGTGCCCCTGCTAGTGAAAATGGAGGGACCATGCAGGGCATGGGGAGATCGTGCAGCCCATTTTTGGCCTGGACATTCTCCTGCAGCTCTCTGCCAGCCAAAATGCAGCACAGGGGTATGTGTACTCCCTACCCCATTTTGTCTGGCAGGGTGCTGCAGGAGGCCATCCAGGTTGAAAACAGGTCCCATATGCCATCTTTCCTGTCCTGCTCCCACCCTACCACCCTGTGGAGGACAACTACAATGCCCTCAAATAAATTACAATATTTTGGATAGCCACAAAAACAAACTAACAGAAAAAAAATGCATTCTATAACAGATCAATTTACAGTTTTCACAAAGTCACAAATACCCAGGCTCATGTTATCCTACATCAGACAGATTAGTAATTCTAGAAAAGACAGTAATTCTGAAAAAGATGGAATAAAGAGAAGAAGAGGACAACCAGCAGCAAAATGGACTCTGTTATAATATGGATAGGTCACTGTTGGAGATTGAATGATCAGATTGAAAGCACATAATTCTAGTAAAAAAATCTATGTCATTGCTAAGCATTGATACTGGGTTAATTACTTTGACACTATCAAGATGCAATTTTATTGCTTTGGGTTAGTTTTGGTAATCCTAAATTGTTTTTTTTTCCTATTTGTTTATATTAAATTGGTCAATATGGAACATCAAACTGAAAATCATGACACTGTGTGGCTAACGTGATACTAGAAAGTACAAACCAACCAATATAAAAACAACAACCAGAACAGAATGTATTTCATATGGAAATTACAGAAATTAGCAACCAAACTATCTGAACTCAACTAACTTCTCAATCTTCATGTCTGAGAATGCAGCTATACTGCAAGTCATTCCAGAGAAAGCAATATCTGCTTTAAGATATTGCATACAGATGTTCCATTATACATGATAAAGATATTGCACAGTTAAAATAGCTAATCAAAATTTCATAGGAGAAGATAATATATGCTACCACTATACAAATGACTACATGGAAACATTATTTTCAAAGATCTTTAGTGGAAGTAGATTGATTTTGTTAAATTTCCATTTTTGTTAAGCTGATCTGGTAAACTTGGGGATTTTTTAAAAAATAATTCTCAGGTAATATCAGGTGTTGTCTTATAATTTTACTTTTCTATGTAAAGTCAATATGTAATTCAATCAATGTAATATTACTTATATTATCTCATCTGTTTGAGAAATTCCCAAGAACAGATTGGAAGAAGGCAGAGGGGACCAATTTATACAGAACTGCAATGAGATTGAATGTACCAAAATAATAGAGGAGTTTAATAGCATGCATATCTAGTGCAATTTATTTTTACTCAATAACAATGTTTTATAATACACTTCCAGAATGAGATTTATGAAACTATCACATCAGAGAGCAAACATGTTGCCTAAATTTGATTTGAGACTTTTTAATAATCTAAATATCATGCGTTATAACATGGTTGCTTTTCACTGCACAGATGTATAACTCAAATCATGCAATTGCCAATGTTTTGAAAATACTGATGTACAGATGCTATTTTTATTGGAAATATCCAATGGTGTCATTATATAATCAAGCTATGTTATTGAAATATATTCTTAGTTAATATATTACTTGGGTCTATATTCCATGGCATTGTGAATGTGTTTTGTAAATAGATGCCTAGGGCATGTTTAATTATTCATAAAATTGATTGTTTAATTAATGTTCTACAAAGGAGATTTTAATATGTCACTCTCCACTTTATCTCACAGCCTTTTAATGAAGTTACAAAACAGTGAAACAGATTTTTTTTTTTTTTGGTTAGAAAAAATGTTTGTAATAAAAGGACAGATATACATATATTATAATTTTCTGGTCTTTCTGAGCTGAGGATAGCTCTGAATTTTAAATACAATACTGAAAAGAATATACATGTTGTAATTAGACTACCACCTGGAAAATAATTACATTACTAACTTTACATTTATATCTTTAAAAATTTCTATACAATTTAATATATATTGAGAAAAGGATGGAAGCATTGCTACAAATAGCAGGCAAAATAAAGCAAATGTCATATATTATGGTGATGACAAATAGAGAAATGAAATTATGTCAGGAAATGCCATAATTTCCATAAAGACTGCTACCCAAATGGGATCCTAAAATGTTACTGTGATTCTGTTTACAAATCACTGCTAAAATATCCTATACAGAATTAATTTTGAATTATTTTGACACCACTCAGAAACAGAATGGCAGAAAACAACTAATGATCCACAATTAATTAATTTAACAAACTAAAACTAAATCTTTGTTATAGATTAACAAATTTAAATATTTAATGTTAATTACTTAGTATTTTACCATTGGCTTATTTAGTATACATTCTTTCTATTTGTGTGATTGCTGGTAAGCATAAGCAGAAAAAGATTTCTGTGTGCATGTATAATTTGTCTCCAAAGGGTTTATTTGTTTGTTTCCCTTCCCCTCTCCCTTCCCTCCTCCTCCTCCTCCTCCTCCTCCTCCCCCTCCCCCGAGAATTCTCTCTCTCCTTCTTTTAAGAGAATTATGAATTGTTCCTCTGGAATGTATAAATCTGGCCATTCTGGGATTGTCCATTAGTTCAGTATGAATAAATATTCTGGAATGGAAAATGAAAGTTTCAAATGTCTTTGGACTTTTTTAAGCATAGATTTATATGATAAGAAGAAAAAAATGGAATGGTTTGAATTTTCATGGAATACTGCATCTCTGGGATAGAACATTTTGCCCATTAATAGAGAGACAGAATACATATCAACAGAAGGTTGATACATGGAACAGTGTGTTACAGATCAGTTCTGCTATAGAATACAAATTCTAAACAAACTGGATCATTATAGGCTCTCTGAAGTAGTTTTGGTAACTTTGTGTCCTTTTCTTTTTCATGATTTCTTTGATATTATCCTGTTGCTTCATCGAAGACTGGAATTTGATAAGTAGGTTATCAACCATTGGTCTGCCTTTTTTATGGAGGCAGAATGATTAATACTTTGTGCAGGAAGGATTGATTGTGATGCTGTACTGAAATTTGTTTTTACTCCAATCACTATGCAATGATGCATTCCATTACTCTATTCTGAATAAGTCAAGCCTTTGCTTTAAATTATTTGCTCAAATTGCAGTTTATAGAAGAAGATGGTTTTTTTTTTCCAAATTAGGCCTGCTGGAATAATATCCTAGAAAAATGACTACATTTACAGATTCCTGGCTTGCATCTGGGATTAACTGCATTTATCAGTATTGGTTGTCAGAAATATATCTGCTGCATATAATATAGAACATGGGTTGCATATACAATATACAACACAAGTGAAAACATTCAGGTGGACATGGATATGATTCATAATTGCAGATGTTCTCATTAGTTTAGAATGATGAAGCACTGAAGGTTTAGTTTAGAATGATGAAGCATTGAAGGCTGGTTAAACTGATTTTTTGTAACAAATTAAGGAAGAATAAAAAATAGGACCCTTTCAGACATATCTATCTACTTTCTCTTTGAAATACAACTCCATAAAACATATTGTAAAAATTGTAGTTGTGTGATGGACGTGGAAAATTATATTTCTCATTATTTTGTCCACATTTCACAGGAAGGTAGATTTGTATTTTTCTTCTTTCTTTCCTCGATGTAGTGAAAGTTATTCAGAAATGAATATAATCTTCAAACTGCTTTAGAATTTCATATTGGGAATCTTTCTGAGTTTCTGCAATTTATGCATAAATTTCTTTAAATCACCTAACAATAGATTCCAAGTTGTATTTTAATCATTTTTCCTATTAAATTTAAACCTGTCTATGAATATCATAATGATCAATCAAACAAGAAATAATTGACATGGATATAGAGGGGTTCAAATGGTTTCATTTTATTTTGTTATCATAAATTCCATGCATTTTTATTGTTTAATTTTAGAACAAAGATTATAAATATTGAAGATTGTCCAGTTAATTGCTTTTATTATTATGAGCTGTCTGTGGGCACTTTAGAGAGGCAGTTTGTTTTAAGGTTAAGTTCTAGACCTAACTTGGCATGAAGCTAGTTGGTTAATTTGGGGCCATTAATTTCATCTCATTCCATGAAAGAACACAAGAACAAAATACTTATGAAAAATCTTGCCAAGAAAATTGGCAGGAAAGGCATTAAAGAAAACCCTCCAATGTTTCCCCGTAATCTCTCCCATGTCTCCAGTTATGAGCACTCATTCACCAAACATTCAAAAGTACACTGAACAAGGGAACTTCTGACCAGTTTGAAAAGTGGCAGTCATCACAGCATCCTCACAGTCACATGATTATAATCTGGGCATGCCCAATTCACAATCACAACATTGCAGTGAACTACAATGATATGATTGCCTTTTGCAATCTTCCCTGCTGGATTCTCACAAGCAAACTCAATGGGAAAGCCATAAGGGAAGGCTGCATGTTGTCCCTGTAAATCACACTTGCTGCCTCGGTGCCCACTTGCACTTCCCCTTATGTTCCTTACCTTATAAGCCTTGGTGGGCAGTGGATAGAGTACATACTGCAGATTACTTCTGCTGATTGTCAGCTATCTGCAATTTGGCAGTTCAAATCCCACCAGACTGAAGGTTGACTCAGCCTTCCATCCTTCCAAAGGGAATAAAATGAGGACCCTAATTGTTGGGAGCAATATGCTGACTCTGTAAACCACTTAGAGCTGTAAAGCACTATGAAGTGGTATATAAGTCTAAATGCTATTACTATTACCTGAGACTCCCACCTGTTCCTATTTAATGACCTTCATGCCCTAGGATTATAATGGAAACCAGGTCTGCCAGTATTGCTATTGCTAAGCATTACCTTACAATCACATCCCTTAATGGCAGAAATTCCAGTCCCTATTGTTATTATAACCTGAGGACTAGTTATAAATCATGTTACTTATAAAAGAAAGAAAATAAACAAATTCTTCAGCTATGGTTACAGACTTTTGACAAACAGCTTCTCTTTGCTGCCTTTTAACTTGGATTGGTTATCAGTGTTAAATGTCTTTACTTTGCTACTGAGAGTAAATATCAGAGGGGGGGGAGGGACAGACTCTCTAATAACTGTGTAAACAATTCCTTCAAGGGCTATTTTGTTTATTTATTTTTTGTTTGTTTGTTTAGGCTGCCATCTAAAGTCCTTCCATTTCATTACTTTCATATACACATTCCTTAAAGTTTCTGTGAAATCAATCTCACTCTTTCAGAATTTCTTTTTTTCTTTTTTCTCTAAGGTAAATAAGGCAGACACCCATGTGTTCTTGGTAGTAGCAAGCTCAAATTATTGTCCATGTCTGGCTTGTGAGCCATATTTCTACCAAAGCCATATAGTTGTAAAAGGATTGGATTTCCTCCATAGTGAAGAAATGTTTAAGATTTTTTTTTTCCACAAAATGGAACAATTGTGAATCTTGTGCTGTTTCTCAAACAGCTCAAGTTAAAACTTGCTCAGGTGATTCTCAGCTTCTGAGGATTGCAGGGATACATCAACATCATTTGAGTGGCAACAGTATAGAAGTAGTGCCATTGTCAGCTTTGGAAGTCATATTAGCACCAGAAGCTTCCATGCTGCCACATTCTTGTGCCTGGAAATTTGGGAGGGGGGATTTTGTAAAGTGTTTGTAGTTAGACATAGTTCTTTACAGTCAAGGTCATGTTATTCCTGCACCTAGATGAGGAGTGGTTTAAGGCAGGGGTCCCCAACCACCGGGCCCCGGACTGGTAGCGGTCCATGGATCATTTTGTACCGGGGTGCAAAGAATGAATAATTTTGATTAAAATATGTATAAAAATATGTTTTTAGTAAAGAAATAGTAAAGAATCCCTTTACTATTGGGGAAGAATTGATTTTGCCGGTCCTAGAAAAAGTGCTTCTGTGTGAAACTGGTCCCTGGTACAAAAAAGGTTGGGGACCACTGGTTTAAGGGATGTCTCAAATTGGAACAGATGGTAATTGGGCCATGTGATGGAGTGATGGGTGCAGGGGATAGATTTTATTATTTTTAATTATTGGAGGAAAACCTGGAACTCTCAGATTTGGGTTTCCCCAGATGTGCTAGTATGACAACTTTAATAAAATGGAACTTTGAGAAAATGCCTGTCTCAGAGTTTTGAGGTTGGAATTTGTTTCCCTGGAATGCTGACAGCCATGTTACTTTTCCCCACCCCACCCCATTCCCATTATAGGGGAATGTGTGAATCAGGTATTACACATCAGTCACACAAGAAGAGAAATGTATCCAAAAAGAGAAGCCACCTTCTGGTTGGGGACTCAATTTTAAACGGATGTAAATTTAGGAAAGGATATGGAGGTTTTGAAAGAGGTCAGGTGTCTGCCAGGTGCTACTACCAGCAGAGACAAGGGATGTATTCTTAAGATAGTCAAGAATGCCAGTAAGGACTGTGATGTTGATGCTATTATACATCTTGGTACAAATGATCTATTCCAAGAGCATGTACTTTCTGTGCAGAAAGACTTCCAGACCATGGGATATGAACTTAGTAGTATGGACTGTAGACTTATCCTTTCAGAGGTTCTACTAATATACAAAAAGGGAAAGGCCAGTGAGTAGCAGAGTTTAATGTGTGGCTAAAGGAATGATGTAAAAGGGAAGGCTTTGGTTTTATGAGTCATGATGTCTGCAGCTGGTCCAATGAAAAACTGTACAAAAGAGATGGTTTGCATACATCAACGAAAGGGACTGAGTTACTTGGCATTAAATTCACAGATTTTTGGGATAAATATTTAAACTGAACAGTGGGGACAAAGAATTAATGGATACAGAACATTTCTGTCCCCAGCAATCTAAAATTAATAAAGATATCAGTGCATGTAACATCGATGTTTGTGCATCTAATTTCAAATTTGCTGCCAAACATTTAATAGTGAGTGCCATACCATGTGCATAAATCAAACAGGTGGCAAGAAAGTATGGGCAGTCAGCAGGGGTGGGATATGACAGGTTTAACTACTGGTTCGGGATTTATGATCTTCCCTGCATGCTGTGAGATGTGTGCCTGTAAATCGTCATCAGCATGCTGTGTGCAGAGACGCAGCCTTTGAATCAGCCCTCTTTTCCTGCTTTTTTAACTGCAGCTGTGCCTAGTTCGGCAGATGAAGTTGAAAAATCAGGAAATAAAGATCAGGTAAGAGCCCGGGTGGGTGGGTGGGCAAAAACATCAGCAGACATAGAACCAGTTCTATGTGTGCTGCTCTTCAGAGCTACCAGTTCTATGGAGGTGGACAGAACTGGTAGAAACCCACCCCTGGCAGTCAGGAACAACACAGGTTATGTAGACAGTAAACACAGCATCGGACATAAAGATCTCAACTGCCTGTATACAAATATACAAAGTGTGGGGAACAAACAGGGTGAACTCAAACTATGAATGCATAAAGGTAGATATGATATAGTTGGAATAATAGAAACTTGGTGGGATGAACCCCATGATTGGAACATACTGGTAAAAAGATACAAACTATTCAAAAAACCCAGACCCCATAAAAGAGGGGGTAGAGTTGCACTGTATGTAAAGGACCACTATATTGCTACAGAAATGCATGAAACCAAAGATGAAAACCCCCTAGAATGCATATGGGTCAATATATATATATAAAAGAATGACATGGCCATAGGTGTATATTATAAGCCACCCAATCAAGCAGAAAAAATAGATTTTTTTTTGCCAACCAACTAACAAACATATGCAGCAAACACACAACAACAATAATGGGGGACTTCAATTGTCCTGATATCAATTGGAAAACTAATTCTGCACCAAGTGAGAAATCAGATACATTCCTAACCAACCTAGCTGACAACTTTGTTCTCCAAAAAGTAGAGGATAAAACTAGGACAGCCATACTGGACTTAATTCTAACAAACAGAGAAGAAGTGATAGAGGAAGTTGAAATTGCAGGAACCTTGGGTGAGAGTGACCATGTCATTCAGCAGAATTCACCCCACCCCATCCAATCCAACATCACTCAAAACTAGGCATGCATGCCCCTAAATACCTCTATTTCAACCACAACTGGCCTTAAATGCAAGCTATTCAATGCAAGAAGCCTTGTAAATAAAATATCTGAAGTTCTCCTCTTTCTCTCTGACTCCATTACCACAGTAATAGACTATCATGTTCACCAATCAGATCGTGAAATCTGTAGAGGAGGTGGTGTTGCTATCTTCTATAAAAAGTCCCTACATCTAAAAAGCACCCAAGTTACCCAGAAGCTTGCTATTCCTGAGACCATTGTCTGTGAACTGTCCTTAAATATCACATTTCCATTCTTACTATGTTACAGAGCACCTGATTATGTCATCGAACATGCAAACAAGCTAAATACTCGACTAATATGGGCAGCATCCTGCCCACACACTTTTATCTTTCTTGGTGACTTCAATCTACCTCATATTAACTAGACCCTTAACAAATGTACAATTGAACCCACACATGCAACCTTCTACAATGCAGTAACAAATCTGGGACTAGAACAACTAGTAACCAACAACACCAGATTTAACAACTGCCTCAATCTCATCTTCTGCAATAGTTTGAATTCAATTTACAGAATACAAATTAAAGAACTATTTTCCAACAGTGATCACAACATGATTGACTTTTGTCTCAACATATGTCCATACAAAAACCATCTCAATGATGGAATCCCCAATTATAACTTCAAAAAAGGCAACTATGATCTTATAAACAATGATCTCTCATCCCTTGATTGGCAATTTCTATTCACTGGATGCAATACTGTAGAAGACTATTACAATGTATTTTTGCTTGAAGTCAAAAGAATCTTCATGTACCAATAACAATTCCCAAAACCAGAAAAAAACAAATCACTCATAACAATAAGGAAGCTTCAATCCAAAAAGAAATCACGCTGGTGGAAAAACAAATCTGGTCACTTTGCCAACTTCAAAAGCTGATACAAAAATTTATGCCACCAGATAAAAACTGCACCAATTATCACATTAAAGAAGAAGAAAACCTTCTATGCACCAATTCTACCCGCACTTTCTAAAATTTTGTAAACAACAGACTAAAAGACTCAAAATCCATCCCACCCCTGAAAGGACCTAATGGTAAAGACTGCAATGACGACACAATTAAAGCTAACCTCTTGAACACATTCTTTGGCTCAGTATTTGTAAACAGCAATGGATCATGCCCAGTATTTCCTAGTTGAACCACAGACAACTACAATGATCTAACACATATCGATTTTACAGAAGACATTGTTGAAAAAGCACTATACAATCTAAAACGATATCTATCTATTGGACCGGATGGAATATGTGCCTACTTCTTAAAAAGGCTATCCACAGCCATAGCCGTGGCACATGGCTCAGCACAATCTTTGAAAAATCTTTCAGGACCAGCTCCTTGTCAAAACTATGGTCACAAGCCACGGTCATACCCATCTTCAAAAAGGGAGACCCCATCCTGGTTGAAAATTACAGACCAATCTCTTTATGCTGCATCACCTGTAAAGTCATGGAATCAATTATTAACCAATCCATCATCCTCCACTTAGAAACAAATAACCTACTCTCTCTCTAATAAACAATTTGTTTTCAGAAAAAAACTATCATGTAATCTGCAACTCTTACACTGCAAAAACAGATGGACTACACAACTTGATCAGGGCAAAGCAATAGGCATAATCTACATAGACTTCTGTAAAGCCTTTGATTCAGTGGTACACAACAAACTACTCCTAAAACTAAAATCTTATGGTATCTCTGGACATCTGCATAACTGGATAGAAGCATTCCTGTAAGACAACAAATGGTCAAAATTGGGAGTGTACTATCAAATTCTGTACCTGTCAACAGTAGTGTCCCCAAGGCAGGGATCTAGGGCCAACTCTTTTCCTACTCTACAGAAATGACCTCTGTGATCATATCAAGAGCAACTGCATTCTCTTTGTTGATGAAGTAAAGCTATTCAACACCACAGACAATACTGCCACCCTTCAAAAAGATTGTGACTATGTATCAAAATGGTCAAACAAATGGCAACTTCAAATCTCAACAAATAAATGCTCTGTGTTAAGAATGTAAGTCACGTAACAGCTATTTCGGTTGGAAATATATAAACCAGGATAGACATTTTAATACTGTCTCTTCAAGAGAATCCTAAAAGTGTAATTATGTGGTTTCTCAAATGGACATAAGATGGAGCCAGAAACCTGGGTTGTCTTAGTCTTAGTCTCAGAAGAGAATGTATCTCAGTGAGTCTGTTTTCCTTCTGTTGGAGAGTATTGCTGTTCTGCTGAATTGACTGATATTCCTGGATTTGATGTAAGTCTGATACTGAACTGTTTTTGATACTGGACTTTGTTATTGGATTATGCCTGGATGAAAACTGACTGATTTAAACCTGTGAATGACTTTGGACTGCTTATTTGGAACTTTGCTTCACATTTCTGAAAGTAAATATCGACCTTTACTGTACAGCGTATCTGTGTGCTGTGTGTGTATTTTTCAAACACTTCTCTCAAATATGTCTCCCTGTCTATGTTTATTCTCCTAGAGAGGAATTACCTCAACATTCTGTCCTACATATTGGCAAAATAGAAATAAAAAAAATCAGAAAATAAAATACAGGCTGAATAGTCAAGACCTTGTTGATGATCCAAACTCTGTCAGGGATCTTGGAGTACTCATCTCAAATGACCTATGTGCTAGAGCCCACTGTAACTACATAGCCAAAAAGGCATTATGAGTTGCTAACCTAATCTTACATAGCTTTTTCTCTGGTAATATTACACTATTAACTAGAGCATACAAAACATTTGCTCGACCAATATTCAAATACAGCTCATCAGTCTGGAATCCACATTACGTATCTGATATTAAGCCCATGTCACACTGCCCAACGGATGCAAAAAGGACACAGCGGACGAGCAAAATGTTCCATCCGTTGTTATCTGCTCTCAAAAGGGGCAAAAATTTGCATAACCGGAGCGGATAACACAGACGCAGGGAGGACGCAGGGTAGATGCAAAGCGGATGCGGAACGGAAGCCCAGCAGATGGAAGCGGATGGGAGCGGATGGCACGTCTGTTAGGCTTCTGGGGGACCTCAGCAAAGTGGACATGGAACGGATAGAGCGGATGCAGAGCGGACGCCGAACGGATGAAGCGGATGCACAGCGGATGCACAGCGGAAGCCTAATGGATGCTGGCGTTAATTGCGCATGTGGGGAGGATGCATTGCGTCAGCCCCGCAGATATAACGGAAGCAGCTCGGAAGCAGGTCGCCATTCAGAGGAAAGACCTGCTGCCAGACGGATTGGCTGTCTTGCCTGCCCTGCCTGCATGTCTGCCTGCCAGCCTTGCTGCCAGCCTTGCTACCAGCCTTGCTGCCAGCCTCCCTGCCAGCCTCCCTGCCAGCCTGCCTGCAAGCCTTGCTGCCAGCCAGTCTGCCTGCAAGCCTTGATGCCTGCCTTCCTGCCAGCCTTGGTTCATGTCTGCCTGCCAGCCTTGGTGCCTGCCTGTCTGCCAGCCTTCCTGCCAGCCTTGGAGCCTGCCTCCCTGCCAGCCTTGGTGCCTACCTTGGTGCCAGCCTCCCTGCCAGCCTTCCTGCCAGCCTTGGTTCCTGCCAGCCTCCCTGCCATCCAGCAACCCCACAACCATGCGGAAGCACAGCAAGCCTCAGCCATCTGCTGCCAGCCCTGGCAAGAGGGACAGGGCTACCATCCCGCCCCCTGGCCCTCAGTCTGGTTCTGCTGGGGCTTCTGCAGCATGGGCTCGCTCTTCTGGGGCTGGGGCTTCTGCTGCTTCTGCTGCTTCTGCTTCTGGAGGAGCTGATGACAAGCACTCCAGCACCAGCCACCTCCACAGCACCTGCACCCTTCACCCCTGAGACTGAGCGACCAAGAGGAGTGCCAGAGACTCATTTCTGTTTTATAGCTTGTTGTTAATAAAGTCTATTTTTGATTCACACACTTGCTTCATTTCTTTTTTTTAATAAAGTCTTGGTGGAAACTTTTAGAAATGGTTTAAGCCTTTGCATGCTTGTGGGATGGGTTAAGATAGCTGTGGGATGAGTTGAGATAGCTGTGGAATGGGCAGGGATACCTGTGGGATGGGTAATAGCTGTGGGATAGATAAACCTCCAGTGCAAGCATAGTGGGACTGTATGGTCCACCCTCCCAGGTGGCACACCTACGGCCCTTTATTATCAATAATAATGTAATAATTATCCACACATGTCAACACAAACACAACTCTTTATTAAACGCCCTGTTCATTGTAAGCCAACCAAACATACATGGCCCAATCTCATCCGTGTGATGAGACAGGCTGAAGGAAGCATCCATTAAGCATCTACCATCCTGTCTTGCCACTCCACTGCTCCAGCTGAGGAGTTGCACCATTGTCTCAGGAGGTTGCGCTGCTTCTTCACTTCATGTGAGGCTCTGTTGGGGCCTTGCACATCCTCAGTGTCGATCAGGTTTCGCCCTTGCCTTCATTCCCCAGGCTCCATGTCCCCATTGCCTTGCTGGAGGTCCACGAGCTTGTTGTGCAAGACTGGGTAGCGGGTGCGCATGAGATTGTGTAGGATGCAGCACGCTTCCATGATCCTCCTCACAGTCTCTGGGCAATGCTGCATGGTGGTGAGAAGTACCTGGAACTTTGGCCAGGATGCCAAAGGCATTCTCCACCACCCGCCTTGCCCTGGACAGCCTGTAGTTGAAGATCCTCTCTTCATGGGTGAGGAGTCTGGAAGTGTAGGGCTTCATGAGGTAGGTTATGAGGGAGAAGGCGTCATCCCCCACGATGAAGTAGGGCACATCTTGTGTGTCATTGGGCAGGGGTTCTGGATCTGGGAAGCCCACGATGTGGTTGCCTTCCAGCTCCTCCTTGAGGTGACTGGTATTGTATACCTGGGCATCTGAAGATGAGCCGTTGCCTGAAGCATCGATGTACATAAACTTGTAGTCAGCATCGACCATGGCGAAGAGAATGATGCTGAAGAAGCCCTTGGAGTTGAAATAAGTGGACCCCGACTTGACTGGAGATTTGCAGGCCACATGCTTGCCATCTATGGCTCCAACGGTGTGTGGTAAGTTCCACTTCTGATACCACTGCTCTGCAACTTTCTTCCATCCTTCTTCAGTGGAGGGGTACTGGAGGAGCTCCTCCTTGTATTCTTCGATGATGGCCTGCACCACTTCTTTGACCACAATGCTGATGGTGTTGGATGGCACCCTCCAGCCGTACTGCATGCTCCTGTAGGAGGTCCCTGAGGCCAGGTGGCGCAGGGTGAGTGCCACCTTGAGCCCAGGGTTCAGGCTGGGCCGGAAGCTGGTGTTTGCTTTGGTCAACCTGGGTGTCAGCCGCTGCACAACTTCGTCAAACGTGGCTGGAGGCATCCTCATGAAGTTCTGGAACGCCCGAGTGTCTTCGTTCTTGAGCTCCACCATCAGCTTGTTGTAGAGTCCATCCTCTGCTCTTCAGATCCAGACTCTTTTTGGGTGGCTCCTTTTCTTCTCGCAGTATAGTTCACAGAGCCTACAGATGGCTTCGCACTGTTGCAGAACGATGGTAGCTGCCAAAAGGACTGTGTTACAATCCATGGTGGACATGACTGGATGCTGTGGAAGAGGAAGAGCCAGATGAAGGCTGCAGAGGTCTGCACAGCTGGGCTGCTGTTCTGAAAGTGAGATGCAGGCGAGTTGCTCCCCCTTTTTATTGGCAGTATAGGTTTTCCGCTAGGCATCCTCTAGGCATCCTCTAGACATCCTTAATATCCGAGATAGGTCCCCTCTGCGGATGTTTTTTCCATTTTAAACGCTTTGTTTCTGTTCTGCATCCGCTAGGCATCCGTTCTGCATCCGTTCTGCATCCGTTCTGCTTCCTCCCTGCGTCCGGGCGGATGCGAGTTGCGCGGATGCGTAGCGGATGCCTAGTGGATATAGAGGATGCATAACGGATGTGTAACGGATGCCTAGCGGATGCGTAGCAGATGCAGAACGGACGAACTGGATACATTTTCCGCGCAAAAGTTTTGGGCAGCCCAAACCTTTTGGAGTGGGTGAAACGTCCATAAACGGATGCTGGACAGATAGAGAGGAAGCCAAATGGAGGCAGTGAGTACATCACGTTTTCGAACGGATCACAAGGTTTTTTGTCCGTTTTACATCCTCTTTGCATTCATTGGTTCAGTGTGACATGGACTTGAGAAAGTCCAGAAATATTTCACAAGAAGACTTCTCCGCTCCTCTACTTGTTGCAGAATACCTTATGCCACCAGACTCGAAATTCTACATCTAGAAAACCTCGAACTACGCCGCCTTCAGTCCGATCTAAGTATAGCATATAAAATCATACATTGCAATGTCCTATCTGTCAATGAGTACTTCAGCTTCAGCCATAACAACACAAGAGCAAGCAATAGATACAAGCTCAAGGTTAATCACACCAAACTTGAATACAGGAAATACGACTTTAGCAACAAAGTGGTCAATGTCTGGAATACTCGACCTGAACTCTGTGGTTTCTTCCCCAAATCCCCAAAACTTTAACCTTAGACTGTCTACTATTGACCTCACCCCTTTCCTAAGAGGACTGTAGGGGGCGTGCATAAGCGCACCAATGTGCCTACCATTCCTGTCCTATTGTTTCTTTTATTTTTGTTTATTTTTCTTACATGTATCCATGTATTCATTACTATGTTTTTGCTTATCCCTATTATCTTAAATAAGATATAAATAAAATATGAGCCAGCAGTGTGCAGCAGCTGCCAAAAAAAGCTAATGCAATCCAAATTGCATTAACAGAGGAATACAATTAAGATCAAGTGAGGTACTAAGCCACTCTATAAAGCCTTAGTAAGACCACACCTAGAGTACTGCATTAAGTTTTGGTCATCACATTATAAAAAAGATGTTGAGACTCTGGAAGAAGTACAGAGAACAGAAACCAGGATGATTAGGACATTGGAGACTAAAACATATGAAGAACAGTTTCAGGAACTGGGCTTGGCTAGTCTAGTGAAGAAAAGGAGCAGGGGAGACATGATAGCAGTGTTTCAATATTTAAGAGGCTGCCAAAGAGAGGAGGGGGTCAAACTATTTTCTAAAGCACCTGTAGGCCAGACAAGGAATAATGAATGGAAACTGAACAAGGAGAGATTTAACTTTCTGACAGTGAGAACAATTAACCAATGGAACAGCTTGCCCTCAAAAGTTGTGGAAGCGTCATCACTTGAGACTTTCAAGAAGAGATTGCACTGCCATTTGTTAGAAATGGTGTATCCCGCTTGGGCAGGGGGTTGGACTAGATGACCTACAAGGTCCCTTCCAACTTTGATTATCTGTTATCTGTTTACTGTAGTGTACAACTCAGAGGCTTTCTGGGGTCTCCTGGTACTAGCATGTCTCAACCTGGTTATCTTTTATGGATCAAACTGTTTGCTCCCATCATATTTTAAATAAAATTTAAAAGTAATACATCATATTGATAGCCTTCTCCTATATGTCTTTCTAATATGAGGCATTAGAACTCTCCTTGTATCCAGCAAATGTTGCTGTCTACCATTCTTGTTTGGGTTATTAAGAAATATAAACCAAGATTTTGAGGAGCTACCATGATAAGAAGGTCAGAGCTGCTGCCTCATATACAGAATTTTCCATCACTTTTTATCCAAGGCAAAACAGAAATGATAACATTTTATCACCTTTCCCAAAGCTTGAATCAATTTGATTGATCCATTCACTACATTTTTTAATAAGTGTTAAATGTTCAGCATGTTAGAAGAATATCCAGTCTTCCATGAACCAAACTCTCGGTGCCTTGATTACTTATGCACAGAGTCTATTCCATTTTTTTTTCTTCTAACCTTTGAACCCCCTAAATAGATGAAATATTCTACTTTTTTTCTACTTCTGTACCTTCTAAGAGCTTTCCCCAAGCTTATCCTTTTTAAATAAAGTAGAGCTAATTTTAGTTCCATTATTTGCAATAGATCCTTGAAAGCTGATAGGTTTAGCTCTTTTCAAAATAATTAAGAGACATAAAAAACAATAAAACTGGGGAAAAAAACTCATTTTAAAATGTTTCTTTGAATTCATATAAAACTATATCTCCTGGTCCTGACTCACCTTCAGAAGCTCCAATATTATCATAATTCCATGATTCCCAGCTAAAAATTATAAATTTGAACAGCCTCATAAATAACATTTCCAGCTGTTGGCTGGTTCAGCACAGCCAATGCTAACAATTTGTAAATTCTCTTGTGAATGGTTTCAGTGACTGCTTTTTGGTTGCCAAAGTGAGACTGGTAAGGAAGTGTTGATTAGAAGCAATAAGGACCATATTTCAACATAGATCCAAACTTAAAAGTTATTGGAGCCTTATTCAGTCTTTCAATTAGACAGGAGATTTTATATTTCCAACAACTTGTTACCAGTTTTCAAACCAATCTCATTATTTAGCCAACACTCTTTCTGGCAAGAACATAAATACAAAAAATGCAATAATAACAAAGAATAGGTCTCTAGTCTCCTCTGCTATAACTCAGTTCTGAATTATCACAATTCTCCACACCTGTTAAATGATTTCATTTCTGTTTATTTTAGAAAATGCACATGGAATATAGTCTCTTATGTTAGGTGGTTTACACAAACATCAATGATGGTCATTAAATACCACTCTGACTGGCCTGGCCCCATCTGTTCTCTGCCTCCTGAGTCTCAGCTGATTGTCTGGGTCTTCTTTTGTTGCCCTGCATAGGAGAACCGAGCTGGAAATCAAGTTAGTGGGGTGGGGAGGGAATGGGATTTTGCAGTATCCTTTTCCTGCCATGCCCACCAAGCCACGCCAAGCCCACCAAGCCATGCCCACAGAATTGGTAGTTTAAAAAATTTGAATCCCACTGTCTTGCTTATTTATTTTTCAAAAATTTTACTCCCTGCTCAAAAAAAAATCCTTATACAAATGAATTTCAGATCCCCAGGGCTCAGATCCCATGCTATCAACCTAGCTGGAAGAAGGATATCTTTTTTTTTTTTTTAAAGTGAAACTTAATATCTCTTTTTAACAAAAAAAATGGAATATAGCTGAGTACTATTCTTATTTTCCCATATGGCTCAGAGCAGGATAGACAGTCTGTAATCTTCAAACAATTGTTTCAGTCAAGTATCTTCCTTTTCAACTTGCTGAATAGGAGGAGGGAGAGATGATATTATGTCTTGACACCTTTTAATTCTATTCCAATTCAAAGTGACTTCAGTGGTCTTTGATGCTCATTGAGCTTGCTTGTTTGCTTGCAGGCATTTTATATCTGGACTAGGTAACATTAGAAATGTTAGAGAGTGTGGGGTTTGCTTCCTGTTTATATACAGTAGTTTTCTCTACTTGTATTGGGAGGGTACCCCTTCTTGGTTGTTCCTTGACTACAGTATTGTTTCTGATTGTTTCTCTCATGTTAATCCCTGCTTATCTTGATCTCGACTATTGGAAATAGCATGGTCTTTCTGTTTCCATCTAGTTGGTGATGTGTTTTTTTTTTTATTATTATTATGATTTCAGTGGCTTCTACATTACTTTTGAAAAAATGTGTCCTTTAGCAGGACAACTAGCTTTACAACTATGAATATATGGAATGTAATACATGGAAATGCAGTTGTTAAACTGGAGAATCATCATCATAATGTCAAAAATATGATCAGGATACATGTGGGAAGAGGAGATATCAAAAGAAAGTGTGGCTTTTTGTCCAGATGGCCAAGATTATTTTGAACAAAGTATAAGATTATAGTTGTATGTAGATCCTTCCCATTGTTGGAGAAATATAATTGATAAAATATAATTTATTCTTCTCTTTCTTTTCTTTCTCTGTGTTTTTTTTCCTCATGCTTCACACTGATCGATCTTTTTTTCTGCTTTCCATTTCCCTTTACTGCCTCTCCTTTTATTATAAAGAGATCTAGTTAGTTTAATAATGATTTTACATAGATTTGAGGACAATCACTTGAAAGCTTTTTCCTGTACAACTGGAATTTCTTGTCTTCTTGTTCTACTAAAACAAAAGTAAAGCATCTACTACACACTTTATTTTGCTCAGTAAAGCATGTAGTGTGAGGAAAAGAAATATCTCATGTGAGTTGCTAATTTGGAGATACATCATATTTCATTTATATTGTTATGTTCATTGGATCCAATGCAGTAATTAGATCTGATTACAAATAGGAATTCATCTTGGGGCTTCTAATAATTTCAGGTGATGAATTATCTGAAAATCCATCATGGATCAAACTAAAATAATTATTTCAGCCGTAATTGAGATAATTTATACATGCATGATAATTCTGGCAATGTAAATCTTAAAGACTTTCTTTTTTCATGGGATGTGCATGTTCACTTGCACCATTTCCTACTTTTCAGATAAGAGGTGCTAGTGCTACAGTCAGTATCTTATGATACTTGCATTTCAATTCATATTCTTAAGACAGACTCAAATGTGTATAGTTAATGTATTAATTGATAACTTATGTCTTTTAAAACAGAAATTGAAAAAGAAAGTTGTGGAGATCCAGGAACACCTTTGTATGGCATCAGAGAAGGAGATGGGTTTTCCAATCATGATGTATTGAGGTTTGAATGCCAGTTTGGATTTGAATTGATTGGAGAAAAAACTATTGTTTGTCAAGAGAATAACCAGTGGTCAGCAAATATACCTATATGCATTTGTGAGTATAAATTAATATATTCCAATAATTTCTAACTTACTGTATGTATATATTACTGAAAAACTATTTTAAACTAAAATCTTTTTTGAAACATTTTTATGGTCTCACCAAACAATATTTGGTCTTCAAACTTTCAGTATTTGTACTGTATCTTATGCATAGAGCAACCAAGATCATTGGGGGACTGGAGGCTAAAACATATGATGAACGGTTGCCGGAACTGGGTATGGTTAGTCTAGTGAAGAGAAGACCAGGGGAGACATGATAGCACTGTTCCAATATCTCAAGGGCTGCCACAACGAAGAGGGAGTCAAGCTATTCTCCAAAGCTCCTTAGGGCAGGACAAGAAGCAATGGGTGGAAATTAATCAAGGAGAAAAGCAACTTAGAACTAAGGAGAAATTTTCTGATAGTTAGTACAATTGGTGTACTATCTGATAGTTAGTACAATCAGTGGAACAACTTGCCTCCAGAAATTGTAAATGCTCTCATACTGGAAATTTCTAAGAAGAGATTGAATAACCATTTGTTTCAAGTGATATAGGGTTTCCTGCCTAAACAGGGGGTTGGACTAGAAGACCTCCAAGGTCCCTTCCAACTTATTCTATTCTAAATATTGGGAGAAAGGGCTTAGAAAGTCAATTTTAATTGGGTTTTTATCTCTTTTCTAATTTCTTTCCTGACTTTTGACAGTTCCTTGCCTATCTAATTTCACGGCGCCAATGGGAACTGTTCTTTCTCCTGATTACCCAGAAGGATATGGGAATAATTTGAATTGCATCTGGACAATCATTTCAGACCCTGGAAGTCGCATTCACCTTTCTTTCAATGATTTTGACCTGGAATCTCAGTTTGACTTTCTTGCAATTAAAGACGGTGATTCTCCTGATTCTCCAACCCTTGGCACATTCACTGGAGCTGAAGTGCCATCCCATCTGACTAGTAACAGCCACATTTTACGCTTGGAATTTCAAGCTGATCATTCAATGTCAGGCCGAGGATTTAATATCACCTATAACAGTGAGTAAATGTGTTTATTATGTATTTAATAATTATATTCATGGCCTTATTTATTAATATTTTTCCCCGGAGGGGGGGAGGGAGGAAGATGAGAGAGAGAGAGAGAGAGAGAGATTGTTAGTATTATTAGTATTCAGATCATATTAATTAATGGAAGAATTATGATGTCTTCTGGTTTCTCCTTCCTTCCTTCCTTCCTTCCTTCCTTCCTTCCTTCCTTCCTTCCTTCCTTCCTTCCTTCCTTCCTTCCTTCCTTCCT
>BLBF01000002.1:20812215-20843214 GCA_015471245.1 Laticauda colubrina
GTGTGTGTGTGTGTGTGTGTGTGTGTGTGTGTGTGTGTGTGTGTGTGCTGTTCAGCTTCCTTCCTATCCCACGTCATTGTAGTGCTTTTAAAGTTGTAGCAACGTTTCAGCAGAATCTCATCCGCCATCATCAGGATTCTGTATAGAGTTTCTATACAGAAGCCTGATGATGGCAGATGAGATTCTGCTGAAACATTGCTACAACTTTAAAAGCACTACAATGACGTGGGATAATACCCGAAGGAAGCTGAACAGCACACATGTAAGTACCCGCGAAAACTTAAAAAAACAAATATAGATATATATTCACCTACAATGGACAAAAATACAAACAAATAGAAGGAGCACCCATGGGATCACCCCTCTCACCTGTCATCGCAAACCTCTACATGGAACACTTTGAAACACAAGCTCTAGAAAAATATGATTACAAACCCAAACTCTGGCTTAGATACGTAGATGACACCTTCATAAATTGGCCACACAGGAAAGAAAAATTGAACAACTTCCTCACACATGTCAACAGCCTACACCCCAAAATACAATTCACCATGGAAACAGAAGCCAACAATCAACTTCCCTTCCTAGATGTCTTAGTATACAAAAAATCCAATGGCTCCCTAGGACACACCATCTACCAGAAGAAAACACATACAAACTGCTATCTACATGCACACTCACACCACCTCCCAGCACAGATCAATTCCAACCAAGACACTCATCTCCAGAACAAAATGCTTAGACGACAAACAACACTTAAAAACCGAACTATACACTCTTACTAATGTACTAACAGCCAATGGATTCCCAAAAAAGAAGATTACCCACCTAATCCAAAAAGAAACCCCAACCAAAAGCCAAGACAGAGAACAAGAGAACGGCAAAGCCCTCCTCCCAGATATAAAAGGCACTACAGACAAAATCAGCAAGATCCTCCAAAAACACAACATTAAAACAGCATTCTGCACAAACAGAAAAATATCCACCCTCCTAAGAAACCCTAAAGACAAAATCGAGTTAGAAAACCAAGGAGTATACAAAATCCCTTGCACTGCTTGTCCCACCACATACATTGGACAAATTAACAGAAGAATAAGTGCACTCCTTGAAGAACACAAGAACTCAATCAAAAAAGAAGAACTGACCTCTTCCCTGGTCCAACACCTCAAAGCCACAGGACATGAAATTGACTTTAAAAATACCAGAACTATTGCCAAAGCCGAACACTTCAACAACAGAATAATCAGAGAAGCCATAGAAATAGAAAAACGCCCACACAGCATGAATAAATGAGATGATACCTCCTGCCTACCAACCATTTGGAATCCTACCCTCATTAATAAACGAGTACCTAACATGAAGAATGACACCAGACCCACACCCATGAATGCCACAGAAGATGCTACCACCACACTTCCATGTAGAAAAAAGACTCACACTCACACAGAAGATGAGACATGACCACGGACCAGAAGCTGTACCACAGCTGCAGCACTACCCGCTTCAAACCCTTCTGACCCATACAAGAAGTGAACTTAGACCCACCATGAAGATGTGGCATGACCACAAATGTGAAGCCAAACAACAGGATCACAGCTCACAGCTCAAATCCCCTTGCAACTAAAACTAACCTGAGCACAATCAAGCCCCCACCAGAACAGAACACACCCCTAGCCAATCAGAACACAGCCAAACCCCCAACCAATGAGAACCCAATCAGAACACAGCCAAGCCCCCACCCAATCAAGTCACACCCCCACTAGCAGTTAAAAGGAAGAAGCAGCTCTAAGCTCACAGTACTCTGAGAAGCACAGAGCAAACATAAATTCATTTAAACTATAAATTCACTCACCAAAAACAACACCAACTATAAAAACCTCCGATCTTGTCCTGACCTAACCTTACAGCAACATGCCCACTCCTGTATACTACGAATAGAGCTCAAAAATCATCTAGACAATGAAGAGAAGGACCTGTACATTGATTACCATGCAGACTATATCAAAAGAAAGTCACACAACCCACAACTCAGCATCCAAACCTTCTTCAACCAATCCACCATCACCCAAGATGAGGCATGCATGCCCTCAACTACCTCATTTCAAACTACAACTGGTGTTAAATGCAAGCTACTCAATGCAAGAAGCCTTGTAAATAAAATACCTGAATTTCCCCTCTTACTAAATACTAATAAATTTGGCATCATATTTGTCTGTGAAACATGGCTCAACACATCTCTTCCTGACTCCAATACCTCAGGAAGAGCCTATCATGTTTACCAATCCGATCGTGAAATCCATAGAGGAGATGGAGTTGATATGTTCTATAAAAAGTCCTTACATCTAAAAAAAATCCAAGTTACCCAAGAACTTGCTCTTCCTGAGCCCATTATCTGTGAACTGACCTTAAATATCACATTTCCATTCTTACTGTGTTACGGAGCACCTGATTATGACATCGAACATGAAAACAAGCTAAATACACTACTAACATGGGCAGCATCCTGCCCTAAGACTTTTATCTTTCTTGGTGAGTTCAATCTACCTCACATTAACTGGACCCTAAATTAATGTACAACTGAACCCATACATGCTACCTTCTATCATGCTGTAACAAATCTGGGACTGGAACAACTAGTAACCAACAATACTAGGGTTTACAATTGCCTCGATCTCTTCTTCTGCAATAGTTTGAATTCAATTTATGGAATACAAAGAACCTTTTTACAACAGTGACCACAACATGATTGACTTTTGTCTCAACATATGTCAACACAAAAGTCATCACAATGACAAAATCCCCAATTATAATTTCAAAAAAGGCAACTATGATCTTATAATCAACGATCTCTCTTTCCTTGATTGGCAATTTGTATTCACTGGATGCAATACCGTTGAGACCATTACAACATATTCTTATTAGAAATCAAAAGAGCCATCAAACTATATGTACCAATAACAACTCCCAAAACCAGGAAAAACAGATTACCCATAACAATAAGGAAGCTTCAATCCAAAAAAAGATCACTTTGGCAAAAAAATAAATCTGGTCACGTTGCCAACTTCAAAAGCCAATACAAAAATCTATGCCACCAGATAAAAACTGAATTCACTAATTATCACAATAAACAAAAGGAAAACCTTCTACGCACCAATTCCACCCATGCTTTCTACGATTTTGTCAACAACAAACGAAAAGACTCAAGGTCCATCCCACCCCGAAAGGACCTAATGGCAAAGACTGCAATGACGACACCATCAAAGCAAACATCTTTAACACATTCTTTGGTTTAGTATTTGTAAACAGCAATGGATCAAGCCCAGTATTTCCTAGTCAAACCACAGACAACTACAATGATCTAATACATATCAAATTTACAGAAGACATTGTTGAAAAAGTATTGCATAATCTAAAACCATCCCTATCTATTGGACCAGATGGAATACGTGCCTACTTCTTAAAAAAGCTATCCACTGCCAGAGCCAAACCTCTCAGCATAATCTTTGAAACATTTTTCAGGACCAGCTCCTTGCCAAAACTATGATCACAAGCCACAGTCATCCCCAGGGAGACCCTCGCCTAGTTGAAAATTACAGACCAATCTCTTTATGCTGGGTCACCTGTAAAGTCATGGAATCAATTATTAACCATTCCATTAGACTCCACTTAGAGACAAACAACTACTCTCTAATAAACAGTTTGCTTTCAGAAAAAACTATCCTGTAATCTGCAACTCTTACACTGCAAAAACATATGGACTACACAACTCGATCAGGGCAAAGCAATGGATGCAATCTACATAGACTTCTGTAAAGCCTTTGATTCAGTGGTACACGACAAACGACCACTAAAACTAAAATCTTATGGTATCTCTGGACACCGATATAAATGAACAGAAACATTCCTGTCAAACAGACAACAAATGGTCAAAATCGGGGGCGTCCTATCAAATTCTGTTCCTGTCAACAGTGGTGTTCCCCAAGACAGTGTTTTAGGACCAACTCACTTCATGCTCTACATAAATGACCTCTGTGATCAAATTAAGAGCAACTACATTCTCTTCGCTGATGATGTAAAGCTATTAAATACCACAGACAATACTACTCCCCTCCAAAAAGACCTTGACTATGTATCAGAATGGTCAATCAAATGGCAACTTCAAATCTCAACAAATAAATTCTCTGCCTTACATATTGGCAGAAAAAAATAAGAAAATAAAATACAGGTTGAACTGTCAAGACCTTGTTGATGATCCAAACTTTGTCAAGGACCTTGGAGTACTCATCTCAAATGATCTAAGTGTTTAAGCCCACCATAACTACATAGCCAAAAAGGCATTAAGAGTTGTTAATCTAATCCTACATAGCTTCTTCCCTGGTAATATCACACTACTACCTAGAGCATACAAAACATTTGCTAGACCTATACTTGAATATGGCTCATCAGTCTGGAATCCATATCATGTATCTGATATTAACACAATTGAAAAAGTCCAGAAATATTTTACAAGAAGAGTTGTCCGCTCCTCTACTCATTGCAGAATACCTTATGCCACCAGACTTGAAACCCTAGACCTAGAAAACTAGAACTACGCCACCTCCGGTCCAATCTAAGTATAGTTTATAAAATCATATATTGCAATGTCCTACCTGCAATGAATACTTCAGCTTCAGTCATAACAATGACTGAAAGAGCACACAATAGATACAAACTCAAGGTTAACCGCACCAAATATGACTTCAGCAACAGAGTGGTTGCCATTCACACACTTAAAAGGGTACCAAAAGTTAGTAAGAAAGATGTAGAAGGTTAATGGACAGATTTGAATTAATAATTAACCTGAAAAAGTATGGATATGATCCATTTCCTGCCTCGTGAGTCCTACTTAAAATGGATGCTAAAGGACTGTTTTATTCTTGTTAACTATAGAATAAGCCAATTAATCTGCTAAGTATCATTGCTGAGCAATAGAAAAATATAGTTCAGTAATCACTCACAATAGCCAGAATTTGGAGGTACACTTTGATAGATCTCTGCATGCAAATATTGAGCCATAGTGGCACAGTGGTTAGAATGCAGTACTGCAGGCTACTTCTGTTGACTCCCAGCTGCCAGCAGTTCAGCTGTTTGATTCTTACCAGCTCAAGATTGACTCAGCCTTCCATTCTTCCAAGATCACTAAAATGAGGATCCAGATTGTTGGGGGCAATATGCTGACTCTGTAAACCACTTAGAGAGGGTTGTGAAGGACAGTGAAGCAATATGTAATCTAAACCCTATTGCTAGAAAGCTAAACTTTTCTAATCAATCAACATGTATCACTCTAAGCCTCTGAATCCTGTGGAAGCCAATTTATGGTAAAGAAAACAATAAAAGTCAAAAAAATAGTGGCACTTACAAAAGGATTTAACTGGAGGCAAAAATTATGATAGCAACATTGTGGGTTCATGACTAAACCTTTCTGTATGAGCATTGTAATGTTGCACTTTTGGTGTGGAATGTTGTTTTCCTCTTCCTGATAAAAGCAGAAAGCTCCTGTGGATGCTACTGCATCATGAATCTTTTGGCTCAGATAGGGTTTGTGACAGCGTAGCATTTTTTAGCTTTTCGTAAACTCATATTTTGCTCAAAGTATCCATAAAAGCAATATTTTGTGCTATTTCTCATACAAAATGCCTGATGAGTTTACATCAATCTTAAAATGGCTTGATTGGAGTTATAATTATGATGATTTAATTGCAGTTGACTTGTCATGTTAATTATATATATTATATGAGTTATTTCTTTTGATCACAAATCACTAGTTTATGCTTTTCTATATGATTATGCTCCCATAATATTATTTTTTTTGTTAAAATTCAAAGGGTTACAATATGATGAATCTTCTTTCTATATAAATTTCTGGAATGATTAGGAATTGTCCAAATAAGGAAGGAAATAGTCAAACATTTTCTTGCCTTTTACTGGTGAAACCCTCAATGTAAATTGTTCTAATCCCATGGAATGTTCCTCCACATCTTACCAGAAGTCTCTTGGGGAAAAATCACCACTAAAACCTGTAACCCAATATATCATAACTACATTGTGTTACATTTAACTTGTGGTAGTAAAATAGTTAATTACCCAGTGCTTTAACTGATTTTTATTGTGACTTGTTTCTAATTAACCTCGTGACCCAACAACCTAAAGCCCATGTCACACTGCACCAACGGATGCAAAGAGGATGTAAAACGGACAAAAAAGCTTGCCATCCGTTGGTTCACGCGATGTACTCACTGCCTCCGTTTTGCTTCCTCTCTGTCCGTCCAGCATCCGTTTATTGACATTTCATCCGCTCAGAAAGTTTTGAGCTGCCCAAAACTTTTGAGCGGAAAATGTATCCAATGCGTCCGTTCTGCATCCTCTAGGCATACGGGGGACATCCGTTCTGCATCCATTATGCATCTGCTATATCCACTAGGCATCCACTGTGCATCTGCACAACTCAAATCCGTTCCAGCGGTAAACGGATGCAGGGAGGAAGCAGAACGGACGCGCAGCGTTAGTAGCACGGATGGAGAAAGGATGAAAGCGGATGCAGCTCATCCGCTCTTCATCTGCTCTGCATCCTCTACGAATCCTCTACGCATCCTCTATACATCTGTTCTGCATCCTCCATACATCCGCTCTGCATCCTCCCCACGTCTGTTCCTTTCCGTGTTATCCGCTCTGTTTATGCAAATCTTTGCCCCTTATGAGAGCAGATAACAACGGATGGAACATTTTGCTTGTCCGTTGTGTCCTTTTTGCATCCGTTGGGCAGTGTGACATGGCCTTAATATTATAGAATCTTTTTAAACATGGTTGGCTTTTTAAGGTTAAGTTTCCTGCATGGACTTTGTGTTGGAGCGATTCTATCACATTAGAGTTACAGTATGTTTTTAATAGCAGTCTTTAAGGTCTTTGAACACCAAAACAGAAATATTTTATTCTGGGAAAAGAAACCTAGACTTAGGAGTGTAATCTTTTGCATATCTATTCAGAATTAAACCTTGTTTAAATCAGATTTCTCAATAAGTGTGAATGACTGTAATTGCCAAAGGCTGGAATGTATGGAAATCTGCTCTTAAACACAATGACACTGCCATAATATTACATGTGTATTGACATCACAATGCAAACATCATTTAACATACATTGATCACAATATTGTATATAAGTATATAAAATCTGAGCTTGGATTGTGGCATCATAACCTCCATTTGTAGCCTTTGTGATGTCCAACTGTGTTTATGCTATAATCCATGATTATTATTGTTATATATATAACATATAAAATCACAGTTTTATACAGATCATGAGCTAGTGTTGGCTTTCAAATGCATCGTGTTCTTCCCAACAATTTAGGACATCATAATGTGTCAGTGTAGTATCTGAGTAGACCTAAGCAATGTTGCTTTTTGTAATTGACCAATGGAAATTTTGCTCTTGAATGATGGTGATCTTGTCAATGTCAATGTTTTGTGTTTGCATACAAAGAGCCTATTACTATAGGTACTATCTTTGCCTACTTTTGTCAAATATGTTTTACTATTTGCAATGTATTGTATATGTTATCTTTTCCAGCTTTTTTATCTTCTATTCAGTAGTTTCCAGGTATTGCTATGTCTGCTTTTTTTGTCTTTCTTATTGAAAGTTTATTCATTTTTTATTACTTTGTTTATTCTGTGATCCCACAAGTTCTTGTTTGCAGGTAAGCAGTATTTTCTACAGATATCCTTATGTACCATTATTGTTCCATTCCATTGCTAGTCTGTGTGATATTCTTGCAGTAACTGGCTGGATAGTTATAGTTTCTTTAGCTTCTTTGCAAAGGAAGAATTTTCTGTCAGTTGTTCTTGTCTCAGTTCTGATTTTGTATGCATTTGTTCATAAGGCTTGGCCATATGCAGCCAAAGTTAGCCTCTCTGTGTGTCTCTTTCTTCAATTTTACTGCTTTTAGCCATTGCCAGGTCTTATTGTATCCTCTTGGCTTGCTAGAAGTTTTTTAGTGTACTAGTTGTCTACTCTGCCTTGCCAGAGCCCTCTTCTAATCTTAATTAACTTTATTGTAGACCACTTTGGTCTCTCCCATATTCAGTAATTTTTCACATTGCAGTAGTTTCTATGCCTTTTCTTCTTCAATATCCTTCAGATATTTCTTCCACTGACTTTGGATTTTAAACTTTTCTTCATTCTCATGATGTATTTATTTCTAACCTTTTTCTTGACTTCAGTACCCTTGATTTTGTCAGCTTGAGGGATAACCCAACTATTTGTAGTGATGATTTTCATTCAGACTCTCTTTCCATAGGCATCTTGATTCATTCAGTTTTAACTATTTTTCCCTTATTGATGATGTGGGTGGTGTGACACATTGTCCAGTCAAAATTTCATTGTAATATCTTGGCTCTATATACATAGAGTGTTTAATAGCGATTCTATTTCAGGTGGTATTTTTACATTCAGCTTCAGGTTATGCATGTAAAGGAGGGGAGATAGCCTGGCAGATGTTTTTTTCATATTTAATAATTTAACTTGTGCAGTATTGTTGACCAAGGAATCAGGGCAACAACAAACAATAGTGATGATGATGAATCTTAAAGATTTCTCTCTGGATACTAACCTCTCCTACTCTTTCAGCATTGGATTATAAAATGTGTCTTCCTTTTGTAATTATAAAAGTAAACAAATATTTGCATAAATCATGTTATCATAAATGGGCTCCCCTCTGGCAAATCCACTGCCAAACTAAGCAAATCAAAATAATTTCAAATGAGAATCATTGATAGATCTGTTTATGCATATAACTAGTAAGAAAAATGTGGAGCATAAAACATGTGGGGAAAGACATAAAAAAACAAGAGAAACATACAAATCCAATATTGTATAACAACAAAAATATACATGCTTTCAAAATTTGTTGCAACTGCAGCTTCTAGGAGTTTTAGCTATCTAAGAAAATTATGGGAGTGGTAAATTCAGCCTTAATATGCAATGTCATTCTTATCTATCAAATGTACTTTTTTCCCATCTTGTTCCTGTCTTTATTTATATCCATTATTAAATTTTGGTTCTCTTTATATGATTCGATATTCCCATGGTTTATTCATAGTAATACTTTCCAAATAAAAGTTAAGGCAATAGAAGTGCAGCTCAAAAACTTGAATGTATCCTTAGGAGGTGACTCTCTTCTTGTTTCTTTGACCAGAATGCCTTTTAATTTAGAGATACTAATGAATAGAATAAATTAGCTTGTTTGTTTTGTACAACCCAAAGATGTTTTGTTTTGTTTTTACTTTGTTTATTGTTCATTCTTTATACTGTGGGATGCAATTGCCTTTTTTACATTCTTTGTTTAATTCATTCACAGCACCTTGTGGAGGCAATTTGACGGGATCATCAGGTTTTATTCTTTCACCAAATTTCCCACATCCTTATCCCCATAGCAGAGACTGTGACTGGACTATTACTGTTAATAATGACTACGTAATATCATTAGCTTTTATCAGGTAAGTATTTGCTTAGTAAAATTTCAGTAATATACTCATTCAAGATTTCTTTATTTTCCAAAGATGCTTTTTCAAAAGGGAACTGGACTTTCTTTGATTTTCCTTGAAGATGTTTTGCTTCTCATCCAAGAACTCCAGAACTGAAGAAGCTTCTTGGATGAGACACAAAATATATTCAAGGAAAAACAATGAAAGTGTAGTTGCCTTTTGAAAAAGCATCTCAGGGACAACCATAACCTAGATGACTGAACATTTCCATAGACATCTGTTTGGTTTGGTTTTGTAAGTCTGATAAAATATCTGCTTTTCAAATCCAATCACTGTTAGCTTCCAGAGTAACACATTTAATGAGGTTATCATAAATGTTTTTTTCAGTTCTTATGAGACACAGCTGTTGAGATACTTGCTCAAAAAATTAAGAGTTATATATTAAGACTCTTTTGACTTTAGTACTTAGAGAATGATTGCATCACCATTAATTTCTAATTAATTTCTAACCTGTTCATTTGTCAACTATTTCTAGGCAACCTAGAAAATTCATCAATAGCAATAAAGCTAAACCTCAAAATTAAAGCTTTTCTGCTGTTCTTTATATCCTGGTATGAATATTTATCACTCCATCAATACTAAATATCTATAGCAAGGCAAAAAATGAATAGTCTAGAACACAACTAGATCAACTGGGGAAAAGTGTTTGTTTTATTTATTTGTTTACTTAAACATTATTTCATTGCTTATTATATTTCTTGTCTGCCCTTTGGTTGAAATTCCCTGAGCAATATCCAATTAAAAGAATAAGGCAATACAATTAATGTACCCAGAAACAGTGCAGGGAATGAATTATGCCAATCAATAAAAGCCAGCCAAGCCATAAAAAGAAAAATAAAATAAAATTGAACAGCTATTATGAGAATGTTAGGTATCTTGGGAAAATCTTTAAACCGATAAGACGCCAAAACCAATGCTTGATGACTTGCCTGTTCAGAGAATTTAGGATATTTTGTATGTGAGATACGACTTGTAAATATATTGTTTTATTCTTTTGCTGAAGACTTGGGGGAAATTATAAGATTTAGATCTAAGACTGTTAGAAGAGTGGCAATAGGCACTGATTTATTTTCTGGAAGTTCCTTAATTATAACATGAAGATCTCCATCTGCCTTTTTAATTTATGAATATATAGCACATAGAAAAATGTATCCTATGAACAATACTCTACAAAAGCAGTTATCAGGGAGTTGGTGAGTTCATTGAAACTGACTTCATTTAATCTTAACATGGATTTGCAATTCTCAATGGCTTTGTTCAACCCTTTGAATCTATGCATTCTAGCTTTTCCACTATTAGGCAAGTTTAAAGAGTAAAGAATCAAGCTTAATGTCCCCTTTACTATAACTATAATACTGACACAAAGAATATAGTTTTCACTACTTCTAAGAAATTATAGTGTCAATGGTAAGTTTGAAAGAAGAACATAGCCTGAAATAGAACATAGCCTGGTGCCAGGTATGTGGGTGGGTATAATTAATAAATTAAATAAAGTCAATCACTTAGTCAGTACTACCCTTCTTGTAGGAGGTTTACCTTACTACTGTAAATGGGATTAGGCTAAAGAGGGGTTTTATTTGTTTTGTTTTTATTTTTAAGAATGTTGGTAACATTATCCTTCTCTTTTATATTAATTAGTAGTTTATGTAAAATAGGTTTATTTTTAAAACAGATTTGGTAAAGAAAAAAGACATATTTACTATTTTTACTTTTTGGTTAACCCAGATTATCTTCTTCCTTGTTCTAAGAAATCTTCTCCCTAGTTTTCTTCTGAAGTGCATCCATGGTGTGAATACAGAATTTGTGCCTCTGTTTCTGTCTCTTATACAATAATTTTAGTGCAATCCTGCCTTCTAATATCCAATGTTATGCTTCAGAAATTGTAGTTCATAATTGTTGTTGCATAAAGATGAAGAAATACACTGAATTTGAATACAGGTAATCCCCCACACATGATCATAACTGAGCCCAACATTTCAGTTGCTAAGTGAATTTTGCCCTATTTTACAACCAGATTCATTTAACACAATTGTTAAATGAATCTGGCTTCCCCCTTGACTTTGTTTGCCAGAAGGTTCAAAAGGTAGATTTTTTTTGTCACTTTGAATGTACACTAATCAGCACACATTAAAATGAAATTTCATTGCATACAGCTCTCAAAGGGTCGCCACCTCCAATATACACAACATAAACATGACTAAATACATACATACGTACATACATACATACATACATACATACATACATAATTTTGCACATACCCACATATATTATAAAACACAGAGAAACAACACAGTCTACTTTGGATGTATATGTGTACATGGTAAGAAAATAAATCTAGTGAGTTTATCAGATGGATGACATAGGGAACAAAACTGTTACAGAATCTGGTAGTACTGCTAGAAATACTTCAAAACCTCCTCCCAGAGGAGAGCAACAGAAACAGACCATAAAGTGGATTTGGGATCACATAGTACATCTAAGCAGTATACTGAATAACAGGAAGTAAGCTTCCTATCATCCTCTCAGCTCTCCTTACCACTCTCTGTATGAACTTTCTATCAGAGGCACTGCTGTCTCCAAACCAAACCATGATGCAATTTGTTAAAATGTTTCTCAGTTGTGCCTCTGTAAAAAGTGACTAGGACAGAAGGAGAAAGATGTGCTCTCCTCATCTGATGCAGGAAATGCAGACACAATTTGAGCACATGACCCCAGGATATTGCAACAATTATAAATGAATGCCAATTGCCAAGCAGGGTGACTTTTGATCACATGATCCTGGGGAGGCTTCAAGAGTTGTAAGTGTCATTGTAATTTTGAACAGTCAGTAAATCAATGGCTGTATGTCAAAAACTACCTGTACCATGTTGCATATTGTATGGCATGAGAAGCTGCTGGTGCCTGTTCCTTGTGGACAATGATACCTGAAATAGATAGGACAATGTTGAGTGAAATGAATGTCATGCTACTATATAACAATGCACCTTTAAGTATCCAGTGCATGATCAGGAACAGGTGAATAAGATGGAAGCAATATGAATTATGCTGAGTATTTATGATGTCATATAATTCAGCTCATAAAGTTTTAATGCGGACAATCTGTATCTTTGGTTCCTATACTAAAATAGGTTTACAGCTTTTGGAAGAGATGAATGTTTGAAATTAAAGGGAAATGTTATCGTCAGATTAAGAGTCCATTTTATAAACCACATATTTACATACTACCATGGCTTAGGTGAACAATGCTGTCTAAAGGCCCTGTCACACTGCCCAATGGATGCAAAACATTTGTAAAAAGGACACAGCGGACAAGAAAAATGTTCCATCCATTGTTATCCGCTCTCAAAAGTGGAAAAAATTTGCATAAGCAGAGCAGATAAAACGGAAAGGAACGGATGGGGGGAGGACGCAGAGCGGATGGAAAGCGGATGCGGAACGGAAGCCTAGCGGATGGAAGCAGATGAGAGTGGATGGCACATCCACAGGGCTTCCGGGGGGCCTCAGCAAAGCGGACGTGGAACGGATACAGCGGATGCATAGCGGATGCACAGCGGATGAAGCGGATGCACAGCGGAAGCCTAGCAGATGCACAGCAGAAGCCTAATGGATGCCTAGTGTTAATTGCACGTGCGGGGAGGATGCATTGCATAAGCCCCACAGATATAATGGAAGCAGCTCGGAAGCAGGTCACTATTCAGAGGAAAGACCTGCTGCCGGAGGGATTGACAGCCTTGCCTGCCCTGCCTGCAAGCCTTGCTGCCAGCCTCCCTGCCAGCCTCCCTGCCAGCCTCCCTGTCAGCCTTGGTGCCTGCCTGCCTGCAAGCCTGCCTGCCTGCCAGCCTGCCAGCCTTCCTGCCAGCCTTGGTGCCAGCCTGCCTACCAGCCTTGGTGCATGCCTCCCTGCCAGCCAGCAACCCCACAATCATGGGGAAGAACAGAAAGCCTCAGCCATCTGCTGGCAGCCCTGGCAAGAGGGACAGGGCCACCATCCCACACCCTGGCCCTCAATCTGGTTCTGCTGGGGCTTCTGTAGCACGGGCTCGCTCTTCTGGGGCTGGAGCTTCTGCTGCTTCTGCTTCTGGAGGGGCTGATGATGCAGGGGATCAGACAAGCACTCCAGCACCAGCCACCTCCACAGCACCTGGACCCTTCACCCCGAGACTGAACGACCAAGAGGAGTGCCAGAGACTCATTTTTGTTTTATAGCTTCTTGTTAATAAAGTCTATCTTTGATTCACACACTTCATTTCTTTTTTTTAATAAAGTCTTGGTGGAAACTTTTAGGAATGGTTTAAGCCTTTGCAGGCTTGAGGGATGGGTAAGGATAGCAGTGGGATGGGCAGGGATACCTTTGGGATGGGTTAAGATAGCTGTGGGATAGATAAACCTCCAGTGCAAGCATAGTGGGACTGTATGGTCCACCCTCCCAGGTGCCACACATATGGCCCTTTATTGTCAATACTAATGTTATCATTCATCCACACATGTCAACATAAACACAACTCTTTATTAAATGCCCTGTTCATTGTAGGCCCACCCAACATACATGGCCCAATCTCATCAGTGTGATGAGACAGGCTGAAGGAAGCATCCATTAGTCATCTATAATCCTGTCTTGCCACTCCACTGCTCCAGCTGGAGTGTTGCACCAGTGTCTCAGGAGGTTGCACTGCTTCTTCCTTTCACGTGAAGCTCTGTTGGGGCCTTGCACATCCTCAGTGTCTATAAGGTTTTGCCCTTGCCTCCATTCCCCAGGCTCCATGTCCCCATTGCCTTGTTGGAGGTCCACGAGCCTGTTCTGCAAGACTGGGTAGCGGGTGCACATGAGATTGTGCAGGATGCAGCAAGCTTCCATGATCCTCCTCACGGTCTGTGGGTGATGCTGCATGGTGGTGAGAAGTACCTGGAACCTGTTGGCCAGGATGCCAAAGGCGTTCTCCACCACCCGCCTTGCCCTAGACAGCCTGTAGTTGAAGATCCTCTCTTCACGGGTGAGGCATTTGGAGGTGTAGGGCTTCATGAGGTAGGTTGTGAAGGAGAAGGCGTCATCCCCCACGATGAAGTAGGGCACATCTTGCGTGTCATTAGGCAGGGGTTCTGGATCTGGGAAGCCCACGATAACATTGTGTTCCTTGAGGTCACTGGCATTGTATACCTGGGCATCTGAAGATGAGCCGTTGCCTGAAGCATCGATGTACATGAACTTGTAGTCAGCATCGACCATGACGAAGAGGATGATGCTGAAGAAGCCCTTGTAGTTGAAATAAGTGGACCCCGACTTGGCTGGCACTTTTCAGGCCACGTGCTTGCCATCGATGGCTCCAACGGTGTGTGGGAAGTTCCACCTCTGATACCACTTCTCTGCAACTTTCTTCCATCCTTCTTCAGTGGAGGAGCACTGGAGGAGCTCCTCCATGTATTCTTCGATGATGGCCTGCACCACTTCTCTGACCACAATGCTGATGGTGTTGTGTGGCACCCTCCAGCCGTACTGCATGCTCCTGTAGGTGGTCCCTGAGGCCAGGTGGCGCAGAGTGAGTGCCACCTTGAGCCCAGGTTTCAGGCTGGGCCGGAAGTTGGTGTTTGCCTTGGTCAACCTGGGTGTCAGCCGCTGCACAACTTCATCAAACATGGCTGGAGGCATCCTCATGAAGTTCTGGAACGCCCGAGTGTCTTCGTTCTTGAGCTCCACCATCAGCTTGTTGTACAGTCCATCCTCTGCTCTTCTCCCGATCCATCTTTGGACCCAGACGCTTCTTGGCCACCTCTTTTTCTTCCCGTAGTAGAGTTCACAGAGTCTGTAGATGGCTTCGTACTGTTGCAGAACTATGGTGGCTGCCAAAAGAACTTTGTTACGATCCACTGTGGACATGACTGGATGCTGTGTAAGAGCAAGAGTCAGATGAAGGCTGCAGAGGTCTGCACAGCTGGGCTGCTGGGCTGAAAGTGAGATCCAGATGAGTTGCTCCCCCTTTTTATAGGCAGTATAGATTTTCCCCTATGTGTTCCTTTGCATCCTCTAGGCATCCTCTAGACATCCTTAATATCGGAGATAGGTCCCCTCTGCGAACGTTTTTTCCGTTTTAAATGCTTTGTTTCCGTGCTGCATCCTCTAGGCATCCGTTCTGCATCCATTCTGCGTCCGTTCCGCTTCCTCCCTGCGTCCGAGCGGATGCGAGTTGCGCGGATGCGGAACGGATGCCTAGCGGATATAGTGGATGTGTAACGGATGCAGAACGGATGCCTAGTGGATGCCTAGCGGATGCAGAATGGACGCATTGGATACATTTTCTGCTCAAAAGTTTTGAGCAGTTCAAAACTTTCTGAGCGGATGAAACATCAATAAACGGATGCTGGACGGATAGAGAGGAAGCAAAACGGAGGCAGTGAGTACAGAACAGATACATCGCGTTAACCAATGGATGGCAAGCTTTTTTGTCTGTTTTACATCCTCTTTCCATCTGTTGGTGCAGTGTGACAGGGGCTTTAGTTATTAAATGTTATTTGTTCAAATTCTCACAAATAGTTGAGGATCTAAAACAAAGTTGGAGATTAAATAAAGCAAATCTATTAACTATAGTACCTTTTCAGATCCACAAAGGATAAAAAGGATGAAATATTTTTGAAAGAAAAGAGCCAACAAAAATGTCATGACAAATTTTATGAAAGAGGACAAATAAAATGATCTTAAAAAGACACCAAGAAATGCATACAGAAAGAAATAAAATTTAATTGTGTTTTAATTTTCTGACATTTTAAATATTAATTTTCTTCTCTGAAACAAGAAAAAAAACAACAACAGGCAAATGCCTTTTATTAGGAGGAAACCCACATTTTTATGCCAACATTCAAAGGAAGTTATGTGGTTATTGATTCAATCTACATCCCCACTTTCCTTTAGGAGCTGAAGATGATGGACAAAAAACTTTTCAAGATGTTCCCATATCTAAATCTAAACCACACTTTTTCTCATTGGTTGTTTCCAACTAGTATTCAAAAGATTATGCAAATGATAAGCATCTAATTTATAAATAAAATAAGAAAAACTGACAAGCATTTTTAATGTACTTTCAGCGCAACTGGAGAGTTCTTTCCTTATAAAGATGTCCAAGCAAATATAAGGTTGCTGCACACTGACCTTAGAAGAGAGTAATTATATCTAATAGTTTGAATTCATGCTTGTCGTTACACTAAAAAATAGAAACAATGGTGAATACATAAGACTAGGTATTACGTATACTTAAGACTTATTTCCATAATCCCAGTGGTCTACACTAATTATTGCATAAGCAATATTTTTATCTAATTTGATATATACATATATATTTATTTTTTTAAAATTTTACAGCTTCAGCATAGAACCAAATTATGACTTTCTCTACATCTATGATGGGCCAGACAGCAATAGCCCATTAATTGGAAGTTTTCAAGATAGCAAATTGCCAGAGAGAATAGAAAGCAGTTCAAACTCAATGCATCTGGCTTTTCGAAGTGATGGATCTGTTAGTTTTACTGGGTTCCATTTGGAGTATAAAGGTAAGTAACTTTAACTCTGTTGTTAATGTGGGTCATAGATGTTGACACACTCAATCCAATGCAACTACTTTACAGTTCCTGTTTGCATTGTGTCAAGCATCAAGTCATTTTGCTTATTTACCTTTTTCACTTTACCTTATTTGTGACTTACTTAATTCTTATTTCATGTGAAATTATTGCTTACTTATGGTATTTATGTTAAATGATTATAGAGAGTCCTCAGTGTGACAAATTGAGGCTGGAATGATGGCCATAAATTATTGCAGTCATTAAGTAGGTCACCATCTAACTGCACTATTTTATAAACATGTGAATGCAGTGGTTATTAAGCAAACTTGTTTTACCTAAACAGCATTTTTTTGCCTGGAAACCAGTTGTAAACAGCAGAAACCAGCAAAATATGTCAAAAAATATGGTCATATGACCCTAGGAACCTGCAAAAGACTGTAAATGTAAGTCAATGCCTCTACACTGAAAATAAGATCATATGGTTGCAGCCATTGGAACTCCAACACTAGATTATAAGTACTTTTTGTGGTTTGTTGTAACTTCCAACAATCTTTGAGAAACTAGCTGTAAAGTAAGGACTACTCTGTTTTGGATGATCCAACCATCCAACTAGCGTGATTTTCAGGATGCTCGTATAATAAGCCCTACCCCAAAATAAGCCCCAGTTAAGTTTGTCAGCCAGACGGGTGCATTTAGTGCTGTATTTCCCTGAAAATAAGACTAATTGGAAAATAATCCGTATATATCTTTTGACCAGTCTTATTTTGGGGGAAACATGGTACTTATAGAAAAGCTTGATTTTAAAACATCATAATGTAGTGACATCCTCAGGAACTCACTGTTTTTGGTATTGTGACAAAAGCGTGTTATAGCGTTATAGCATTGTGCTATAAACTCTGGCTCTTGTGTGTGGTCTGTAGCCTCAAAACACAGATAGAAAAGAGACATGCATTAAACTGCTACAACACTGCTTTCATTAGTCTGAACCTTATACTGCCCCACAGTTAAAAATCATTTTAAAAATGGTGGGAAAGAAAAAGAATGAAACACTCTATCCTTTATAAGAATTTTGATTACTTTGTGTTTTTGTTTTATGTTTAAAGCAAAATTGGTGGTGAGAGAAAAGGAAGTTGTTAGAGCATCTTTATCTTGTTTAGCACAAAGGAAATAAAGATTTAAGAGGCTTTTGACATCTTTCTTTGCAAAGATTATTTTAGACTACTTAATGGCATAACATGTAGTTTGAAAAAGAAATGGTGCTTATAATTATGGTGCTTATAATTATTTTGCTGGTTGTCTCGTATGGGTATGCCATATTTTTAAAATCCAGTACATCAAATTAAATGTAGTTTTTCTAACAGTAGCATTGTCTTTTATCTCTGCTCAAATTAAAGCCAAGTTACGTGAGTCATGCTTTGATCCTGGGAATAT
Source organism: Laticauda colubrina (assembly GCA_015471245.1). Lineage (NCBI taxonomy): Eukaryota > Metazoa > Chordata > Lepidosauria > Squamata > Elapidae > Laticauda > Laticauda colubrina. The sequence continues at coordinate 20,830,773 of BLBF01000002.1, forward strand.
TATGAATGGTACAAGGCTCGGAATGGATTATAAATTGGGATCGACAGTCACATATTATTGTGATGCTGGCTATGTTCTTCAAGGATACTCTATCCTTACTTGTATCATGGGAGATGATGGAAGACCTGGATGGAACAGAGCCTTGCCTACTTGCCACGGTAAGATATTAGCATTTGTTCATTCATTTATTCAATCATTCATTCATTCATCCTCCATCCATGATGGTGATGCTTTTATGGGTGCATGATGAAATGTATGACTTACATAGGGATTCACATGAAGTATTGCTTTTCTCCTTTGTTTGTTACTTTCACAAGCTGGTTATGTATTGCACCAGAGTGGTTCTTATGAATACAGTATCAAAGTATCCTTCTCCTGTTTTCCATTCAGTCATCTGGAATGTTGACTCAAATAACAAGAACACATATGGGACAGAGGGGAGAGCAAGAAAATAATTGCATATATTCTCTGGAAAAACAACAGCAACAACACTGATGTTAAATGAATATCAGTGTTCTCACTGGAATTCAGATTATCCCATCACAAAATAATATAAAGCTAGTCATCCAATGGAACTAGGCTTCAGACAATTTTCTGTTTAATCTGAGAATTTTTAGTAGATAATACTTAGTGTGGTCAGTCATCACAAGTTTACTAACATGAGAAGCCTGAAGAAATGAATTTTGCATTGCATCAATTATCTAAGCGGCTTTTTCAACATGCAGCCCACAATGATTATGTGAACTACTAAAATTATTTCATTATTCCTAATCACTTCCATCTTGACTATTGCAACACGCTCTACATGGGGCTGCCCTTGAAGAGCATTCAGAAGCTCCAGTTGGTGGGAAAAGGCAGCAGCCCACATGGTTTTGTGCAGACTCCAATGTGCACATGTATTACCTCTTCTGTGGGAGCTGCTTTGTCTGCCAATTTGATACTAGGTGCCATTCAAGGTGGTGGTTGCCACCTTCATGGCTTGGGACCAACTTATCTGAGGGACCGTCTCTTTCCAATCACATTTTCCTGACCCATCAGAGAGAGGAGGCAGGGAATGCTGTGGGTCGCATACCCCAAGGGAGATACATCTTGTGGGACCCAGAAGAAGGGTCTTCTCTGTGGTGGCTCCCTCTCTCTAGAACATCATTCCCCCACTTCTTCTGGAAGGCACTGAAGACCTGGTTCTGCCAGTGGGCCTGGGGAACCCAGAGCAGGGTGGAGCCCATTAAATGGCTTGTGTGATATGCTGTCGCCAGGGTGGTTTTGAATCACCCTGCTGTCACCAGGGTGATTTTATTATTATATTAATTTATTTGATTCTTTTTATTAGTTTTATTGTTTAAAATGTTGTTTTATATTCTGTAAGCCACCTTGAGTTGCCATGGGCAAATAGGTGGCAATATAAATTTAATAAATAAATAAACAAACAAACAAATAAACAAGCAAACAAATAAATAAATAAAAATATCAGAACTCAAAAAATCATTATGTTCCATTCCATTTCATTGCGTATCAGAACTCAAAAAGATTGAAGTTCTGAAACAACCTTAATTAGGTATTATATCTTTGTTAGCAGACACATTTTTTGTTTAGTTGGAATGGTTGGATTTTCTGAAATAAAGTGAGCTGGAACACCAATCAGTGGCAAAGCATGAATATTACTATCAGCACCTGTTCTAATATTTGAGGGGCTGCTACAGAGAGGAGGGGAGGCAAGCTATTTTCTAAAGCACCTGACAAGGTCAGACAAGGAATAATGGATGGAAACTGATCACAGAAAGATTCAACCTGGAAATAAGGAGAAATTTTCTGACAGTGGGAACAATCAACCAATGGAACAGCTTGCCATCAGAAGTTGTGAGAACTTCATCACTGGAAGCTTTTAAGAAGAGACTGGACTGCCATCTGTCAACAATGGTGTAGGAGGTCTACTTGGGCAGGGGGTTGGACTAGATGACCTACAAGGTACCTTCCAACTCTATATCTATTGATATCCATTCAAATATTTATTTATAAATGCATATGTATAATGTCTATTTATAATCTTTATGAAACTCAGTTTCAAATCATTTATCTAAATGGTTGCTGTGATTAATTTTGGAAACAAATAACTAGATTGAAAGCTTTAAAGCTCCTTTGCAAAAGTACCTTTGATTTTCTCTTACTCATATTGTTTGGACTAGATTCCTTTTTAAAAAACATTTAAGGTATGGGCTAAGATTTAAAAAATTCTCAAAAACTTTCAGTGTTGAAGAATTTACAACTTCTGGAGGCAAGTTATTGCACTGATTAATTGTTCTGTCATGAAATTTATTCTTAGTTCTAGGTTCCTTCTCTCATTGATTAGTTTCCATCCATTGGTTCTTGTCTTGCTCTCAGGTGCTTTGGAGAATAGATTGACTCCCTCTTCTTTGTGGCAACCCTTGAGAACACTGCTATCATGTCTCTCCTAGTCCTTCTTTTCATTAAACTAGACATACCCAATTCCAGCAACCATTCTTTATATGTTTTAGCCTCCAGTCCTCTAATTATCTTTGTTGCTCTTCTCTGCACTTTTTGTCCACTTGCCTGTAGCTAATAACTATACTGTATATGTCCTTTAAGCCCTTTTAATAAGAAAGTGACATGAAGGAAGTCCTTAGTCTCATTCTATCATGAATGAATGCAAATATTAACTAAATAAATATACTGAATCATTTGACATTTCATGATAACTGTTAAAAAAAAGTAATTAAGGTTTAAGGGACATGGTGGCTCAGTGGCTAAGATGCTGAGTTTGTTGATCAGAAAGGTCGGCAGTTGGACGATTCAAATTCCTAGCACCATGTAATGGAGTGAGCTCTCATTACTTGTCCCAGCTTCTGCCAACCTACCATTTTGAAAGCATGTAAAAATGCAAGTAGAAAAATAGGGACTACTTTAGTGGGAAGGTAACAGTGCTCTATGTGCCTTCAGTGTTTAGTCATGAGAGCCACATGACCATGGAGACATCTTCGGACAGCGCTGGCTCTTCAGCTTTGTAACGGAGATGAGCACCGTTCCTTAGAGCTGGAAACGACTAGCACATATGTGCGAGGGGAACCTTTACCTTTAATTAAGGTTTGCTGATTATATTTTTCACACAGGACAAAAGATAACATGTAATTTCTTTGTCAGTGTCAGCAAGTGTACTTACTTTCAAGAACACTATATAAGTTTTACCTTTCGTGAAACTATTATTTATTGTTTTTAAGTTAGTACTTTATTGCTCAGTATGGTGAAAAACCCATTTCATGCTAAGAAGAATTTACATCATTTTGCAATTCTTGCTGACTCCAAAAGCAAAAACGACATGCATTTTTCTTCCTTTTTTAAAAGTTAAGTCTACCACTTGTTATTTATTTTTGGGAAAGAAGAAGAATTATCTCTGAGAGACTACTACTCAGAAGTGGCTGACAAGTAGTTATTCTTGATATGCTTATGGCCTGCATTCTTAAGCAGAAAATATTATAAATATGAATAATAACTAACTGTTCATCCAAGAGAAAACCATGCATTATCTTTGTAAAGTATCTAATTTATTTGGACATATAAGTTACAGTTATTGCCATATATTCTCATTGTAAAGTATATAATTTATTTGGATATATAAGTTACAGTTATTGCCAATTCAAGTCAAATAAAAAGTTATTTGTTATAGTTTTGATTTTTCCCCCAAATCAAAAAATAACACAGCTTGTTTTCAGGAATGCTGGTGAAATTAGTTGACTAATTAGTTAATATGCAAAACAGACTGTATTAATTTACCATCATACTTTATCTTTTCCCAAATAATAACTGCAACTGTAATCACAACTGTATATATTAAGATATGAATAAGGGAAATGTGCCTGCAAAAATGGTATCTATTTACTTCTTTCATCCTCTCTGGTTTGCAGTTTGTCTGAACTAAACCATTTGTGTTTTATGCAAACTTTTGGTACACAAAATTATCCAAAGGGTAGAAAGATGGATAACCGATGCATCTATCAGGAAATGAAGGTGAATTCCATCAAAGCCTTTCTTCCCACTTCCTTTAGATAATGGATGGGTTAAGAGTGTGATGAGGGTGAATAAATGTTTGCTTGTGGCACTAGAATAATGTAGATCAAGGGTCTCCAAACTTGATAACTTTATGATTTGTGGACTTCAATTCCCAGAATTCCTCATGGCTGACTTAAAGTTGCCAATTTTTAGAGAGTACTGGTGTAGAATAAAATATCTCTTTAGTTCACTCCTCTGCTCACAAGAGAGGAACAACAACTACTACTACAAAAATCATCCTTTCCAGATTTATACAAAGCAAATAATCTTTTAATGTGGGATAAAAGATAATCTGTACACCAGTAACATGAGAGTGAATTAGTAAACGTGCAAATATGTTTATTTAATACATTTAAAAACTAAAAGGCAATTTATTTCCAGATGTTTTCAAGAATAATGTTAACTGGGTGATGATTTGCATAGATTTGTACTTTGGGGTCATAATAAAATATTGTACCATCTATGCTAGCTAAACTTCTCTGCTGCAGTTAGAAATAAAATAAGCATTATGCTAAAATATTCCGGAGCTCAACTTTATTTGAAATTGATACTTTTATATAAGGCTGAGCCACTAGATAATGTAATTAAAGCTTTATTATTGTTCAATTTTATTGCAAATTCCATATGTAATTTGAGACAAACTACTGCTTTGACACTGTGTTGAAAAATATAATAGAATTTGCATATCAAATTTCCTTCATTTAAAAAATGCATGATTATGAAAATGCTTTATTAGTTTCTTTGTCATTTTACACTTTATATAAATGACTTTGTATGTATTTAAATTCTCAACATTTTATTCAATATGTAGTGGACATTAGAAGAAAATAAATCAATATTTAGTCTTGTGCAATCTGAATTTCAAATCCACTGATTTCTAGTGTTGTAGCACTATAACTTTTAAATAACAAAGAACTGCAGTCTGGTATATATTAGTTATATACCCTTTATAAAATTTGACAGAAGTAAATTCTCTTGGAACAATTTGAATAAATAAATACTGCTGGAAAATACTCTATGTGTATCCATTCATGGAATGGAATTCATTTGCACTCAAATAGGTCTTAGATTATATAATACACTTCCTGGTCTTTATTCTGCCTTTTCACCTTTCCACCCTGTATCTCCATAGACCAACAGAATTGGCTCCAGACAGATAGACAATCCATCAGAACAATTATTTTGTAGCTGTGGAATTGAAAAGATAAATGAGTTGCCCGCTCATTCTGGTAGCTAAAACTTCTTCCAGTGATAGTAACATGGTTTTACTTTTTGTTGTGATCAAAAGAAGTAGTAGTTACCATAAATAGTGAGTTTTTCAGGAATTATTAAAAATACATAGAGCTTTAGAGAACTTTATGGAGTTTCTAAGTTGTTGAATTGTTCGAGAAAATCTAGATAATAGATCTTATTCATCAAGATCTTTTAACATTAATTTTCTATTTAAAAACAAAAACAAAATGTAAACAACACAATGGATCTATCTATTATCAAAATATTTCAATAACTAAAAATACTAATTATAATTTTTATGGTTTTACCAGAAGTAAAACTTCATAGAAGTAACCTGGATTCTGTTACTTTCCATTAAAGTTGCTTTGAAATAACTCAATACAATATCATGATTTGATTGCCTATTTGTACCATATGACTATATTAGGTATTGTACCTAATGATTCTTGACAAATGTATCTTTTCTTTTTATGTACACTGAAAGCATATGCACCAAGACAAATTCCTTGTGTGTGTAATCACACTTGGCCAATAAAAAATTCATTCATTCATTCATTCATTCATTCATTCATTCATTCATCCATTCATTCATTCATTCATAAAACTTGGGTATTTTGGCTTTTTTCTCTTCCCCATAGTCTGTCTTGTTTTATTCAGGGTAAAAATCTGGTATAAGTGTGCTCATAATTTTTATTCTTCACTGAATGATTAAATAAACTTCATCAAATACAGAAAATATTTTTTTTTCTGCTTGAGAAATGAGCCAGTTTAGTGTAGTGGTTATAGATTAAAAACAAAAACAAAACAGAAGACTGCAAGTAACAGTCCTGCTTTATCTCTTCTTTGATGACCTGTTTGGTGACCTTGGGCCAAGCACCAGAAAGCACCCAGATACAGAATATATACCTCAAGAGCAAGTTGAAAGAATGAGGTTTTTTTTTAACTACTTGTCATGTGATATAAATACAAATGTATGTGCCTTGGATTTTTGTCATTTGCATCTACCTCCTCTCCTATTCCTTTGAATGACATATTTTTTTTATGAAAACATTTCATAAAATAAATACAGCACAAATAATTTAGAGAGGCCCTACTATAGCTGTGAGACATCCTAATCCTTTGAGAAAGAGCTTCTGATGATTGTTTTGCAAAATATGCTTCTATTTGTTTTGTTCAACCACAGTAATATTTACTGGATACATCTGCTTCAGAGAGATATTGGGACTCTAATATAAATTTAATTGTGTGACAAAAGGCTTGTATGAAAGATGAGGTTTCTTAAAAGAGCATTCTGTATAGCAATGTTGTGCAGTCTTAAAGGCAGTTTTAAGATGCATTGACTTCAACTCGCAGAATTCTCCAGCCAATGTGGCTGGCTGGGGAATTCTGGGAATTGACTTTTTTCATTAATTAATTTATTTTTATTTGTTTATTCAACATTTAAACATTTAAAAAGCAATTTCCACTTTTTACAACAATTCTGTAATGGTATTCATACTGGTTAATAAAGTCTATGTCTATATCAGTTACTTCTTCATTCTATTCACTTATACTCTTATTTCTTAATCTAACTTATATACATATATACACATTTATATAGATATATACAACATTGATTATTATCTTCTCATTTTTGCTATCGATTGATGCCTTTGCATCTTCTTCCCAACCACTCATACCAGAGGTTCCATATCTTATTATACTCTATTTCTTCTTTATCTTTTAATATCACCGTTAGCCTGTCCATTTCAGCACATTCGATGATTTTTCTTATTATTGCTGGCTCAGAGGGAATGGTATCCTGTTTCCAATTTTGAGCAAATGAGATCCTGGCAGCAGTTACTATATAAAATATGATGTATTGGAGGTTCCTGATAACATTAAGTCCTATTATAACTAATGAAAACAGTGCTGGTTTTAATTCAATTCTTTGTCTCATTATTTCTTCCAACCAAGTTTTAATTTTAAGCCAATACTTCTGTGTTTGGGGAAGGTCCACCACGTATGAGAATATATTCCTGGGATGTGATTACATCTCCAACATTTTGCCAATATATTGGTAAACATTTTGGCTAACTTTGCTGGGAGAAGATGCCAGTGGTAGAACATTTTATAGAGATTCTCCTTGTATGCAACTGACATACAAGTTAGTTTATAATTTATCTGCCATAATTTTTCCCATTGTTCCAAATCAACACCATATCCAAAATGTTTGGATATTGCCCAGATTATCATATTCTCTTTTACTGTTTCTTTTTCCATTTTATATTCTAGTAAATAATTATATACTTTGCTAATCATTTGTTTCCCAGTCTTTTGTAAAATTTAATCTAATTGTGATTGAATTCTATAAAAGCAGAATTATTCCCGATCCTTTTTATACCATGTTTGAATGTGGAAATATGGCCACTACCATTTCTACTCCTTGAATCTTTAATTGTTGTTGAGTTTTTAGTTGCCCTTTTTCATCTAATAGCTCTTTATATTTTATCATCTTATTTATATCTAATGCATTAGGGTATATCATTGCTTCCATTGACAGCCGTGTTGGTATTTTCATGTTGTGATTTCTTTTTATTTTGTACCAGACTTACTCTGGGAGTTGACTTTGATGACTGTGAAAGTTCCCAAGATTGAGAAATACTGCTATATAGCCACCCTTAAAATCAATACAGTAGTCTTTGACTTTCAACCATTTGTTTAATGACCATTCAATGTAAACCATTCTAATATCATTCCTTGTTCTAGCTCCCAAACCTGTCAATAGCATTGCAATAATTAAAAAAAGATTATTTGTTTGTTTACTCAGAAAGTGAGAAAAACTACATGAAATGTGTGATTTAATCCATTGAATTATTTCTGAAGGTAGAGTTTAATTTTGCTTATTTGTTTTGTCCTGTCAAATTGTGAAATGAATTATCTTTTACTTTGTAGCACCTTGTGGAATACGTTCCACGGGTTCTGAAGGAACAGTTTTATCACCAAACTACCCTAAAAACTATAGCATAGGACATAACTGCATTTACTCGATTGCAGTTCCTAAAGAATTTGGTAAGTAGCAGGTGTTTTTTTTTTAATGTTATATGTATTGTATTGCATTGTACTGAATCCATATTGCAGTTAAAATCCCAGGTATTTTCTTTAACTTTATGCTTATTTTGTAGAGAAATCTATATGATACATCTGAAACTTTCATTCAGACATTATACTCCTAAAAATGATTCCAACTATCAATTTGTTATGTAGACAAATTATTTCAGTTTCCTAATAAGAAGGATATTTTCTCAGACAGTAGTGTCTTCAGAGGTTCTGGAATTCTGGAAAGCTGATTGTGACCAGTGCATAGCTATCAACTTTAAATAATACATTTTCACAACATACAGTTACAAACAAAGTAAACAGCTATTGAATAGGATTTTGAAAATTCAAATAGCTAAGAATTGGAGCTATGTTGAATTTTTCAATGTGGGTTGTTCTAACCATCAAGCTAAAAATTAGTTATTTTGTAAATGACAAAATAGCTTAATGTATACTCCACTAAACAAAATTGCTACCAGTAAATATGGCTTCTTACATATCTGATTAATTAGTTTATATCAAAGTAAAGCCATATATCTATAACAACAATCATTGGCTTTGAAATGTGGGAAAAATGGGGTGATTGCAGCCCTCTAGTTTTTACTTGCATGCGATATATGCAACACTGATAATAAAAATCAGAACCCATCAGTATGAAAACAGTGACAGTTGCAAAGGACATTATGATGCCTCATTCTAGTCAATGCCAGTACTGAGTGACATCTTCATGGAATTTTTACATAGTGTTGGAAATACTGACATATTTTATCATTATCTGCTTCTTCTTTTCAATTTTCTAATCAAGTCTATGTCCCTAACATTGGGTTTCTAAAAATTGGATCTATCCCCTAAATCCAGGTTAGTTCAGACAAATTGAAAGACTGAATAATAAGTTGGAGATTGACATTCTGGAAGTTTTAACAAAGAAAAGAAACTTTAAATATATGTTTGATATTTTCCCTTCTTCATGGTGTGTACATGTACAGTTTATAGGCATAGAGCTGTATAGTAAATTCAAGATTTGTCTTTCAGTATGTTCTCTCAGATAACTTTTTTAAAAGATGTAAGGCATTTCAGAAAAATCAAATAAAATTCATGTATGAGCAACATCTGAATGCAATGATACATCATTGTGTCAAAATGTTTTTTATGTAGAATATTCTGCAAGAAAATTCACATATAATAAAAGATACAAAATTTGTTTGGAAATATTAAAATAGAATAGAAATTATGCATACAAAGAAGCAAGTGTTTGGGGGGTGGTAGATATGTGCATGCATTTTGTTTCAAAATAAGTAGTATATATAAAATAAAGAGTTTTGCATTTATCTCTTTTTCTGTTCCTGATTTTTTCTTTCCGTTTTTCTTCTGTCTTATTTATCTTTATTTCTTGAGATTTTCTTGATCCCTTTTGTCTTTGATCATATTGATGCTTTCTCAGAGTTTTGTCATATTTCATGTAACAACGGAGTTACTTTAATTCAGTGCAAATGCTTTGTTTGATAAGCTGATTTCTTATTCTTTTTGTTTCTCATTTGGATTTTTTTTTCTATTTTCCAATTTCTTCTCCTTCATACTATTTTCCCTCCTTGTGTACATTTTCCATAACCTTATGCAAGAGATTTTAGAAAAGTAATCCATATACTTTACTTTAGTTGTGACATAATATTCACAACTAGAGATTTCTTTTTCAGACAGTATCTCTGGAATGCTGCAATCCAAAGCTTTTTTTTTTTTTAATGGCTGTGCAAATTTTGTTATTTTGGATCACTCTGTTCATCTCTGTGAATCCTGTCACACAATGTCCTTACTGAATTACTGCTTATTGCATGACACTGTAAATCCGTGCTAACGCATTGCAAGTTTGTTCTTCACAATTCTCAGAAATTCAGCACTGTTTATGAATTTCATATGGATAAAACTTCATTTCCATCACATTGGTCTTAAGTCTGTGAGTCTCTCTTTATCAGCAGAGATTGCCTATGTAAACTACTTTTCATCTCATGCTTCCACTAGGACAATTCCATGCCAATTTAGTTAGTATTGCAGTTTGACATCCATACAATATTTTAATGAATTTTCTGGGGTGAGGCAGGGGAAATATTCCCAGCAAGACTGATTTGGCATCTTAAATAGAGAAGTACCTTTTAGGGTTCTGTTGCAAAGATTAGCTCTTTTAGAAAGTTTTTTTTTTTCCCAGTTTCCCACCCCTCCAAAAATATTTTGAAACAAATGCACACAAATATATATTTCTAACAACATGCATTCATTTGGTATATATACCAAACAATGACCTGTTGGGATCCACGTATCAAAAAAACCTTACCTTATGTGCAGCCAGAATCTGCAAATAACATTTAACACAATGCAGTACTTAAGCAAAATGGTTTGGTTGAGATTGGCATATGTGGGACTGATTGGGGTAGATTGTAGGGGTGATACTGAAATTTAATTTTATCATATTTTATTTATCTATATATTAAATTGTTGTATTTTATTCCAATTTCATTTTAAATTGTATTTTATCCAATTCCATTCTAAATTATTTTTATTCAATTTTAATAATAATTTGTGTCTGGAATTCTGCACTTTGATGTGGCCCAAAGGCTAATCAATAAAAAAGTAAACTGAAATTAAAACAACATAACCACCTAATAAACTAAAATTCCAAAATAGTAGCCTTACAAACATCCATCTGTAATGTTAATATTTTGGCATTTCAGTTTATTACATGGTTTAGAAAATAGAGTGCTAGGGTGCTGTATTCACATAAATCATTATGCAATTAACCTCTTTTGATATCTGCAGGTGATATAGTAGTATTTAGCAAGCATCAGAAAAAGTGTGTCAATTCTATCAGATAGAAGATGCTAGAGATAAAATGAGTCTGGTATAATGTGCAATTAATGCTGTCAAATAGTGTGCTAGTTTTCCTGCTAATGGGGGAGGAGGAGGAAGAGAATGAGGAGGAGGAGGAGGAGGAGGAGGAGGAGGAGGAGGAGGAGGAGGACAGTGTCTTCTAACAGATCCAGCAAAATTGTAAGAAGAATGAAGATCTGTCTATTAGGTTCTTCGTAACATTGAATTTTAGAGCATCATTGGCGAGGATTCTTTCTCTAGAATGACAGGGTGATATAATTTGCATTGATGCATTCCATTTCTTCCTACAAAGAGCTGGCCTCAAGCTCTTTGACCTCTAAGACTCTCAAGATAGAGTCTTATCTAAAAATGAAAGTGAGCTATAGATCACTAGGCTTTAGTTAGCATATTGAGGATCACTTCTAAAAATGAGTGGAGAACCACAAATTTTGTGGAGCAGGAAGCAGTTTTAAAAGGGAAATTATGGTCTTTCATATCCAATTTGTCCTTTAATGTTCCCCATAACTTAAAAAAAATGCCAAAAAGAGAAAAACAGAAAAAAAATGTTTTGTTCGGAAAACACACGAGGTAGACCGGGTTCCAACAACAAATACTTTATTCTTCAACTAGTTAATAAATAGGAACACTTGGCTGAAGCCGAGGCCAGCCTTTTATACAGGCTGGCTTGCCTGCTTGCAGCCAATGGCAGTTGTTTAAATTTGCTGCCTTTTAGCAGCTCTTTGGATTGGTTCCTAGTGAACCAATCCAATGCTTATTTTATTTGACCAATCAGGTTTGCAGATTTGGAGTCACCCACTTTACATATAGAACACCCCTCCCCCCTTAGTTCAGTCCTACGTGGTGACGTAGTCTCGCAGGTAGGCGGGGCTTTTCCGGACTTGACTTGACTTGCACGGTTCATTCTTAGTGAAGACTTCGACCGGTTCGGATGGGGCTGCTGTGTCGTCTGTTCTTTTCCCTGGAACTGTCTGGAAAGGTGAGTCAGCCATTTTACCACCACCTGAGTTTCTTAGGCTGGCGGTTTTGCCGCTCCCTCCCGTTTCCTCTGGGCAGGTCGAGCTGGCCTGGCTGGCCCCTTCCGATGGGCTCTTCACGCAAGTCTCTCCAAACAGTGAGTCTTTTATTTGCTCTTTTTGTTCATATGTTTCATTGGGTTTGGTTTTAAACAGTTCTTTATTTATTTCTCGCC
>BLBF01000002.1:20913214-20935093 GCA_015471245.1 Laticauda colubrina
TTCAGCTTCCTTCGGGTATTATCCCACGTCATTGTAATGCTTTTAAAATTGTATCAACGTTTCAGCAGAATCTCATCTGCCATCATCAGGCTTCTGTACTGAGTTTGTATGTGGGTCAGGCTATCACAGCCGTTGGTTTTAAATTTGAGGCTAGCCTACTGCTGTGCCAGGATGTTTTTTTTCTACATCCTGATTGGTTGGGAGTGTTGTTCTGTGTTTATTGGACTTGGAATTTGTTTGATTGGTGTTTCTGGTTTCTTCTGTCTGTTTTATAGCTTTGATTGGCTGGCAATACTGTGTTCCTGTATTGGAGGCTTTCAGTGCTGCTTGGCATCACGTGAAAGGACAGCTATTATGTATTAGGAAGCTAGGTTTCATCTGGGTGCCTGGTTGGGGTGTGTTTGAGCTGGAGGTATCAGGGGGAGTCTGTTTGTGCCCAGGTGTTTTCCTGGCTTGTGGTGTGGAGATCTTTCTGTTTGAGAGTGCAGGCTTCCAAATGATTGACAGGCTGGTGAAATTATCTCTTCTATTCATGCTGGAACACACCTCCTCACTCGTCCAACACATGAAAACCACAGGTCACAACATCAACTTCAATGGCACCAAAACCTTAGCCACTATAGAAAACCCCAGCCACAGAATCATCAGAGAAGCCATAGAGATTGAAAGAAGACCTGAAAGCATGAATAGAAGAGATGATCTCTTTCTTCAATATTTGTGTTTAGTAATTGTAGTATTTCTATTTAGTAAAAAAAAGTGTAATTGTTTTAAACTTTTTATGTGCTGTTTTGCTTATCTAAGGCATCATGTTAACTACAAACTAGATCTCCCAATGGAACTCACTCCCTTTTATTGAAATATAATATTTTTACACAGTTTTTATGTTTTTAAGTGGGTACTGCCCACTGAGAGTCTGATCGGTGGTCTCTAAAGTTGATGAGTGAATACATTTCCAAAATAAAAATAAATAAATAATGACTTTGGTGTGTAGATCCAGGATACAGCCTTCCTTTGATACCCTGAAATATCCTGATGGTTATTAATTTGTCATAATTGCTTTATATTCTATCCATTAATAAAATCATTGCATATTTCAATGGTATTACAGTAAGATATAAATAAAATACCATTGTGATTATCTACTTTTTTTGAGATTACCATAAGTGTCTTATGGGCCATTAAAAGATAAATACAATAGACTATGACTCTTCCTATGTTTGAAAAAATAATTAGTCATCTTGATTAAAAAGAGCTAGTATGATATACGATATGATCTATAAAATTGTGGGTTATATTAAATGTATCATTTTTGAACAGGTCATAACAGTAGTAATTATTTTTTATAATTTTGTGTGTGTGTATGTATAGACTGACAAATATTTAGACAGGATTTGTCAAGGACCTAGGGTAGACAAGTGTTTGATGGTTTTGAAGGTATTGTTGGAGGATGTATGTATACTTTTCCAAGTAAAGCTGCCATTTGCAAATGACTGGTGGTGATTTTGTCAATGGTAATGGTGTTCAAATTGTGTTCCAGTTGTTTTTGAATTATTATTGCTTTGTTGTAGTTGCTGCTGCTGCTGCTTTTCTCAGTCATCTTCAAAATTCTTCTTCCTAATTTTGAAAGATGCATCTCAAAAAAGATGTAAAAAAAGGGAAAGAACAGAAATATTAAAAGAAGAAAATCTATATTTTAATCACTATTTTTCCTTTCTTTTTCTATCAACTTCACTTTTTCTAAGCCTATGGTTCTCTACCTAATACATATGCAATGGTTTGAGTTGCAACTTTGCTCCTCTAATGTTTGGAAGCTAGTCACCACAACTATCACAAACCAAACATCTGCTTTTGCTCAGGTGGAGGCGAGGACATGAAGCTTCCCCAAACACATTCCTATTCTTATATTGAAAAAAAAAAAGAAAGAAAGAAAAAGCACTGGAGGGCCCTTGTGGGAATTACAGATTGCCTCACCCTGCTCTACTTTTCTCTTGTAAAAGGGAATGTTGGTTTATAATAGATATATTTCCTTTAAACATGCTAAAAAAAACCCTTAATACTAAATACTAAAGTCTGAGAAGTCTAAGAAGGAAATATTTTACTTCAACATTTGCAAATGAAATTTTCTCAAGGGATTTTTCCATAATAAATAAATTCACTGAAATTGTAATTTGCCAAAATAACACGAAAAGTTAGTTTATTTTATAAATTTTATAGCCTGTCATAGTTCAAAGACTCACCACATTACAAAGGAAACATAACAAAAATAAACCACCCAAACTTTGGCTACTCCTAAAAATCAAAGTGCAAAGTTTTATGGAAAAGAATCTTTTTTTTTTTAACTGTCTGTTTCCTCCTCCAAATAATATCATTTGATATATTATGTATATTTAAATGATACAGTGGTTTACAAAATGCAACACATTTTTGTTTTTATTCTTTCTGTAGCTTCAGTATTTGTTCTCAGATACCATTGTCATACCTTTGTGACAATGGAGTCATTCATACAGGAAGAATAAGCAATAATTTAAAAGTTTAAAGGTACTTCTGACTTCATCATATTTTCTTTCTTTCTCTGAATTGAGAAGATAAATTAGTTAACCCTACAAATTTTCTCCTGCTGATATAATTCTCAAACAGCATCATTCTTTCTGAAAATTTAGCTTAGATGACTGTTTCATGACTTTGTTTACACTTTAGATATTTGGCTGAATTATCCAGGTTAGCCAAATTCAAAAAAAAATTAAAATAAAATAAACCATCATGAATAAAAACTAATTTGACATATTAATTTGCTTGTGGAAGGTCTGACATCCATTTGTAAAGCTATCTTTCAAATTGAAAATTCATGCAATTGATCCTGAATAAGACTCCATAGCTTTAGAGAACGTGTTTCCCTTTTTACTTCAATTGGAAAAGTGATGACATGATCTGTTAAATGTTACAGGTTAATGTATTATCACAAAAATGGGAAACAACTAGAAAGGGAATATAAATTAGTACTTTTATCTTAGCATGACAATTGAAACATAATTATTACAGTTTAAATGCAAGTAGTTAATCAGCCTGTTGTTAAGTACTGCATTAGACTAATGATCTTGGATCTTGCTCATGAAACTATTAATTCATTTCCCAGAATAATATTGTACTGTACATTTCAAATCTGATTACAGGTAAGCTTAATGTCCTTTGGATTTTCTCAGTAGCTTAGATACTGAGGGTTTTGTTGTTGTTACATCTAAGAAAAATATTAAACCTGGGTTTATGCTTCTTTATAACTAAAGTACATTTGATTTTCATCATGAAATCTCATTTAGTGAAGAGGCATTAGGCATCTGACAATTAATATATTGAATCAATTTTCAAGAAATCATTTGCTGAATCAGATACATGCATTACTCTTTCAAACATAATTTTGCCTTAGGCAATATAGTGAAAATACTTGTCTTTGCAGAACAGTTAGCATTAGTAATGGTTTTTTCCCTCCAGTTTTGGTGGGTGTGCGCGAGTGGAGAAAATTGCTATTCAGTCGTGCCCAATTTAATAATTCATCAAGTATTCTCTGTAAAAACAAGACATTTAGTTTCAGCTGCAGTAAACAAAGTTCGAGAGGACAGATTGCACATTAAAGACCAGCTGCATTGAAAAAAAAATATTGTTATAATTCAATATAAACCTATGGTGTTTTTTTTTTTAAAGATAGTTTTGAAGGTACTTGAAATTCATAATATAATCTTTGAGTGATTTAGAAAAAAGTTAAGTGAGGATTGGTCTGCAATCTTGAGGTTTTTCTGGGCTGACAGCTCTTCTTGAAGAGCAGGTGGCAACTGTGGTTAGAACAGCCTTTGCATGGAGACATCTTGTCTGCAAGTCATGCTCATTCTTAGATTGGGATATGCTGCTCATAGTCACTCATGATTTAGTCAGTTCCCAAAACTAATGCTTCCATGGTGAAAGGATTTGCTGGTGACATAACCATTGTCTGGGGGTGTCCAGTTGGGGATACCTTTCTTATCCTTGTGAAATTGCTCACCGAAATGGTACCCATTTATCCACCTGTTTTCAAACTGCTGAGTTGGTGGGAGCTGAAGTATGTGAGAGGAGCTCAACCTGCCCTATGGCAGTAACAGGATTTGAACACGAGGCTGCTAATCATCAGCCAGTGTTCTAACCCCATCAGTCACTGAGCTCCCAAGTCCCAATTAGAGCATTGCAATGCACTCCACATGGAGATATGCCTGAATAGTATGTAGAAGCTGTGCTGTTCCAGAGTGCAGCAGTATAGGCAATAACATTACACCTATGTAGCATGGCTACTGTGTGGTGATTCCCAATCGGCTTTTGAGTTCAATTCATCAGGTTAAAAGACCTACAGAGAACTAATGCATTTTACCCATCCTACTAGGCTTGGCAGAATGAGCATACTCTTGGCAAATTGTGCACCTGCTGAGGCCACAGAAACGTATCTTCTTTGTCATGGTGTCTGCCTTATTCCATAGGCATCCCCCATAAAATGGATGGTCTCAATTCAGTTGGCCTTCAGGAAAGAAGTGAAGACCTGTTCATGAAGCTAGGATGGTACTGTTGATTAATGGATACAAGTTTTATCCAGACCACAATATGTTTTTTTTTAATTTATTTTAGGTTTATTGTTTTAAAATATATTTTTTTAAAAAAAATCTTGTTTCCCACCCAGAATTCCTTCAAGTAGGTGAGCAACCATTTATTTTTTAAAAAAATATTAAAATCTTTTACATAGAATGTAGAATAAATCGATAGTGATAAATTTTCAGTGAGACTGTGTTATGGCTTAAGCCCATGTCACACTGCCCAACAGATGCAAAAAGGACACAGCAGACAAGCAAAATGTTCCATCCGTTGTTATCCGCTCTCAAAAGGGGCAAAAATTTGCATAACCGGAGCGGATAACAGGGACGCATGGAGGACACAGGGCGGATGCAAAGCGGATGCGGAATGGAACCCTAGCGGATGGAAGCGGATGGGAGCGGATGGCACATCCGCAGGGCTTCCGGGGGGCCTCAGCAAAGCGGACGCGGAACAAAAAGAGCGGATGCAGAGCAGACGCTGAGCAGATGAAGCGGATGCACAGCGGATGCACAGCGGATGCACAGCGGAAGCCTCATGGATGCCTGGCATTAATTGCGCATGCGGGGAGGATGCATTGCGTCAGCCCCACGGATATAACGGAAGCAGCTCGGAAGCAGATCGCCATTGAGAGGAAAGACCTGCTGCCGGACGGATTGGCTGCCTTGCCTGCCCTGCCTACATGTCTTCCTACCAGCCTTGGTGCCAGCCTTGGTGCCATCCTTGCTGCCAGCCTTGGTGCCTGCCTCCCTGCCAGCCTCCCTGCCAGCCAGCAACCCCACAACCATGCGGAAGCACAGCAAGCCTCAGCCATCTGCTACCAGCCCTTGCAAGAGGGACAGAGCTACCATCCCGCCCCCTGGCCTTCACTCTGGTTCTCCTGGGGCTTCTGCAGCACGGTCTCGCTCTTCTGGGGCTGGGGCTTCTGCTGCTTCTGCTTCTGGAGGAGCTTTTGACAAGCACTCCAGCACCAGCCACCTCCACAGCACCTGCACCCTTCACCCCTGAGACTGAGCGACCAAGAGGAGTGCCAGAGACTCATTTTTGTCTTATAGCTTATTGTTAATAAAGTCTATTTATGATTCACACACTTGTTTCATTTCTTTTTTTTAATAAAGTCTTGGTGGAAACTTTTAGAAATGGATTAAGCCTTTGCTTGCTTGTGGGATGGGTAAGGATAGCTTTGGGATGGATGGGTTAGGATACCTCTGGGATGGGTAATAGCTGTGGGATGGGTTAGGATAGCAGTGGGATAGATAAACCTCCAGTGCAAGCATAGTGGGACTGTATGGTCCACCCTCCCAGGTGCCACACCAATGGCCCTTCATTATCAATACTAATGTAATCATTGATCCACACATGTCAACATAAACACAACTTTTTATTAAATGCCCTGTTCATTGTAGGCCCACCCAACATACATGGCCCAATCTCATCAGTGTGATGAGACAGGCTGAAGGAAGCACCCCTTAATCATCTATCATCCTGTCTTGCCACTCCACTGCTCCAGCTGGGGAGTTGCACCATTGTCTCAGGAGGTTGTGCTGCTTCTTTGCCTCACGTGAGGCTCTGTTGGGGCCTTGCACATCCTCAGTGTCGATCAGGTTTTGCCCTTGCCTCCATTCCCCAGGCTCCATGTCCCCATTTCCTTGCTGGAGGTCCACGAGCCTGTTCTGCAAGACTGGGTAGCGGGTGCACATGAGATTGTGCAGGATGCACCAAGCTTCCACGATCTTCCTCATGGTCTCTGGGCTATGCTGCATGTTGGTGAGAAGTACCTGGGACCTGTTGGCCAGGATGCTAAAGGCGTTCTCCACCACACTCCTTGCCTTGAACAGCCTGTAGTTGAAGATCCTCTCTTCACGGGTGAGGTATTTGGAGGTGTAGGGCTTCATTAGGTAGGTTGTGAGGGAGAAGGCGTCATCCCCCACGATGAAGTAGGGCACATCTTGCTTGTCGTTGGGCAGGGGTTCTGGATCAGGGAAACCCACCATGAGGTTGCCTTCCAGCCCCTCCTTGAGGTGACTGGCGTTTTATACCTGGGCATCTGAAGATGAGCCGTTGCCTGAAGCATTGATGTACATGAACTTGTAGTTAGCATCGACCATGGCAAAGAGGATGATGCTGAAGAAGCCCTTGTAGTTGTGATAAGTGGACCCCGACTTGGCTGGAGCTTTGCAGGCCACGTGCTTGCCATCTATGGCTCCAATGCTGTGGGGGAAGTTCCACTTCTGATACCACTGCTCTGCAACTTTCTTCCATCCTTCTTCAGTGGAGGGGTACTGGAGGAGCTACTCCTTGTATTCTTCAATGATGGCCTGCACCACTTCTCTGACCACAATGCTGATGGTGTTGGGTGGCACCCTCCAGCCATACTGCATGCTCCTGTAGGTGGTCCCTGAGGACAGGTGGTGCAGAGTGAGTGCCACCTTGAGCCCAGGTTCCAGGCTGGGTGGGAAGTTGGTGTTTGTCTTGGTCAACCTGGGTGTCAGCCGCTGCACAAGTTCATCAAACATGGCTGGAGGCATCCTCATGAAGTTCTGGAATGCCCGAGTGTCTTCGCTCCTGAGCTCCATCATCAGCTTGTTGTACAGTCCGTCCTCTGCTCTTCTGGTGAACTATCTTTGGACCCAGACTTTTTTTGGGTGCCTCCTTTTCTTCCTGTAGTAGAGTTCACAGAGCCTCTAGATGGTTTCGCACTGTTGCAGAAGGATGGTGGCTGCCGAAAGGACTTTGTCACAATCCACGGTGGACATGACTGGATGCTGTGGAAGAGCAAGAGACAGATGAAGGCTGCAGAGGTCTGCACAGCTTGGCTGCTGCTCTGAAAGTGAGATGCAGGCGAGTTGCTCCCCCTTTTTATAGGCAGTATAGGTGTCCCTTTGCATCCTCTAGGCATCCTCTAGGCATCCTCTAGACATCCTTAATATCCAAGATAGGTCCCCTCTGTGAACGTTTTTTCCATTTTAAACGCTTTGTTTCCATGCTGCATCCATTCTGCATCCGTTCTGCGTCCGTTCCGCTTCCTCCCTGCGTCCGGGCGGATGCGAGTTGCGCGGATATGCAACAGATGCCAAGCAGATATAGTGGATGCGTAACGGATGCGTAATGGATGTGTAGTGGATGCGTAGCAGATGCGTAGCTGATGCAGAACGGACGAACTAGATACATTTTCCGCGCAAAAGTTTTGGGCAGCCCAAAACTTTCGGAGTGGATGAAACATCAATAAACGGATACTGGACGGCTAGAGAGGAAGCAAAACGGAGGTAGTGAGTACATCGCGTTTTTGAACGGATGGCAAGAATTTTTGTCCGTTTTACATCCTCTTTGCATCCGTTGGTTCAGTGTGACATGGGCTTTAGATCAAAACATCCTGTCTGAATAAATTTATGCTATCTATTTGGATATTGTTTTGTTTCAGTAATTTCAACAAATATTTATTTCATAGGATTTTTAGTTTTAAAATTATGCATTATGGCTTATTCTATACATATTTGATTATGAGGTAAAAGAAATGGTTTGATTTGGACAAACCTATGTGGAGATACAGAAACCAATAACATTTCAGTTAGTCAAAGAGGCTTAGATAATTTAAACAAACCTTTAAAAGACAAACAGTGGTAACTGCAACAATGAGAGTTAGATAAGCATTATGTTCAGTTAGTTGATTCAAAATCTGACTGAATCCAGTGTAATAACTGTCCAGACTTAGATATTTATACTTAGGTTTGTAGATATTTGGCTTTGCAAAATAATTAATTTATAGTATTTCTTGTAATTAACTGAGATTAAATCATGATAAAATGGAAATGTAAAGATACAACAGATATATAATTCATATAATTAATTATATTTTATTAGACTGTTATGATTCTTTTGGGTAAAGTTTTGGCTAATTATTACTTGATTATGCTTGCTTGGACTAGCAAAAAATGTGGATATCCCTGAGGCATAAACTGCAAAGGGCCTGAAATGTGATTCTGAATATGCTACTAAATTATTTCAGTTGACAATATTTCCCCTACACCTAGGATTTTTCCTCCAAGCTTAACTCCTAGATTAGGAGAACCCTTGCAAGTTTCACCATGTGACTTCCTTCATTATACAGTTCATTTGTAAAACAACATAAAGGGTGTAAATACAGCAACTGAGCACTATCACCACAGAATGGAAATGGATGTATCATATAGTTGAGAGGCAAAATTCATGTGTTTAAAGATGTTCAGAATCATATGGACTTCTGAGACATGCTATAGTTATATCTGCCATGGTTTTAGAACATAATAAAATAAAGGAATACACTGGTCATCATTAGTATTTGAAAAATGTATTTGGAATATGATTTTGAAGGAATTATTTTTTTCAAACAGTAAGTATAAAAATTTTCTGAGCATACAGTCTTTGATTATATTTTATGTCTCTGTGTGCTTCTCCAACTTAGATTCCAGACAGAACTCAATTACGATGTTCTTGAAGTACATGATGGACCAAATCTTTTGTCACCACTTCTTGGATCTTACAATGGTACACAAGTCCCTCAATTTTTATTCAGTAGCAGCAATTTCATTTATCTCTTGTTTACAACAGATAACAGTCGATCTAATAATGGATTCAAAATCCACTATGAAAGTAAGTATTTTTTTTCTTCATATTCTTTGGCAAACATAATGTGTATTATTGTTCCTGGCTATATCAGATGAATACTGATACAAATGTTTTTCATGATCTTAGCTACCACCTTTTCCTCAGTGCTCACAGGCTGTGGTTATGAGACTTACACAAACCAGTTAGATTTGGACCCTATTACCAATATATTTTCTAATCATAAATATGAAAGATTGTTTCTTGCCCTGTGTATAGCCAACCTGACTCCTGTAATCTCTAAGGTGGATGATCAGCTCCTGGTTTGCTGTATATTAGTCAAGTAATGATATAGGTCTCCAGCTGCAGTTTCCAAATTACCAGCATTTCCCACAGGCATTGCTAGTTCAGATATTTGAGTTGTAGAAGTGGATTGAATCAGCAATGTTTAGGTGAGATGGAGAAGAGTAAATGCACAAACTACAACCTATAAGTAAAAAGAGACCTGGAAAAAGTTTACTAGAGTGGAATGGTGGGTCAAAACATTGATTGTCTTTTCAAACATAGCAGTCAAGATTGTAGGGGAATAAACCTTCAGTTCTCTCCACTGATGACCAGTGGAAGTACCAAATAATGAAAGCTTTCAAAGCATGAAACTGAAAGAATGGAAAGGTTGAAAGTTATTATGAATATCTGTACTTCAGAGTGATGAGGGTAGTATTGTCAGACTGTCAAAACTGTTTTTTTTCTCTTAACTTAAAAAATATTGATATACTGCTGGAATTATTATAAAGTTCTAGGTTAGTTCTTGGTGGCTTCCAAAGTCCATAGAAAAGACTAACACTTTGATAGTCATGTCTCCTATTTGTTATGCATTCCTTCCTTTTAAAATCTTCCTGAAAATGTATTATATGTTGGTAATCCTTGACTTACAATTATTCATTGTAAGTTACAACAATGTTGGAAAAAGTAACTTCTGAACTGAGCTACCACTTACTGCCATCACAGCATCCTTACAAACATGTGATCAAAATTCAGGTGCTTAGCAACTGGCATGTACAAACATTGAAACATTCTAGGTTCATGTAACTGCCATTTGTGGCTTTCCCAGTCAGCTTCCTTCAAGCAAGGTCAATGTGGGACTTGGAAGTCTCTTAATGACCATATGATTAACTTAATAACCATAGCAAAAAGGTCCATAAAATTGCAACTCACTTAACAATTGCCTTGCTTAGCAACAGAAATTCTGGTCCTAATTGTGTTCATAAGTTGAAAACTATCCCTATGTAGTTAAATGTATCATTTAATAGAATAGCAAAATAACAGAGTTGGAAGAGATCTCGGAGGTCTTCTAGTCCAACCCCCTGTTAATCGGAAAACCCTACACCATTTCAGACAAATTATTGTCCAATCTCTTCTTAAAAATTCCAGTGTTGGGGAACCCACAACCTCTGGAGGAAAGTTGTTGCACTGATTAATTGTACTAACTATCAGAAAATTTCTCCTTAGTTCTAAGTTGCTTCTCTCCTTGATTAGTTTCCATCCATTGATTCTTGTCCTGCCTTCAAGTGCTTTGGAGAATAGATTGACCTTCTCTTCTTTGTGGCAGCCCCTTAGATATTGGAATACTGTCACGTCATGTCATGTCATGATGCCATGTTGCTAATTTATTGTGTATTTCTTTTTTTCCTGAACTTCAGGTGTAATGGTTAATACCTACTCTTGTTTGGACCCTGGTATACCTGTACATGGTCATCGTTATGGGCATGATTTTTCCATTGGATCAACTGTGTCATTTGGGTGTGACCCAGGCTATAGACTAAATCATGAGGAGCCTCTGCTTTGTGAAAAGAACCACTGGTGGAGCCATCCACTTCCAACTTGTGATGGTATGAATAGTCAACTTTGCCCATATTAATAACAAAGACAAATTCATTATATTCATTGATACAACAATAGTCATTCTTCCTACATAAACTCTCTCTCTCTCTCTCTCTCTCTCTCTCTGTGTGTGTGTGTGTGTGTGTGTGAGTGTGGTGCGGAGAGGCTTCTTTGTCCACATTTAGTGAACATTACAGGGTCTCAACAAAAATCTTGTAATTATATCTGTGATCAGTGATGTAGGCAATCTAATTTGCCAGCTGAGAAAAAGATATTTAAAATTCAAGTTCACACCGCTTTCTAAACTGTTATTAAGAAACAATATAAGAGTCATTATTTTTTAATGATTTTCTTCATATGATACTATGGTATTTTCCTCGGTGGAAACAAATAACTATCATACTTGCAGATGGGCTAATTAATAGAATGGTTTAATATATAGTGGTATACATCTTACAACTTCAGGGTTTCCAAAACATGCACAGTGGCCTTAGAATCAAATGTAATTCTTATTATCACCAAAAGGAAACCTTATTGTAAGAACTCAATCAAATTGTTTTGTTTTCTTGGCCCACACTATATCTTGAAGGCAAGGAAAGAACTCCACAAACTTAGAAAGTATTTAAGTATTAAAACCTTTTTGTATTTGTTTTAAAAGCACAGGCTTCTGTTTATAAAAAAGGTATTTACAATTTGAAAGAAAATTGCAATTTTTCAGTAGCATATGAAACAGAAAAGAAGATGTTGAAATATGTGCATTAATCTTCTGCAAAGTTTAAGGTGTCTATTTTCACTTCTATGTACAGTCTCTACTTATGAGGAGTCTGTAAACAGATGACAGGACCTAACTGAAGATGTTTTGGTTTACAGGCTAAATAAGATCATACCTAAAAGTGGATAATCTAAGGCAGTGATGGCTAACCTTTTTTGTCTCCCATGCCAAAAATTGTGCACCCCCATGCACACCACACATTTAGCACATGCAAGTGCAATTTCCCTGCATGCCATGCATCTCTGTGCATACATGTGAGACCCCCCACATGCACATGTCTCTGCACATGCACGCATGTGTCTCACATCCTCCACGGCCCCCCACATTCGCGTCAGATACCCAACAATCAGCTGTTGGGTGGGCAGCATGTGCGCATGCACAGTGGGACTCTTCCGGATGACTTCTTCAATGCTACTTTTGGCATGCATGCCATAAGTTTGCCATCACGGATCTAAGGACTGAACTATAAATCAGATAATTAAAGGATCTAAACAATCCTATGTCATCTTATTTCAGCCCATTCCTACACATCAAAGACTCTAAGTTCATTCTTTTCCTGGTATGGGATCAGCAAAGGACTGTAATTTGTCAATGTTTTCTAAACAACTGAGATTATTTTCCTATTGTAACAACTGAACCTGAAGTAGTAAAGGCCCTGTCACACTGCCCAATGGATGAAAAACAGACACAATGGACGAGCGAAATGTTCCATCCGTTGTTATCCACTCTCAAAAGGGGCAAAAATTTGCATAACCGGAGCGGATAACACAGACGGGGGGAGGACGCAGGGCGGATGGAAAGCGGATGCAGAATGGAAGCCCAGTGGATGGAAGCGGATGGGAGCGGATGGCACATCCGCTAGGCTTCCGGGGGGCCGCAGCAAAGCAGATGCGGAATGGATACAGCGGATGCACAGCGGGTGCACAGCGGATGAAGCGGATGCAGAGTGGAAGCCTAGCGGATGCACAGCGGAAGCCTAACGGATGCCGAGCGTTAATTGCACATGCGGGGAGGATGCATTGCGTAAGCCCAACGGATATAAAGGGAAGCAGCTCGGAAGCAGGTCACCATTCAGAGGAAAGACCTGCTGCCGGACAGATTGACAGCCTTGCCTGCCCTGCCTGCATGCCTGCCTGCAAACCTTGCTTCCAGCCTTGCTGCCAGCCTTGCTGCCAGCCTTCCTGCCAGCCTTCCTGCCAGCCTTGCTGTCTGCCTGCCTGCCAGCCTTGCTGCCAGCCTCCCTGCCAGCCTTCCTGCCAGCCTTGGTGCCTGCCTTCCTGCCAGCCTTGGTGCCTGCCTGCCTGCCAGCCTTGGTGACTGCCTGCCTGCCAGCCTTGGTACCTTCCTGCCTGCCAGCCTTCCTGCCAGCCTTGGTGCCTGCCTTGGTGCCAGCCTCCCTGCCAGCCTTCCTGCCAGCCTTGGTTTCTGCCAGCCTCCCTGCCAGCCAGCAACCCCACAACCATGCGGAAGCACAGCAAGCCTCAGCCATCTGCTGCCAGCCCTTGCAAGAGGGACAGGGCTACCATCCCACCCCCTGGCCCTCACTCTGGTTCTGCTGGGGCTTCTGCAGCACGGGCTCACTCTTCTGGGGCTGGCGCTTCTGCTGCTTCTGCTTCTGGAGGAGCTGATGACAAGCACTCCAGCACCAGCCACCTCCACAGCACCTGCACCCTTCACCCCTGAGACTGAGCGACCAAGAGGAGTGCCAGAGACTCATTTCTGTCTTATAGCTTGTTGTTAATAAAGTCTATTTTTGATTCACACACTTGCTTCATTTCTTTTTTTTCAATAAAGTCTTGCTGGAAACTTTTAGAATTGGCTTAAGCCTTTGCATGCTTGTGGGATGGGTTAAGATAGCTTTGGGATGGGTTGAGATAGCAGTGGAATGGGCAGGGATACCTTTGCGATGGGTAATAGCTGTGGGATAGATAAACCTCCAGTGCAAGCATAGTGGGACTGTATGGTCCACCCTCCCAGGTGCCACACCTATGGCCCTTTATTATCAATAACAATGTAATCATTGATCCACACATTTCAACGTAAACACAACTCTTTATTAAATGCCCTGTTCATTGTCGGGCCACTCAACATACATGGCACAATCTCATCCATGTGATGAGACAGGCTGAAGGAAGCATCCATTAAGCATCTATCATCCTGTCTTGCCACTCCACCGCTCCAGCTGGGGAGTTGCACCAGTGTTTCAGGAGGTTGCGCTGCTTCTTCCCTTCACATGAGGCTCTGTTGGGGCCTTGCACATCCTGAGCGTCTATCAAGTTTCGCCCTTGCCTCCATTCCCCAGGCTCCATGTCCCCATTGCCTTGCTGGAGGTCCATGAGCCTGTTCTGCAAGACTGGGTAGCGGGTGCGCATGAGATTGTGCAGGATGCAGCAAGCTTCCATGATCCTCCTCACTGTCTCTGGGCAATGCTGCATGGTGGTGAGAAGTACCTGGAACCTGTTGGCCAGGATGCCAAAGGCGTTCTCCACCACCTGCCTTGCCCTGGACAGCCTGTAATTGAAGATCCTCTCTTCACGGGTAAGGTATTTGGAGGTGTAGGGCTTCATGAGGTAGGTTGTGAGGGAGGAGGCGTCATCCCCCACAATGAAGTAAGGCACATCTTGCATGTCGTTTTGCAGGGGGTTTGGATCTGGGAAGCCCACCATGAGGTTGCATTCCAGCCCACCCTTGAGGTCACTTGCATTGTATACCTGGGCATCTGAACATGAGCCGTTGCCTGAAGCATTAATGTACATGAACTTGTAGTCAGCATCGACCATGGCGAAGATGATGATGCTGAAGAAGCCCTTGTAGTTGTGATAAGAGGACCCTGAGTTGGCTGGCGCTTTGCAGGCCACGTGCTTGCCATCGATGGCTCCAAAGGTGTGTGGGAAGTTCCACTTCTGATACCACTGCTCTGCAACTTTCTTCCATCCTTCTTCAGTGGAGGGGCACTGGAGGAGCTCCTCCTTGTATTCTTCAATGATAGCCTGCACCACTTCTCTGACCACAATGCTGATAGTGTTGGGTGGCACCCTCCAGCCGTACTGCATGCTCCTGTAGGTGGTCCCTGAGGCCAGGTGGCGCAGAGTGAGTGCCACCTTGAGCCCAGGTTCCAGGCTGGGCCAGAAGTTGATGCTCTGCTTGGTCAACCTGGGTGTCAGCCGCTGCACAACTTCGTCAAACATGGATGGAGGCATCCTCATGAAGTTTTGGAATGCACGAGGGTCTTCGTTCCTGAGCTCCACCATCAGCTTGTTGTACAGTCCGTCCTCTGCTCTACTGGTGAACCATCTACGTACCCAGCCGCTTCTTGGCCACCTCTTTTTCTTCCTCTAGTAGAGTTCACAGAGCCTGTAGATGGTTTCGCACTGTTGCAGAAGGATGGTGGCTGCCAAAAGGACTTTGTTACGATCCATGGTGGACATGACTGCATGCTGTGGAAGAGGAAGAGGCAGATGAAGGCTGCAGAGGTCTGCAGCTGGGCTGCTGTTCTGAAAGTGAGATCTAGGTGAGTTGCTCCCCCTTTTTATAGACAGTATAGGTGTCCCTTTGCATCCTCTAGGCATCCTGTAAACATCCTTAATATCCGAGATAGGCCCCCTCTGCGAACGTTTTTTTCCGTTTTAAATGCTTTGTTTCCGTGCTGCATCTGCTAGGCAGCTCAAAACTTTCTGAGCAGATGAAACGTCCATAAACAGATGCTGGACGGATAGAGAGGAAGCAAAATGGAGGCAGTAAGTACATCGCGTTAACCAACGGATGGCAAGCTTTTTTGTCCATTTTACATCCTCTTTGCATCCGTTGGTGCAGTGTGACAGGGGCTTAAGTTGAGCTAATGGAGTGTGTTCATTTTTTCCTTCAGTGTTCTTTCCAACTGAAGGGGAACATTGTCAGAATATTTTGAAGCCTATACAGATCAAGCTTCATAGAGGATAAATGGGAATGTCTATAGTAGACATATTTCCTTATGCTACAACATACTACATGTTTACTAACTAAAAATAAACATTAAGAAGCAGCTGTCTGTAAAGAGTATTCTCCACTGTGCAATAATGTTACATATTGTGACAAATGTCTTCCTCAATTGGTTGAACTACGATACAGTTCATTAAATAAATGAGATTTTCTTTCCTTCTAGAACAATGGGATTTGTCCATTAAGGAAACAAAAGCTCCCAATTTGTAATCCTGTATTTTTCAGACTGAAATTGGGATGGCTTAATTTAAAGAGAAAAAGAAACTATTCCTATAAATGACCCAATTTCTATTCCTCAGAAAGCGTCATATAGAATTGCCAGCCCTTGGACCGGCAAATATATATATAATGACTTATAAGTAGTGTTGTTGCCATGGAGGCCCATCATTCATTCATATATATATATATATATATATATATATATATATATATATATGTATATATTATTCTATCTATATATATATATATATTTATTTATAAGTCATTATCCTTACAATATAAAAGTAATTCAAAGAAACTAATGAGTTGATTCCTGGCTTCATTTTCCCTTTGATTGAGCATTATCTTCCAGTGTGGAGAGCAACTACCAATCACTCTTTTTAATGGGAGACAGAATAGGCTGGGCAAGTGTAGGCATGCAGAAACTTACCACAAATTAAACTGCAAGTTTAATCATCAGCATCCTGACTTAAAAAAAGGCAGCAGGGAAGGGCAGAAATCATTGTCATGAGGCTTTCTTCTGTTTAATCCCTTCTCTGTTCTTTAGCTTGTTGGGCAATTTGCAGAAAAGATTTGGTCCTTTAAAAAAAAAAAAAGTGCTAGACCCATTGTAGAAAGTGATGCAACCTGTAATGAACTCACTGATAATAAAAATCAGGAAAATCAAACTGGCACCCAAAATAATTAAAATGATCTTTCTTTCTCAGTTTAAATCTACTGTCTATGTATTGTATGTATGTAGCATCGAGGTAGTGTTTCTACACTGGACTGTGTGTTTTTAGCCTTTATTTAAAACCCATAGTAAAAGAAATTATTTAAAACTAACAGTTCAGATATTCTTTTAAAAGAATACTAAACCCAAGTAATTATTATTATTGACTTGTTTATTAATTATTAAATATTATTAAATTATCATTAAATATTATTAAATTATTAATAATTATTAAATAATATTATTAAATAATAATAATAATAATAATAATAATAATAATAATAATAATAATAATAATAATAATAATAATAATAATAATAATAATATGTATCCTGTCTTTGTTATTTTTATAAGTTACTCAAATCCCCTCAATTGTCCATTTGTAACATTCAAAGAATTTCAATTCCTAATACAGATTCCAATTTCTGTGACCTCCCATGGTTTATTATTTAATTACTTTTCCCCCAAAATCTTACCTCGAAAGTACAACTCTTCCACATTCTTCTGGCCTCTCTGTCCATTTACAACTTTTTTACATCAAAATCTCCTTTTCCTGCATTTTGCCAACTCTTAGGTTTCTATTTAAAAATTTTGCATTGAAGAAAGAAGGTAAAATTCACCTGGTGTTTTGAAAGTCTGTAATATCCATGCTATGGTCAAATAAATCTTTCCAAAAATGATTTCTAAATAGAGAAAGTGAATGCATCTGGCTAAATGTCCTTTTTAAAGTCTCTCTCATGGCTGAGAGCAAGATGGAAGTTATTCAGTTGTTAAGTGAATTTTGCTCCGTTTTATAGCCTTTCTTGCCACAGTGGTTAAGTGAATGACTGCAGTTGTTAAGTTAGTAACATGCTTGTTAAGTGAAAATGGCTTTCCCTGTTGACTTTGCTCATCAGAAATTATCAAAAGTTGATAACTTTTGATCAACTCATATTTCCTCAGGACATGCAACTGTCATAAATACATACCAGGTGCCAAGTGTTCAAATTTTGATCATGTAACCATGAGGATGCTGCAAGAGTCATATGCGTGAAAAAACTGTAGTAAGTCAATGAACTTCAATGGTCACTAAATGAATGGTTGTAGGTTGAGTAGACCTGTGTTGTTTATTTATTGATTGTTGGTCTAGTGTTAATCTTGGTGTTAATCTCTGCTCAGCTGGGTTTTGAGAAAGTGGTTAGAACCTTGTTTCCTTTTTGGCTTTTTGATTATCTCTTCTTCTGGGGCTGCTGGGGCTTTTGATTTACTTAGGATGTTTTAGAGAGTTGGTTCATTTGCTGTGGTGCTGTGTAATGCCATGCGGTTTCAATTGGTGTTGGTGGTTTCTGAGATATTGTTGATGTATGGTAGTGTTAGCCTTTTCAAAGATTTTGTTGATTGTGCTGTGGTAGTTTAGTGACCAGGCACATTTTGATAAAGTAATATAAGTATCCATTTTGTTGGAAGGTATTGTTTAGATGAA
The DNA here is from genome assembly GCA_015471245.1 of Laticauda colubrina. NCBI lineage: Eukaryota > Metazoa > Chordata > Lepidosauria > Squamata > Elapidae > Laticauda > Laticauda colubrina. Next base: position 20,931,422 of record BLBF01000002.1, read on the forward strand.
CTGTTTCCTGAATAAGTAATGCATATGTATGTTCTGTAACACAAAAGAATTTCAATGTTAAAACAATAGTAATTTAATGGGGAGGGAAGAAAAATATCAGATCACAACCCGGGTTATATGTTCCCTTGTGGATTCAAGGGACTCATGCCTTGAATCAATATATCATTCTTTTTTGTGCCATGTGAGTTTTATTTAATGTTTGCTAGATATGATATTGTGATTCTCTTTGATCTGTTTTTGTATTGCAACTGTTCTATATTGTTGTAAACTCTGAATCCAATCTTCTGAATGATGTCAAAGTTAGAGGTGTATATATTTCATTGAGGTTTGCTTTCCTGATCACAGGAAATTTAGTGCATTTCTCAATTTTGCAGCATATTTATATATCTGTGTTAGTTGTGCATAAAGTGGCAAATTGCTGCAGAGCAATGTTTCAAATGGTTATTGCTGCTCACAAAATTTCTAGAACAACCTTAATGCCATAATTTTTCTCAGTCAAGAAACAAACTCCTTTTCAGAACTGATTTCTTCCCTTATCTGTTTTCATCAGCAAGTTTTCTATTTCAGGTACATGTGGATATATAGAATATTCCAGAAAGATGCTGGGGAAACTTATCTATAACAGAATATAAGGTTATAATATGCCAGTTTTAATTTAGGTATGAATCAGAGGTGGTGTTCAGCAGGTTCTGATCAGTTCTGGAGAACCGGTAGCGGAAATGTTGAATAGTTCAGAGAACTGGCAAATGCCACCTCTGATTGGAGATTTTACAGTATCCTTTCCCTGACATGTCCACCAAGCCACGCCCACAGAACTGGTATTAAAAAAAATTAAATCCCATCACTGGTATCAATTATTATTGTAAAATCATTATCAATAATTGGAAGTAGAGTAAAAGCATGTAGAAGACATGAAATATTTCAACACAAGCTTTGATTTTCCCAGCCTTTCAAAAATGTATAAAATATTCAGATAAATGATAGATAGATAGATAGATAGATAGATAGATAGATGATAGAAAGATAGATAGATAGATAGATAGATAGATTCAATTCAACAAGTTCCTGTTTTTTGCATTTTTTGCAATTTTTTGCACAAAGAAAGAATTATTTTTTCATTCTTCCATTTTGAAATCAATCACAGTAATTAGCAATTAATAATTAGTAATTAATAATTAGCAATTAGCAATTCAGAATGCTGATAACCAAAACTTTTTAACAATTAATTAATTGTGTTCCTTTGTGATCACTTTGTGTAAATGTTGGTTGCACTTAGCAATTGTTGTATGGATTCCCTAAGGTCCTCCCAGTTATAGACTGTCGTTTAAGTAGTGATATTAGAAGTTCTAGTTGTTCTTTGTAAACTTATAATGATTACCTATGATGATGTTCTTATATTCTCCTCCTAACATTCTTGCCTTACATCTTCAGCTCTATGTGGAGGGGATGTTAGAGGACCCAGTGGAACTATTCTGTCTCCTGGTTATCCTGAACTATATCCAAATTCACTGAATTGCACATGGACTGTGGATGTCACACATGGAAAAGGTATGAATTCACATTTCATTTATTCATGCTTCCTATTATGCACCCTTAATGTTACCATTTGAACTGTCAAGAATAACAATATTTTTAATAAAAAATATTGTTTAGTTTAGTTTAATTTACCATTTAGTTTAGACTGTAGTTTAGACCAGGGTTGTCAAACTCGATTTCTTTGAAGGCTGGATCAGTATTGTAGTTGTCCTCCGCTGGCCGGATGGGGAAAGGGAGGCAGAATTGGGCGAGATGAGACAGATGCCTCCTGCAGTACTCATGTGGCCCCTTGTTCCCCCGTTTTGGCCAGCAGAGTTCTGCAGAAGGCCATCTAGGCCAAAAATGGGGCTCCTGAGGCTTTGCACAGCCCCCTGCACCCCATTTTTACTAGCAGAGGCAACGTGGGTCAATTCTTTGCTATTTCCAGGCCAGCCCCACAAACTAAATCTAAGCATCTTTTGTTTGATATCCCTGGTTTAGATAAACACTTAATGTTAATATTTTCCTTTAGTTTGTAAATTAATAATAGTGTCATTTTAGCCCTATTGTTCAATACCTTCAAAATGCAGAATAATACTCACAAACAGAACAAAAAAAAAATAGTTTCAGTAATGATGAAAGACAAAATTGATGAAGACTCTGAGGGCAAGGGTAAAATAAACCTTGTTTAATTTTCTGAGCCCATGGATGGGATGAAATGTATGAGTTTAATCAGTGATATAATTGATTTCATGTTAACTATGTGAGTCTAATTTTATTTTTCTAATAGGAGTGCAATTCACCTTTCACACCTTCCATTTGGAAGATCATCATGACTACCTACTAATCACAGAGAACCGCAGCTTCACTCAACCACTAGCACGCCTGACTGGTTCAGAACTTCCATCTCCAATCAACGCTGGTCTCTATGGAAATTTCAGGGCTCAATTGCGATTTATTTCTGACTTTTCAATATCTTATGAAGGATTTAATATTTCTTTCTCAGGTAAGGGAACAAAACAAGCAATTTTTTTTTAAGTTTGATGGAAATGCAGTAGTTTTACCTCAGAGAGAGTCACAAAGATGGGGCATGGTGAGAAGGAAAAATCGAAAGATTGCATTTTTTCTGCTATGTATTTTTTTTTCTTTTAAAAATGCATGTTGCAATTGCTTTTGATGTTACTTCTATTACACAGATCTCAGTATGTTTGGTGTACGGGTGTTGAAGAAAATTATAATAACAGTAAAGTAAATTATTTAACAGGAAAATCACAGCACATCAGAGTGATTTCAAGACCAATTGCAAGACATAATATTCCAAATAAACTCATAAGAAAATAGATTTTGTTTTCAGGATGCAGACCTTTTTTGGATAATTTTTGGATAATTTTATAAGTTGGACTCGCACTCATAGCTGCGATTGGAATCATAAACATGCTGCTCACAGATTCTGCTGAACATGCATGAGCATGATTATACATGTCAACTGAATTGCTAATACTTATTTGATCATGTATATGGTGGTGGGAGTATCTGAAAGCTAACTGAACTTCAGATACACTTGTGTGGTCTACAATAAGATGGCAACACTTAATGATTTTGGCTGAGTTAGATCTTTGTCAGATGCTGAAACTTTTTAAATGAGATGTTGATTTGCTTTCTTATTTCTATTTTAGAATACAATCTAGAACCATGTGAGGATCCCGGCACACCTCAATTTGGAAGTAGAATTGGATTTAACTTTGAAGTAGGAGATACTCTTACTTTCTCCTGTTCTTCTGGATACCGCTTAGAGGGAGCTTCAGAAATCATCTGCCTTGGTGGTGGCCGAAGAGTGTGGAGTGCACCTCTGCCCAGGTGTGTGGGTACGTGGTCAGCTGCTTTCATTTGCTTGTATATGTAGTCATTGTCCATAAACTTGCAACTGTAGAGCATGTCTAAGCATGGTGCATACCTTATTAGTTTTGGTACAATACAGTGTTTACATTTCTCATCTTTTCACTTTGATTTGTCACATATTTCTGGTTTATTATGAAGTCCAATTTTGAGTTTTAATATTCAACTGTTCTATATAACTTTTCCTATTTTATCAATTCTACCTTAATGATGTGCTTAACATGTTTTGAAAAAATATTGATAACAAAAAACTATAATGAC
>BLBF01000002.1:20935448-20954360 GCA_015471245.1 Laticauda colubrina
AGAGATAGAGATAGAGATAGAGATAGAGATAGAGATAGAGATAGAGATAGAGACAGAGATAGAAATATAGAGATAGATATAGAGATATAAGATCCATTCACTGTATACAGGATGTTAGATTGTCCTAGGAAGTTTCTTAAATGTGGATAATAAATTAAAAATAGACCATAGCCAAAAGTATCCTGTTTCCATTTTTTTCATTAGATGTCTGGAACAGCATTGCCAATCTTCTAATGGAATAACTCAGTAATCAGCATCTAATAAATACAATCTGAAAACATTTAGAAACATATCAAGTTTTGGTTATCATTCTTGTGTCCAACATATTTAATTAAAATAAAAGATTTTGTTGGTATTTATTGTCATTCATTTACCATTATTCTCCCTTAGAAATAATATATTATTTTCAGTTGGACATAATTTAAATTGCCACATATAATATTTGATTTTTCTTAGATCTATAAGAAAATATCTGGGTTTATGTTTCTCTCTAAGTGTCTTGATGGGGGAGAGACATTTTCACTTTCTCACTATATTTTTTTTTCACCAAGAACCCTTCAAATCAGTTTAAGTAAAAATATCTGGAAACCTACTGCTTCCAAAATGAATGACATGAAGGGTATTAGAGTTAAATTGTGGTTAAGAACTGATACAAAGGTGGTAGGTCATGCCATGAAGGTCTTGTGATTCCTGTAACATATAATAATAATGACACTAATCCAGCCTCTGTACTCAGTGAAGGAATTTTAATCAAATCATGTTTGACCCACAGCTGTCAAGAATATTATAAAATTTTGTTTAATTTCTTCTTCTGATTAGTTCTCTTTATAACAATCTAAAGTAGGTTGCAGTTTTAATCCTAAAATCCAATCTGTCTCTTATAATAACATCCCCTTTTTGTTCTGGTTCACTGTTTCCCTTCACAATTTTAAATATGCTCAACATGGATAAAAAAAAAGCCGTGTCTTCCTTATATTATCAGAGCAATATAGATCTCAAGGGGGGAAAAAAACCTCAAATTAATTGCTCTCTGAGCCCCTAAAGAATGGCCATTGAGCAAAAAGTTTTAATGTGAATTTCCTTGCTGAAACTATATGGAAACATAGATTAAAGCTATAGAAAATCCAGACACTCATAGAATTTGATTGGGTGAAGTGCGAAAATAAATCTGGAAACAGTTCATACAAATGATTCCAAATCATACTTCAATTGACAAATAAGAAAATGCAGCTGATAAAACGATATTTTTCCTCTAAATATTGTCTCTAGGCAGGAGACATAACAAGCTATGTTTCCCATACTTAGTTTTTCCAAAGCATGAAGCCTTGTGTATATACTACATGTAACATTCTCACTAGTATTTAAAAATAAATCTACCCCTTAAAATTAATGTTTGGAGGGTGTTTTTTTTTTTCCCTCTGTGAGAAAACTGCTTGTTGAGATAATTAATTTGTTGGGATTCCTATGCATATCTGTTATGCCAGAAACACTTGTTTTTATCTACAGTTTCATGCATGTGTTCAGACAACCGTTCAAGGTGCAAAACTATCCCTCTCTTCCTAGAATAAGGAAAGATGGCTATAACTTGCCACAAACCACTTAATCATCAGTTGAAAGACTCATCATTAGTTGTTTTCAGGACTGTCTCTATGACAATGCTGAGAATAAGGAGGAATATCTTCATAATATTCCTTATACTTTTATACATATTTTTACATACTTTTTATACATATACTTTTTTACTGGAGTGGCCAAAATAAATATATTAATTTTAGTGATGACTTTGAGTGAGGTGGCATTCTTGATCCCTGGCTTTTCAGACCTTTCATTGTCATTCATTGTATTAATGCATATACCATTATTGTAATCAGGTATTTTCATTACCTTCTTCTTTCTTTAAACTATAGTGCAGTCCATAAGGATAAATTATACTTCTCCTCCTGCAGTCTAATCCCCTTTCATTTAATAAGTTATTCTCTAAAGTCATAGTTTTTATGTGAAACTGCTTTCTTTCTTTTTTATTCTTTTTCCCCCTATCAGTTTTGAATTACAAATCTTTCTTACCTGTCATTATTTCTGCCATTCACCCCTGTGCTTAATTCTGTTGAATCAACATTCCCCCACCCAATTCTGTTCATCTATCCCAAGGTATCACCATTTCTTCTTTATTTCTGTTTTCAGAAACGTCCACAAAAATAAATAGAGGGGAAAATAAAACAAAGAGATGTAATATAAAAGAAGATGAAGAAGAATTTTAAAATGAACTTTTTCTTTTTGTTCCTTATAATTATATTTATCAGGAATTTTACGTTGACCAGGCAGGACAGTTATTAAATTGCAATGCAATTTCATGTTTGTTTTCTATTGAGTTACATACCGAATTCTGTTTTACCTGCAGCTGAATGTGGAGCTTCTGCCACCACGAATGAAGGAATATTATTATCCCCCAATTATCCCCTCAACTATGACAACAATCATGAATGTATATACAGCATTCAGGTGCAAGCAGGGAAGGGAATTAATATTTCTGCCAGAACATTCCATTTAGCACAAGCAGATGTTCTTAAGGTATGTTGGATATTGGTAGGGATGCATTTATTTCTGAAAATAGGTGCCATTAATCAGGTTATCATAAATTATTTCAAATTAACCAGCAAGAAAAAGTAAAATGCATTTTGCTTTGTTTTTATTTTAAATAGCTAAAACAATAAATAATAATGAGATTTATTATTATTATTTTATCATGGATTCAGGCCATATAAAGATGCATCTCCGTATGTACACCTGTATATATTAACAGCAATAGATATAGGTAATCCTCGACTTCCAACAAATTGTTTAGTTACAATTGCACTGAAAAAAGAACTTTATGGCTGTTTTTCACAGTTAAAACGGTTGTAGCAGAGATGGTATTCAGCAGGTTCTGACTAGTTCTGAGAACCTGTCGCATAAATTTGGAGTAGTTTGGAGAACTGGCAAATACCACCTCTGACTGGCCCCACCCCCATCTATTGTCTGCCTTCTGAGTTCCAGCTGATCAGCTGGGTCTTCTTTTGTTGCCCTGCAGAGGAGAACAGAGCTGTAAAGCAGGTTAGTGGGATGGGGAGATCATGGGATTTTGCAGTAACCTTTCCCCAGGAATGGGGACGGAATGGAGATTTTGTAGTATCCTACCCCTGCCAAGCCCAACAATCCACGGCCACCAAGCCATGCCCACAGAACCAATAGTATTTTTTTTTTAATCCCACCACTGAGTTGCAGTATTCCCCATGGTCAACTGATCAAAATTCCAAAGTTTGGCAACTTGTATTTATGATTGATACAATCTCCCTGAGTCATGTCATGTCCTTTTGACAAGCAAAGTCAATACGGAAGACAGATTCATGTAACAACTGTGTTACTAACTTAACAATTGCAGTGACTTGTTTAACAGCTATGGCAATAAAGGTCATAAAATGGGGCAAAGCCTCACTTAACAACAGAACAGTTGTTCTTAACAACAACAGTCTCTCTTAGCAACAGAAATGGGGGGCTCAATTGTGGTTGTAAGTCCAGGAGGACTACATGTACTGAATTTGCTTGCCTAATGGCAGCCAGTGCAATTTCTTATGCATTTTCTCACAAGGATTTATTCAAGGGAAGTATGCTGCTGGATAACTTGGGGATCCAAATGCTTTATGTATTGTCTTTTTAAGAATACATTTGTCTAACAATTAACATTAAGGTTGTCATCCTAAAGATTACATTATCTAGGGAAATTTGGGTGTATTGATAGTTTAAAATAACAAAAGTAATATCCCTATTTAGAAATATGTGTTAAAGGTTTTCGTAGAACTTATAAGAACATTTTCTGTTATATTTTATGAAACACTTTATTAGCAAGTGATTCTGATTTAGATTTAAGGTGCAATTGATTTAAGAGTCTAGAACAGTTTTCCTCAACCTGAACAGCTTTTGAAATGAGTGGACTTTAACTCCCAGAATTCAGAATTTTCCAGCCAGTGAGGAATTCTGGAAGTTGAAGAACGCCAATCTTAAAGCTGTTGGAATTGAGGATACACTGGTCTTGGAAGATGCAAAGCATTATGTAGCACTTAAGAATGTCAAATTAAGTATCCAAGTAAAACTCTTCACAGAATTATTCCATCATTTCCAATCTGTTGAAATGAAACTTTTTCTGACTAACCTTACCCAGTTGCATGAGCGGAACTTTAACTGAATGTACATTTTTGAGTATGTGCCTAGGTATAGTTATATTTCATTATTTCATTGTTCCAGAATGCTACTATAAGCATTTTTATCATAAAAATATCAATCAATCATTCAGTGAAAGATCATACTGGTCACTGTTTAAAACAGAGTGGATAGTACCATATAGGGTATCCTCGAAAATATTTTTATTCTGGTCAGGTTTGCTTTTCTTTATTTGCTTTCTTTGTTTGATATCTGAAGATTTAATGGAATTAAAATGAGCTTTGAGTTTTGAGATCAAAGTAGAGGTGTGATATGAAAATGAAGGTGTTAATTTGATGATATCTGCATACTTTTCTGTAAAATAAATGCATCAGTTTATGGCACACTAACTCCTGGATTTAAAGTAGAGGTGTTGTTGTCCAGTTCATGCAAACCAGTTATTTAAAATTTCAGTTTGATAAAAAATTTAACAGCCCAGAGAGAGGTTTGAATTTAGAAAATACAGTCCTGGATGCATATTGATTTCAGGAAAAAGCTGTATCATTTCTGTTGTTCAGCAATACAGATGGTCCTTGATTTACCAACAATATTAGGACCAGAATTTCTGTTGTTAAACAAAGCAGTTGTTAAGGGAGTTGCACCCAATTTTACTACCCTTTTGGTTAAGCAAATCATTGCAGTTGTTAAGTGAACCAAACAGTCATTAAGTGAATCTGGCTCCCCCCCTCCTCATTTCTTCTGCTTGTCAGAAACCAGCTGCGAAGTTTGCAAACGGTGATCATAGAAGCCCATCTTAAATACGACCATTGTAAATAGAAGAAGATATACAAGAAGATATATAAGAAGACCTTTAGATATACAACAAATGTCTCACTTACCTTCCTAATTGAAACCTAAGTGGTGCCTGAGCTATTCTTCCCCTTATCCTGCTTCCTAAGAGCAGATGTACAGTAGAGATAATCTTCTGTTGAGCTTCTTGCAACCAGAATTGAAAGTATACCTGTGGGGATGGACAAGGACAGTTTGGCCTGGGTTAAATTTGGATACCAGTTGAGGACTAATTAGGCACCTCCACCCTGGAATCTAGAGGAAGAACTGCTTTAAGGCTGAGATTCAACCTATGCTTTCCTGGGAATATATCCCATAGAATCTCATGAAACCTCATGTCCAGAAGTTGTTGTTTAATGTGCTGTGTTTCATAAGTGATTGCTGTACTTGCATGCCTTGATCATAAATACATGAAACCACACAAGGGTCAATTTGTGATTGCTGTAAGTCTTGGAACAGGTCTTGAAATAGGTCAATAATCAGGGTTCTTAGGATTTCTCTTCTTTGTGATTACGTAGAACAACAGAATCTCAAAAGCCTCTTTAAGTTTCTCTCTGTCGCATCTCATACTAAAGAAAATCAAGATGGGGTTATTTTGAGTTTCTTTCTCCTACTTCCCTCTTCCTAAAGATTGTATGATCTTTTCTGCAAGTCCCACCTTAATGATTCATTTATTCCTTTCCTCTTCTTAAGATGAGCTCTATATCACTTTACAGACACACACAAATGTAAACTATCTCTTGAAATTTGGAAATGTTATTAGTGCCTCCGCTAAATCAATATTTTTTTTAAAGTTCAGAATCTAGTAATTACATATTTATAATATAATGTATGTTTTAATAAAGTAAAAATCCTCCCCCCCCCCTCTCTGTCTCTCCCTCCCTCCCCCTTTCTCCTCTGAACCAGTATATCTGGCAGTTTATAATTCAGTGTTTTAGATGAACTCATAAAATGGGTTAATTTAGTAATCAAGTTAAGTATATGAAGTGAACATAATCCTTATCTTTTTAAGAATTTCTTATGTTCCCCTTATTTTCCAAGGATATCTGCAGGGGAGTAGAAATTGTTTAAGATAATAAATAAATTGGTACTTCAAAGCTAACTATGCAGCCTAGATGTCTAATTTGCATATAGATTACAATGTCCTAAAGACTTATAGCTAGTTTGTTTGCTAGTCCCACTGTAGTCATTTGCATTGTTTTGATATCAGTATATGGATTAAACTGTTTTCATAGAAATAAACTTCAGAGACTCTTTTAATATGACTTGAAAAGAAAAAACAAGTGCCATCATTAAAATGCTGACTCTCAATGTAAACAGTTGTTTACAAATCATGTACTGAAATAGAAGTCCTACCTTTATCATAAATTTTTTTTAAAGTAATTTGGCATTTTTTAAAAATACAAAAAAATTGAGACAATACTCTGTGTTATCAAATTAAGTAAATTCAGCAGTCTTGATCTATCTCAGTGGAAGTTTTGTGTTTTATTCTCTGTTTTCTGCTTATTGAAATTATCTAAAGTCAGTTTGCTTTCCAGATATATGATGGGAAAGACAATACAGCGCATTTGCTGGGTGCATTTACTGGAGCTTCTCTAAGAGGACTAACGTTGAGCAGTACTTCAAATCATATTTGGCTTGAATTTAATTCAGATGCTGAAGGTACAGATGAAGGGTTTCAGCTCGTATATACCAGTAAGTATTTCAGAAAGTAAAATAAAGAGTCAAGTAAGAAATTATCATGAGCTTTATTTTACCATGGTGGCACAATAGTTAGAATGCAATATTGTAGACTGACAAAGTCCCACTGTCAGGACTTTGATCTTGACCAGCTCAAGGTTGATTCAGCCTTCCATCCCTCTGAGGTCAGTAAACGAATACCCAGATAGTTTGGGGCAATATGCTGACATTGTAAATCATGTAGAGAGTGCTGTAAAGCAGTGTGAAGCTATGTATAAGTTTAAGTATATTGCTAGTGCTACAAACTTGATAGAAACAATGCACTCCAAATTAATCAGAAATAATATTGAATAGGTATTATTAAAAAAGAGATGTATAATGTGTCATCCAAATATATGCCCAAGCTAATATATATTGACTATTGACAATAAATACATTGGATTATCACTTTGTCCAATGGATGGTCAAAATGTCTGACTGATGATAAAGAAGTCTCTTAAACTTTTTTAAATCAAACTTTCTTCCTTGCATCATCAACTCAAAATATTATAGTAGTAACAAAAACATTAGCCCAGGAAATTAAATACTGCCCCATAGTGCTTTACAGCACTCTCTGGGTGGTTTAGAATGTCAGCATTATTTGCATATTGCTCCCAACAATCTGGGTCCTCATTTTACTGACCTTCAGAGGATGGAAAGCTGAATTAACCTTCAACCCCTAAGAATTACATTCCAGACTGTGGATAAAGTTAGTCTGCACTATGGCATTCTAACCACTATGCCACCAGGGCTCAAATGATACATACATACAAACATACATACATACATACATACATACATACATACATACACACACACACATACATGCATACATACATAGCTACAAAGAAAACAGCCTAAATTGCAATCTATGCTTTTAGGACAAAAATCCTAGGTTGGAAACACTGTTGATTTTCTTTCCTTCTTTTTATAGGCTTTGAACTTTCTCACTGTGAGGATCCAGGTGTTCCACAATTTGGATACAAAATCAGTGATCAAGGTCATTTTGCTGGCAGCACTATCATTTATGGATGTAATCCTGGTTACACACTCCATGGGAGCAGTCTTCTAAAATGCATGACTGGAGAAAGGAGAACTTGGGATTATCCCCTGCCATCTTGTATCGGTAATCAGTTTCTTGTTTTCAGAAATATACCTCTATCACTTTCAATCAATCAGAATTGAGCTGAAAAGGACCATCAAAGTCTTTCAGCCCAATCTCCTGCTCAAGCAGGAGACCTTATACCATTTCAGACAAGTGACTGTGTGGTCTCTTCTTAAAAACCTCCAGTGATGAAGCACCCAGAACTTCTGATGACAAGCATTTCCACTGGTTAATTGTTCTCACTGTTTCTCCTTAATTCCAGGTTGCTTCTTTCCTTGATTAGCTCCATCCATTGTTTCTTGTCTTGCCTTCTTGTGCTTTGGAAAATAAGTTGGCCCCTTCATCTTTGTGGCAACCTTTCAAATACTAGAATACTGCTATCATGTCCCCACTAGTTCTTATTTTCTCCAGACTAACTTTGCAAAGTAATACTTTTATTTTTATTGTTCTTCATTTGGTGAACTTTTTTTCTTTTATCTCAAAGCAAAGTTCTGATGTAGATTATATGGAAGGATGCTGATTGATCATGTCCCAACTGATCTTTATGAATAAGAAGACAGTTCAATCAAGTCTTTCCTGATTTTACTGACAAACTTCATCATAACCATACATATTACACACAGACACACACATCACATCACATCACATCACATCACATCACATCACACTTATATGTATGGAGGAGATTCTGAAAATTGTTCTAGAACATGAACTCATTTTGTTTTCTTCATTCCTCTTTTTTATTCAAACATTTATTTTTTTAAAAAAAGTATAAAATAAAAAAGCAAAGAAAAGGAGCTAGAAAAAAAGGAAAGGGATAACTAAAACATAGTGAGTACAAGCAACAAGAACAAACTATAAAACAAGAGAACTTCTCTTACTGAAACAGAGAAAACCTATAAACTTGAAACAGAGAAAACCTATAAATCAATAACTATATGAACGAGAGTGAACCTTCACAAACAGTACTTATATTATTATAAATAGATCTAATCATCAAAACCCAAAGTTAAAATATTTTTTTCCATTGCACTTAAAGATCCAAGATTTATCTTGTTCTTCGTTATTTTTTTCAACAGTTAAAGGCATGGAGTGATTATATAAATAATTAGAAGAATTTTTCCTCTTTTGATCCCAATTGATATTGGAAATGGAGGAGAACAATATACACTCTGCATATTACAAATAGTTTTCACTTACCAACCAAAATTTGGACCAGAAACTCCATGGCTAAAAAAGCAATTGTTAAGTGCAACATTAAAACATTACCAAACTTATAATATCAGTTCCTACTGCAGTATTAAATTTTCACAGGTCATTGGAATATATAAACAGCACAATGTAACTCCAAGTCAATCACACTTCTGTGAAATCAAACTGTCCACTTAGATAGCAACACTGACTGACAATCAATTTCACATGCTGTTGTGCAAATGAAATAAACAACATGTGGAAAGCATAGGCAGTTAGCAAGACATCCCCAATAAAGGAGGGGTTCTGCAGGTGGTGACCAGACACCACTCCTCAGTTCCTATGCTTTCTGGCTGATGGTTTGGTCACTTTTGAATGCTGGCGGTGCTTTCACTCTAGTGGTAGCATGAAACGGAGTCTACAACCCACACAAGTGGCTCAGGTAGTGCAGCTCATCCAGGATGGCACATCAATGCGAGTTGTGGCAAGAAGGTTTGCTGTGTCTGTCAGCATAGTGTCCAGAGCATGGAGGCACAACCAGGAGACAGGCCAGACATCAGATGCCTCCTACGGAGGAGGGCAACAACCCAGCATCAGGACCTCTACCTCCGCCTTTGTGCAAGGAGGGACAGGAGGGCACTGCCAGAGCCCTGCAAAATGACCTCCAACGGGCCACAAATGTGCATGTGGCTGTTGAAATGTTCAGAAACAGACTCCATGAGAGCAGTATGAGGGCCCAACGTCCATAGGTGGGGGTTGTGCTTACAGCCCAACACCGTGCAAGATGTTTGGCATTTGCCAGACAACACCAAGATTGGCAAATTTGCCACTGGTGCCCTGTGCTCTTCACAGATGAAAGCAGGTTCATACCGAGGACATGTGACAGACATGACAGGGAGAACATTTTGCTGCCTGCAACATCCTCCAGCATGACCGGTTTGGCAGTGGGTCAGTAATGGTGTGGGGTGGCATTTCTTTAGGGGGCCACACAGCCCTCCATGTTCTCGCCAGAGATAGGCTGACTGCCATTAGGTACCGATATGAGATCCTCAGACCCCTTGTGAGACCATATGCTGGTGCGGTTGGCCCTGGGTTCCTCCTAATGCAAGACAATGCGAGACCTCATGTGGCTGGAGTGTGTCAGTAGTTCCTGCAAGGTGATGCCATGGACTGGCCCGCCTGTTCCCCAGACCTGAATCCAATTGAGCACAATTGGACATCATGCCCAATCATTCATCACAAGTGAGACATCATGTCTCATTTCATCCACCAAAGCCACGTTGCACCACAGACTGTCCAGGAGTTGGGGGATGTTTTAGTCCAGGTGTGGGAGGAGATCCCTCAGGAGACCATCTGCCACCTCATCAGGAGCATGCCCAGGCATTGTAGGGAGGTCATACAGGCATGTGGAGGCCACACACACTACTGAGCCTCATTTTGACTTGTTTTAAGGACTACATCAAAGTTGGATCAGCCTGTAGTGTTTTTTTCCACTTTAATTTTGAGTGTAACTCCAAATCCAGACTCCCATGGGTTGCTAAATTTGATTTCCATTGATAATTTTTTGTGTGATTTTGTTGTCAGCACATTCAACTGTAATGAAGTATTTAATAAGAATATTTCATTCATTCAGAATAAGATGTCTTATTTTTGTGTTCCCTTTATTTTTCTGAACAGTGTATAATATAAGCACAGGGATGCTGGGATTGCTACAAGTTAAAAGATTAATCATGAACCTCCTTTTTCATTGCCCTTGTAACTTTGCATGGTTCCTGAGCGAGGCCATCAGTAAGTGAGGGCAACCTGCTGTTTAACTGAGATATCATGTTATCATAGGTTTGGAATTAGACCCCTTCTATTCTACATGTTTTAGCTGCTACAGAAACATCCTCATCAATATTTTTCAGAAATAATTACCATTTTCCACTTTGTTTTTATCAGCTGAATGTGGAGGTCGTTTTAAAGGAGAATCTTCAGGAAGAATCTTATCTCCGGGCTATCCTTTTCCGTATGATAATAATCTGCGTTGTATGTGGATAATTGAAGTAGATCCAGGAAACATTGTCAGGTACTCCAGGACACTGTTAATTGATAGACTAAGAAAAAAAATATTTTAGAATACAAAAATTAAGAAATCCATCTGGAATCTATTTATTAGTGTAAATGTTGCCTTTTATTCAAAATTTGATGTTATATTAATGTTATATTATTTGGGGAAACAGCAATATAAGCATTAGTGGAATAGTGCTTGGCAGATGGGATATAGTAGTTGCTTTATCTACTACATTATCTGGGGGGCTAAAATGACTTACTGCAGATTTGTGTGAACAAATATTTGTCCCAAATCTGGATGGAATATTGTAGTTGTAGGGTTGGGGCTGGGCTGATGGTTTAAAAAGGGCTAATGGTTGTTAGGAATCTCAAAGTTTAATGGATGGCTTCATTGCTTTACTTTGCCTTCCTTCTGACTTCTTGTCCAGCAGTGCTAACAGCTACAGAAATTGTTACACTTGTACAGAAGCCTCATCTGACATTTCCATTCAGTGCCAGAACTTTGATGCATGCATTGTATGTACATCAAATGTAGGGATCATGTAGGGAGAAAGACATTTGGTTGATAATTAAAATATCTACATCAAGAAGCCTGCTTCTCAGATCCTGAACAGCCTTGTTCTCTTTACTGGAGATTCTCCTCCATGGATCTTTGAAATCATGGATCTCCATGATTTCAAGACTTCTTATGTAGATATAATATGACAAAAGATGTCTTGAAATCAAGGCATAAAGATCCATGGAGGAGAATCTCCAGGAAAGAGAACAATGTTGTTCAGGACCTGAGAGGCAGGCTTCTTGATGTAGATATTTTAATTATCAACCAAATGTTTTTCTCCCTACATGATCCCTTCTAAACTGTAACTGTAATAAATTGTAATAAATTTCATTTATTTATTTGAATTAGACATTAATATTTGGTGTTTTTTTGCAGTCTCCAATTTTTAGCATTTGATACTGAAGCCTCACATGATATCCTACGTGTTTGGGATGGTCCACCTGAAAATGATATGCTGTTAAAAGAAATTAGTGGCTCTCTTCTTCCAGAAGGCATCCACAGCACTCTCAACATAGTGACAATACAATTTGACACAGACTTCTATATCAGCAAATCTGGATTTGCCATTCAATTTTCAAGTAAGTTGATATACACCTGTGGTTCTGAGTAGTCCAAAATCTAGATTTTTCAAAATATTGCAAACATTTCCTTCTAGTTTATAGTGTCTATATATCTGGATGTCCAGTTTTTCTCCTCCTTTCCATCCTTGGTCAATACAATCTTTCCAAAGGCCATAAAGATTCAGGCTGTGCAGGCTCAGAACTAAAGTAGGTAATAGTTCAGCCACTGTAAAAAAGAAAGCACAACTGCTCAGTCCCACAAATTGGCCCTTTTAATAAAAGGGATCTGGAAATATACTCTTGTAGGATATTGCAAGACAGGCAGAGATCTTCAGATGTAAACAGTCCCAGAAGTAGATTGGCTCTGCCATTTACAGGGTTTTAAATAGGATAACCAGCATTTTGAATTGAATCTGGAAGCATAACAATGGTATAAATCCAGACAAACCATGGACTTTCCAGAATGGTGTGCACTGACACATTATAAGATAGCCTGCCTTAAGGTTGTGCCTGTAATGAAGAGGTCTGGAACCAGAAGACAGGTTTTCTCTTCAGCCCCTATGTTATGTTGAACACTATCCCTAATATAAAATTAGCTTCCTTTTTTTCATTTAAGAAATCATTTAAAATTATCCTGTTTATATACATGATCTAGAACTGACCATCTTGAGGGCAGTCTGTAAATGTTTTAAATTAAAATGAATTAAATAATGCAAGATTTGTTAATTAGGTTTTGTCAAATTTCCCAAATCGTACAAGCCAACGTAGAACAGTTTGCTGCCTCTAATATTAAAATTAACACTTTCAAAATAAAGTTAGTTGCTATATTAGTTGGTGTTTCATATGATCTAATTTATTCAAGATTTTTATATTACTTTTTTATGAATAAAACAGTATTTTATGAAACTTCAAAAAAGTGTTTTCTTTATCTTACTCAAATGCAGTATCATAATATCAAAGAAAAAAGACTGCTCTGCCATAATTTCATTTTATCTTTCTTATTAATTCACTCCCTTTTGTTAATTCTCTTTCATTAAATTTATTTAAAGTTAACATTTGATTCAGTGGAAATACAAAATGCTCAGTTTGTGGCCAGACTGAAAATTGGTGTGATTCAATAGCTTTGATTGTTGACAATCAAACTTCTTTGAAGAGTTAAATTGCTGAATTTTTCTTCCCTATCTCATAAAAGACACAAAGAAATATATTGCTTGGAATACTTTTGAACCAAACTGTGCAGCAGCTTTGTGTCAATCAGGCATGTTCCATGTCTGTGCTGCCAATACAATAAAATAATTAGAAGTCTTTTAAAGGAAGCAAAATTAGCAGAAACCTAGGTTGAATAGATATACTGATACATGACTAAATGTAGAATCTCTGTATAAAAGAAAACCAGACTGCTATTACTGTTATCAGCAATACCTTCTGCTATAATTATCAGGCTTTCGCTTGTTGTCCAACACATGACATGAAAGTTAAAGTGCATCTAAGTTTCAGCATATGTCTACTGAGTTGATAATTAAACATTGATATATGTCACTCTACATCCTGTAACTTTTTTAGACCCAAATCATTAATTTGTGATGTTGACAGCAATATAGAGGGTGCAGTTGTTAGTTTATGATTTACGGTAATTGCAAGACATAGTTGATAAAATCAAATTCGGGGTCGTGCTGGTATGATTGGAAACTCTGTGATGCACTAAAAATGGCACCATCTTCAGAACTTCAAGGCACCATTGTAGTTAGCATCTTAATATTCTCATCACATCTTTTGAACATTCCTGATGGGATTCAAATCATTCATTGGGAGAATATGTTTTTTCCTGGCACCAGCAAAGCTAACAAAATAGCTTCAGTAGTTGAGGGTGATACTTCCAAACAAATTACTCACATTTACCATTTTGTAATCTTTAAGGCCCTGTCCCACTGCACTTATGGATGCAAAGAGGATGTAAAATGTTAAAAAAAGCTTGCCATCCGTTGGAAAATGCTATGCATCCATTGTGTACTCATTGCATACGTGTTTCATACGCTCTATCCCTCGAGCATCCCTCCACTGCGATTTCATCCGTGCAAGAAGTTTTGAGCTGCACAAAACTTTGTGAACAGATGAACTTTCCGCTGTGTACGATGTAAATCTGCGACATACAAGCAACAAACGTTCTATGTCTGTTTATCATCTGTTAAACGTCCTCTGTATCCTTTCTGCATCCTCTGGACATTCTCGCAACTCACATCTGCTGCAGCTGAAAATGGAAAGAGGGAGGAAACAAAAGGTACACAGAACATCTACACAGCGTTAGTAGCACGGAAATAGAAAGGATGTGTTTGCATCCGATATACATCCGCGCGGCATCCCCTTTCTTTCCTTTAGGCGTACTTGATGCATCCGCTTCATCTGCTATACGTCCACTTCGAAATTCTCCCCCAGAACCCCTTCGGAGATGGCATCTGCTTCCATCTGCTGTCATCCACTAGGCTTCCTATGAACATCCATTTAACATCCCCGCTACATACTACCCACATCCGTTCTTTTCTGTTCTTTTCCTGTTCTGTTTATGCAAATTTTCACTACTTTTTGATGACAATGGATGGAACCACCCCTGAAATTTTGCTCGTCCGCTGTGTCCTTTACGCATACGTTTTGCATCTGTCAGCCAGTGGGACCGGGCCTTTAGAGTGGGATACAAGAAATGTAGGCATGTGGAACTTCCAGTTTGAAAGGCTTGGCGGCGGCAGGAATCCGCGATCCTACACAGTTTCTGCTGCGCTCGCCACTGGAGTGCCCTGAGCCAACCAGCTTCAGGGCTATCGCTGCCCCGTAGAGGTAGCTGAAGACAGGGGAGACCTAACAGGGGCCAGGGCACCCCCCTCCTCAGCTGGCTTAACTCCCTTTTCGGAAAGCAGTAGAGTGACGGTCAGAAATGGCCACCACAAAGAAGCTTTCATCCAAAAAAGAATGTGCAGGAGGAAGCTGAGAAGTGAAAGTTTTGGCTGACTGGGAGGAGAAGCAACATCCAAGATATCCTGGAATTTAACTTTTGGAAAAAGATACATCGCTCCCTAAGAAGATCTGGAAGCAACGAATGAAAGTGGAAAGGGAAAGTTTGTTTTTTCTCACTCTCCTTCCTTATGGTGACAGCAGATGAATGAGAAATTGGAAAAACCCACTTTGGCATCAGCAGGTAATGAAACTGGAAAATTAAAATCATGGGGACAATAAAGATTTCTGAACACTGGAAAAAAACTTTTTTTATGCTGTAAGTGGGAAGGGAGAGGATAAGAATTACGATTAAGACTTGGCTGGAGGAGATTGCTTGGAATTTAAAAGACTAGAACAGAATCATAACAAGACTTCTAAAAGATACATTTTAATTGGAACTTTATAACTGAATCACAACCCCAGGAAGAGAAAGTGAAAAAAAGAAGAAAGTGCTAAATGAAATAGACTGTGTGTATTTGGATTGCTTGGTGACTTTGGGACTTTTGGAAATTCTTATTTGAATGATTAAAATCATTTGGGTTGTTTAAATTTTTTTTACAAAGGCATTACTTGTGGATAAACTGAAAATGGAATTTATAAAATATAAAGAAGAGGAACAAGAAGGGAAGGGCTCTTTTGGCTCCGTTTTTCATTTTTTAGAAATGGTGATTTCTGCGTATGAGAAACTACAAGAACAAGACGATTGGGGTGAAGAAGAAGCCATCTTTAATGAACAAGCAACTTTATCTGGGGAAGAAAGGGGAAAGGGGGGAAAGAAAATGGAGAATTTAAGACTTAAAAAAACAACCCAAAAAGGAAAAAAAATAAGGTGAAAGGTGGACACAATGTCAGAAAGCAACAGAAAAGAGGAATACAGAAGAGGGCGGAGATTAAGAGACAAGAGAGTAAAAAGGGTAGAGTGGAGAAGTAAGGGAGGAAAGAAGGGAAGAGAAGCTACAAAGGTTTGAAACAAGATGTAAAGAAACAGGATTTATTTTGAGATAATGGGTAAAAATATAACTGAAAAAGAGATTATGCAAAGGTACATAAGACTGTATTGTTGTATTTGTATTTGAAATAATGTTAGAAAATTGGAACAACATATGATTATAAAATTGGGATAAAATATTTAATCTAATTTAGCAAATTTCTTTCTTTCTTTCTTTTTGAATAAAATAAATGAAATGAAATATGAGAGAATTGAACTAAAAAGGAATGGGAACATTGTCATTACATAATATTTTAAATATAAGTGAAATGAGGGGGAAGTAACTAAACAAAATCTATAAGTGTTCCCATAGAAGCATGATACTTATTTGGAAAGGAATGTGTAAAATGTTTAAGACTTAAATGAATATAAATTTTAATGATATAATTTAAATTGCAATGGATTGTTGTTTTAATTATATTATATATTTAATGTTTTTTCCTATTTTAAAATATTGAGTGTAGCTTTAGAATGTACTGTGCAGAATCCGAATGAAAATTATGTATTATTTTAAGTGTTAAACTTAGGGGAAAAATATAAAGGCATCATACTCCAATCAGTGATTACAGAAGAAATTTTGTGTTAATGAGAAAAGATAATAGACAGCTGAAACAGGACAGACAAAAGATATAAGTATAATGATTTAAATTGAGATGAAATAAATAAAATAGAATTAAGAGAGTGAAAAGAGGGGAGAAGCTATATAGAAAATGTAAAATGGTAAATAAGATATGGAATGCTATATAAAAGTAAGCATGAACTTGAATTTATGTCGATACAAAAGGATGTAACCTGGGATCAAACTGCTTTCCAAAAAAGATGTTTTATGTTCTTTATGTTTTGTGTTTTGTTTGTATATGTTTGTTTTTTAAAAATTAATAAAATTCTCTCTTAAAAAAAGAAAGAAAGAAAGAAATGTAGGCATGTGGAAATGATGGCAAAATAACAGATCACACAAAGAATAAATCAGACTAAAGATTTAATTCTTCTTAGAGCCTATGTGTTTCCTTGTTTGTGTGTATATTATTGATGCAAAATTAAAACAGAACAGTACAGAATGCTAATGTCATCATGACTGTAGATGTACAATTGGAATTAGCAGATCTGCATGAAAATAATATGATATATATTTAGTAAACTCTCAACTTCTGCTTTCTAAACTCATATATTCCACTACTATCATCTGAAAAACAGTTTAATAACAAGTGTGTTTGTGTATGTCTGCCAAAAGGTTAGGGTGATGAATGTAACCATGAGATTACAGCTTTGTACTTGACCAGCAATACACACAAAAACAGGTGATGCTTTTAATTATTATAGCTGTGACTTGATTTTTTTTTAAAATTATACTTTATGGACAATCTGACTTAGTTTAAACTTTGTGGGTTTGTCTTGCATTTCTGCATCCAATTTTATTTCTATATTGAATAATGTTAATCATGTTTAGTCAGATGTGTTCTTCATAATACTGATTAGCCCTGTAAAATTGATGATATGAATGAGATAAGAAGGAGGTTTTCACAAGATTGCTGAGGTTTTCAATCATGCTGGCTAACAAATATTGTTAGGGAAGTGAGCTGGAGGTATTAAAAAAAAAAGTAAAATAATTAATGAATAGGAAAAGGTGCTGAATTCTACAGGTAGAATCTTTCAAGGGAGTCGATTGAGAATTAGTCTTGGGAAAATGTTTAATATTTCATTTTAATAACTCTGGCAGTTGATAAAGCAATGTATTCATGCAATTTCATAATGGCATAATGTTGGGAGTCATTGTTGAGACTGATAGTGCTGGGAGATTAAGCAGATAGAACTACTTAGAATACAGTACCGGACATACTCGCATATAAGCTGACTTTAGAACGCTTTTTTTTTTTTCAAATTTGGGGGTCGGCTTATATGCACATAAATCTGATTTCTGACACAAGCGACATGACGATATGACACCACTTCTCAGATCACGCAATATTGATATTACCATTCAGCGATATATACTTACAGCACATTTCTTTTTACTCTGGGTGCCTCCATTTTGGTTTTTCTCCCACCAGATATAACACGCTCTGATTGGTTTAGTTAGTCACATGACCACTGTAGTGTTTGCGATCGTCACATGCAACTTTGTATCCAGTTTCTCTGCATTTAATAAAGCATTCCGCAGTAAAATTCATTAAAATATAGCCATGTCTGATTTTAAAAGAAAAAGAATGTCTTATGCTGCTTCTTTTAAACTCAAAGTAGTGAAGGCGGCAGAGGAAACAAGCAACCTTGAAGCAGCAAGAACCTTTGGAGTGGATGAGAGTGGGGGTCGGCTTATATGTGAGTTTTTGCAAAATTCCTCATTTTGGGGCAGTTTTTTAAGGGTCGGCTTATATGCGAGATCGGCTTATATGCGAGTATATACGGTAATTGAAAAGGGATAAAATTTCATCATACAAAGAACTTAAATGGGACTCCCCTTCCCAGTATGTAATTGTATTGGGAGATGGTAGAAGTACAGGAGACCTTGGAATTTATCCATCACAGAGTGATGAATCATG
The DNA here is from genome assembly GCA_015471245.1 of Laticauda colubrina. NCBI lineage: Eukaryota > Metazoa > Chordata > Lepidosauria > Squamata > Elapidae > Laticauda > Laticauda colubrina. Next base: position 20,954,167 of record BLBF01000002.1, read on the forward strand.
AATGTGAAATAGCTACAAACAAAGTGAATATCATTTATAGTATGTTAAATGAGTAATTCCAAAAAGTGAAATAAAATTTCAGTGGTACTGTACAAAACATTTTGTGCTTAGTTCTTTGTGGCAAACAGAAGAAGGGAAGGAAGGAAGGAAGGAAGGAAGGAAGGAAGGAAGGAAGGAAGGAAGGAAGGAAGGAA
>BLBF01000002.1:21020114-21035058 GCA_015471245.1 Laticauda colubrina
TATTATTATTATTATTATTATTATTATTATTATTATTATTATTATTATTATATAATTATGGTAAAAAGTGAAAGAAAATATAATTCTTCCTTCTTTCTATATATAATTAATGGGCATTGGGAATATTTGGTATGAATTTTTTTTCCCGGGCCTCTCCAAAAAATAAATAAATCCTTTATTGGTTTTTCTACTGCACACACTTATTTTCAGAAGAAAATAGATCTGTTCTAAAGTAATGGTGTTGCTGTAGGTGTTCATGAACAAACAAATCTATCAGGGTCAGTCCAATCCATGTTTGTGGAGATTGGAACCTTGAAATATGTTCGGTATTCAAAGGATAACCAACAACAAGGATGAATGAAAAAATGTGATATAGCCTTTATATTCCTTCAAGTTTGTTGGGGAAAATAAACCAGAACCACTTGAGATTATTAAAACAAACTTACATCCAGAACTGTGTCATACAAAGAAATAGTTGCTTCTATAATTATCCAGATTATAGAAAAAAACTAAAGATCAATTTGTGTAAGAATCAAAATCAGTCATTTTTGCCACTTGCCAAAAATGGAAGAAATGTCCATGCCAGAAAATTGATAGATTTCTTACCTGTTTTTACAATTGTTTTATAGTTTCTGTATGGGTTACTGTATTATACACACTGATATATGATACAATAATGAGGATCATTTATATGAGATGAAGGGAATAACAACATTTGCCAGGTGAAGATTGAGAACTATTTCAGTATAAACAGAAAATAAATTACATCTATCAAGACTAATACCAAGGAATGAAATTCCCTCTCAGATGTAAAAGTTTCCAAAGTTTTATTTTGATTCTAAAATACTTTGTAAGTATTTTCCAACTTCATTGAAACCATTCATCTTTTGAAGAAAAAAAAAAAGCAAGATGATATTTTTCTTCCTCTACATCCATAACTCTTTCATGAATTATTTGCTTTTATATTTATTCATTTTTTATAGCTGAGTTCTGGGTTTTTCTCTTTGCCAATTTTAAAGCTCACATACTTTTCTGTAATGATTTTTCACCTTCCTGCATAATTCTGTTAATTTCAGTCAAATAACCTTGTATTGAGTGATAATTACAACTTTGTTTAATTTAATATACATTTTTTTTTCTTTTTACATTTAACAAAGCAATTGGTGCAGTGGTGGTAGGGGGAATTTGTTTGGCTGACTATGTCTGTTAGATAGAGATTCTTGGTCATCTATCATCTATCTCCAGTCTATAACACAGTCCTTTCAACAGTTCCAAGAAGGCTCTGCGTCCATTTGCACTATTCAGGTGTCCCTGAGGACACAGAAAATCCTCCAAGTGTCCTTGACGATTCTCTAAAAGAATGCAAATAACCAGCTGTCTTCAAGGAGTACAAATCTTTCCATTCTCCACCATCCAGTCAGAGCTAAAGAAGCTTCTTGTATGAGAAGTAAAATGTCTTCAAAGAAAAACAACACAATCCAGTTGCCTCTTTAAAAAGCACCTTTGGGACAACCATGACTGTTAGGAAATTATAATTAAAACTAAACACAAATGACTTACTCTGAAAATTTAAATTCTGATGACAGCCAAGGAAGAAAGCTTAGTTCATACCCTTTAATAATTTTGTTACAATTCAGCAAGAAGGAAGAAATCAGTGCTGAACTGATCTTCCACCCTGACTTCTTCAGTACCCCATGCATGTTTTGTGTCAGTGATGGGTCCAATGCTCTTCTTAGTCAGCATTGCTTGCCAGACAATGTTTCTCTTTTTAAAATGTTAATATAAAAGCCTTTCCCTCCTGATGAGATCCTGAAGATGAGAATATTACCAAAATCTAAATGTTTTACTTATATGTTTGGTGAGGCAATCTGAAAATACTTGCATATATCTGCTGCATTTTCTTGTCATGGTCCATTAATGATCTTTTTGGTTAATTCATAACATCTCTAAATATCATTTGTTTCTTCAATGTGCAGTGGGGTAACCTAGTGGTGAAAACGCTTACCTTTCACTCAGAAGGTTGCAAGTTCAATCCTAGAAAACAGCAGATGTTCAGTTATCCTGATTCTACTCTAAATTAAGTCATACAAATGAGGTTTTTTTATTTGTTTCTTAAATTTTTGTTCATGAGTTTTGTATACCATTCTTCAAACTCAGGTTTTTCCAGTAATGGCAGGCTTCAGATTGGTATCCAGAATGTTCAGTTAAATTTAACATTTATAATAATTCCCTTTAACAGCTTCATAAAATTTGAACAACATTTGAAATTTAAATAACTCAATGTATTTCAAGTATGTGGTTTTATTATTTGGACAGTTGCTTTTCATAAATGTTTCATGAAAGCTTACAACAATCAACAATTTATATTGTGGAAATCTATTCTTTGTTTTTCACAATATAATGTACTTACTTATATTATACTTATATATCTGAACATGTAGCTATAAATTAAGAGAATTCACAGATGACTATTCTGTGAGTTATGTATCGTTTTAGAGTAGAAAATTCACCAGAACCAGTTTTTTAAGATAACCTACTTGTTATAAAAGTTTGTTTCAAAGTCCTAAATTCTGAAAGTTTAAAGATTTTAAGGTAAGAGTAAAACAATAAATAAATATTAGAAACCTGATCCTATGAATAATCTATAACAGCATTTTGTATTTGGAGCTATTGGAATACTTCTGTTTGAAGATTATCATATGAAATTCATGTATTCATTCATTCATAAAATCTGATTACAACTGATAGAGTGAGTTATTTAAAAGTGATACAATTGAAACTTACTTTTTATAAAATTGATTTGCTACCCATCTTGTATCCAACAACTCTGGGTGCCTTACAACATAAAAACATTGAAAAACATTAAAACCATCCATTGTAAAAACATAGCAGGTAAAAATGCTGTAGAGTATTTGAAGGAGTTTTGTGTTTTTGTGTATATTCATGTGCATTCCTGCATATGCAGGCACACATAATCAACTAGCCTGCTTTGTTAAATCTGTTTAAAGATGCACTTCTGTTGCTTTTGAGATAACATTCCATGTCCATCAGTTAAACTCAGTTTCCCCTTCTAAAAGTATTCTGACCTTGCCAGGACAAATCTGTTTCTCATTCACACACACCCCTCTACACCAGTGTTCCAGGCAGGAAGTACAACTCCAAAGCTGGAGAGCAAAAGGAAAATATGGCAGGGTGATTTATTTTTACTTTATTCTCAATGGGCAGAGAACTTTGGTTGACTGATGAGAGAGTCAGAATGAACTATGTTCCTCCTGTACCTTTTTTTAAAAAGAATTTTGCCTTAGCGAAGTATTAGATTTCTTGATCCATTTGAATCCTGTATTTCTCCAACATAGTTGGCAGTATTTTCATAGGTCCCGTGTTAGTAGAGACTTTCATAGGTGAATACATTATACATAATTACCATGTTGAAGGTACAATATTATATCCAGGGCTGCATTGCCCCAAAATTGCTATCTCAGTAGTATTATAATTATCCTGGTTTGGAAAGCAGCGGGAAAAAAAAATACTAAGATAACATAACTCTTTGCTCCAGATTTGATATAAATACCCTATCCTTCAAGTCAACCAGTTGCAAATTTGCAACTGAGTCCAACCATTGCTCAAGGCAGGAATCTAATATAAATTCCTTTGTCAAACTTTTCTAACTACTTTTTTTTTTTCCTGTACAATTCAATTGGAATCTGTTTTCCTGTGAAATAGATACATGATTTTGTATCTTATCCTCTTAAATGCAAAACAAATTGTGATTATTTTAAGTTGCATCCCTTCTTCTTGAAAAGTGTTATGATATTATTACTTTGCCTTTGTTTCTAGTTCCTTGAATGTCTGCATAGAGTTTAATTTCTAGTTTTCTGATTATTCTCTTTTATATTCATTGAATCTGTTCCAACATTTTTGCAGTGGCCAGAAGTGGAACCAATAAATAAGATATAATCTGACCAAAACAAAATAAAATGGGAAAAATTTTTCTTCATTTTGGAAAACAGAATAGATATTTCTTTCATTAATTGACTTTTCTTTCAAATTACTTTTAGATAATTTTAGTAACTTTAAGAAGTTTTGCTCTCCTTATTACTTAGTTTTCCATAATTAAAACTTTTCACTTTTATACCTTTATATCTTGGCCATTGCATATCTGTATTGTAGAAACATTACATCCCAATTTACTGTAATTCTTAATTAATCTTTGTCAGAAGAATAATTTGGGGTTCTAATTCGAGCTGGTGCCGTGCAAGATTAAATAAAAATGAAATCCAGACAGCTGTAAGGAAAGAAGAAATATTTATTCCTAAAAGCAAAACCATTTGTATTTAGGAGTGGGCTGCAGAGAAATGGGGTACAGCAGCCATTTTTTAAAAGGGGGAGCTTGTTTGTGTGTCATGTGCTGATTTTAAAGGGTGCATGTGTAGGTATATTTATTCTTGTGAATATGAAGTTCCTCTAGAAGACATAATTTAATTAACTGCTTGTGTTTCCAGCCCTTATCCTTTGTTATGTGGATTATGTCTGGGTAACATATTTGGGGGTTTGAAGATGTTTGAAAAAGGGATTTTCCCATTTGCTATTTTTACTTGATTAATTTAGTTTCAGCTTAGCTGTCAATTATCTAGTGGAGACATTGATTGTCAGACCATTATAGGTTCTGTTAATATTTTAAGGGAAGATGGAAAGAATGTAAAAAGTAAAATATATTTTGATATAAAACTCCTCACACCTTGTTCCATGCTTCACATATGTTTCTTCATTTTTTCTTTTTATCTGTTTAACTTAATGTATTCTAATCATGTTCATTTGGAATATTAAGCAGTCAGTAATAATAACAACAACAACAATAATAATACATTTTTAAATGTTCAGTTGATTGAATTTCATGTTTAATGAATAAAATAGATAACACTAAAATTAATGAAACTTCCAACACTGTAATCGAAATTATATGTATGAATATAATTTCATATATTTCAACATAAATGAAAATATAAATTTCAATATAAATGAAAAAGATACGTTTTCTTTCTATGGAAAAATTTTTTTTTTCATTCTTTGCTCACATCTGGCCTTTGCTAATCATAATGAGAACAAGAAGTGTTCCAAATCTTCCTCAATTTCATATGATAGCTATGTTGGATCTAAAGATTGCTTCCTAATTACCTTCCCTCCTAACATACATCTGTAACAGCTTATTCCTTATTCTACTTTTCATCCTCTTTTATCCTACTGAACTGAAAAAAATAACTGCATTTGTACCTATTCTATTATGGTTTCATATATCAGTATAATTTTAGTGTAAATGTGGCCAGAAATTAAACAAAAAATATAGTATTTCATTCAACCTTTCATTCAACCTTTCCTTTCCCCCTTTTTTCCCCAAACCTTTTAGTGGTTTTTGGCCAGTTTGTATTTTTCCAGACGTCTCTCCATGATGTGGTTGAAGTATATGATGGGCCAACTCAACAATCATCCTTACTATCTTCACTTTCAGGATCACATTCAGGTATCTCATAACAAAACTGTCCTAAATAAGTTATATATTGAATTAACTTTTATTCTATATAGTTCTGCTGAGAATAATTGGATTTGAACATGGAACAACAATCAAGAATGCATAAATTAAAAGATTAAATTGACACTGTTATGGGATTATGGGATATCAATTGAAAGAAGAAGAAACAATGTGATGTGTACCTTAGATTATCAGTACACACACGGGGGGGGGATAATTATTTGAAAATAATTAGGAAATAAGGTGTATCCAGTGTGAGTTTCTAATGTTTTTTCTTTATTTTCCAGGCTTCAAACATGTTTTTGTAACTATTCTAACAAATAAAAGAGCAGTAGTCATTAATATTCAAATATTTTTTAAGATTTAAAAAGAGCTACAGCACAATAAATAGTTACATTGCAGTGCTTCCTCTTCTCTGTAATCTAAAACCCACTTTCCCATCAAACGTAATAATTTTTAACACAATTAATCAGAGACAAATTCCATCTTATTTTTAATTAATTGCAGATAACATGCAGTTCTTGTTGGAACTGCATCATGCAAGAAAATAAATGTATTCCTTCCGTCATCTAACATGAGATAAATTCAGCGACCATCAGTCTCATCTTCCACGAGCAATATCCTCAAAGCTGTAGTTAATTAAAAGAATGATGGAGATGTGCCTCCAGGCAATACATTCAGAAAAGAGTGTATGTCATTTACACCTCAGTGATGATGATTTACATGCATAATAATGATAGAATTATGACATGCAAATATTTCAATTGAACGTTAGTTGGCATGACTTGACATAACTGTTTATGCAAGAAAATATAGAATTTCACCTGAATTTTATAAAAAAAGATATGCCACTACACATTAATTTCATTTTAAATTTCACAATCCAGACCAATTTCATTTTTGTGCCAGTGCCAAGATGTTGGGAAACTATCAACTGGGAAGTAGGAGGGATCATTAACCTTGAGTCATTGTGCAGCCTCAAGAGAACTATGACTGAAACCCCGCCCCACTCCCCACCCCCTACCCCCACCCCACACTTAATATATTCTAAATGATATTCTCCATGGAACCTTATATCTTTCTTTCCAAGTGAAGGCAACCAGTCTTGGGAAACTCATGTGTTATAAGCAGAGTATAATCAAGTAGTAAGCTTGAACTCTTCATGTGGATCTGATTGCTTTGGCCGGACACAAGCTGCCCTCAGTGTTGATGAAAACTCTAAACAAACTGATATTCGGTAAAGTGAATAGCAGTTCTCAGAGTGCCATCATATAAAAACAATAAAAAGAATAAAAGAGAGAATCATATATAATAAAATAACCAGCGACAACACATCATAGAAGCCATTTAATGGGCTCCATCCCGCTCTGTGTTCCTCAGGCCCATTAGCAGAACCAGGTCTTCAGAGTGTTAGAGTGGTGGCCATTCTATTCTCTGGTAGAATGATGTTCCAGTTTGCTTTGAAACAGTTTACTAGTAAGACAATGATATAACAAGCCAAGGCCATTAGTTTTTACAGGCTTATTGCAAAACAAAAAGCTCTTCATTTTATACAAGATACTTACAGAAGGATAAGAACCTTTGAAATATTCAACAAATTATATTGTCAGATTCTTGACAGAAAATTGTTTCTGAGGTGCAGTGTTTCTTTTCTTGAGTAGGAGAATCCCTTCCATTGAGCTCAAAAAACCAGATAACTGTCCGATTTACTTCCGTCGGACCTGTTACAGCCAAAGGATTTCACTTCGTCTATCAAGGTATGGGGCATAAATACCTCTAACATGTTTCCATTAATTTGATTTGTTAATTTCTCACCTTTTACTGACCTTTCAGGGGTTGTTGTTTTTTAAAAAAAAAAACAATTTACCATTATATTACTATTTCTGATTATTTTGAATGTTTTCATTATTAACATTTTGAAGAAGATACAGCAGGATATAAATGATAGAAAATCTTAAAAGTGCTGGAATGCACCAGGGCCTAAATGGAATGAATTATATTGAATGTTGTAGCAGATATTTAAGCAGTAGCCCACAGATCTAATACAAAGTTTTTTTGTATCAAACCTGAACCTCAAAATCTTTTTGTTTTTAATCAGAAAATATGCCAAGTTAGTGGGAATGCTGCAAAAAAGTTACTTTCTCTCTCTCTTTTTCTCTTCCCTCCCTCCCTTCCCCTTCCTTTTGTTTTTTCCCTTCCTTCCTTTTCCCTTTTTTCTTTTTTCTTTCTTTCTTTCTTTCCCTCTTCTTCCTCCCTCTTCCTTCCCTTCTTTCTTTTCCTTCCTCTTCCTTTTTTGTATTTTTCTGCAATGCTTTCATAAGGGTTGAAATCTAAAAGGGAAAAGTGATGAGCAGATCTTTTTGCTATTTCACTTATAATCTTATCTATTATTATTCAATCTAACTTTTTGCTCAGATACATATTTCTGTACTTGAATATAGACAGTGATATTATATGGAGCAGTAGAACTAACTTTGTTATTAAATATTTAAAACATGTTATTTGAATTTTTAAGGCAATCCTATCTATGAAGAAAAAAGTGAGGGTAATCCAGTGTATATAAAGAGCAGAGCTTTCCATTGTTTCTCTTTTTGTAAATAGATCAGACAATTTAAAATAATTGCATGTCAACATTTAGCCTTTATAAATCTGAATATCAATATGACAACCAGAGCATAGATTCATAAAAATGTAGCTAATCAATTTAAATATCTACCCATCACAAAAATAATAATTTCACTTTGCATATTAATTCAGTGAAACTTTACTTTTCATATTATGAAAAGCTAGATACAATTATTCTGTTATGTAATGGGAATGGAAGTTTTTGTTGCATTTCTAGCCATTTGAGCCTCTTATTTAAACTGATAAATATATTTAGTATTATCTCATTTTCTGCCATGAAACAGTATATATTATCTCTATTGTGTTTCTAGCGGTTCCAAGAACAAGTTCAACACAGTGCAGTTCAGTGCCTGAACCACGATTTGGAAAAAGAATTGGAAATGAATTTGCAGTTGGTTCATTGGTTCTTTTTGAGTGTAATCCAGGCTACATACTGTATGGTTCAGTAGCAATTAGATGCGACACAGTGCCCAATGCATTGGCGCAGTGGAATGATACCCTTCCTACATGTGTTGGTGAGTAGCCAGAATTTTATTATTTGCAGGGGATCTATTATTTTTTACAGTATGGGATGTAGGATTTATTCTACTTATCTTTATAATTTGAGATAAAATGATCAGTTCATTTGAACCTGTTATAAACCCTATAGCATGCTCTCCTGCTTTTAAGATTTTTAAAATTGCCATAACTAAGAGGAAAGGCACACCCTTCAAAATTGAAAGGAATCAGCATTTTCTTCAGGTTGTTGAAGAATCTAATTTATTCATGAACAGCGATATATCTGCATTTTGTTTCTTTATTTATTTATTTTGTTTATTTACTTATATGCTTCTTCAGTTGCACTTAACTCTAAGCAGAATACACAACAGCTCAACTAACTAAACTGATTAAAATAAACCAATAAAACTGGTCAATTGGTTGAAATAGACGAGTAAAAATATACAGCAGTAACATATTGGGCAGGTGGGCAGGTTGGAACAACACATATGCTGCTCTTCTAACATAAACATGCAATTAGAGAATGAGTTTAGTAATTGAAATGTAACACATGGCCACGGCTTGTTAGCAAATATCTCAGTGTTTCCTTACAGATATCAATTATCAGTCATTGTGTCTGCTCTTGCTTTTACCAGTTTAAGTGTTTTACCAGTTTAAACTGTTTAAGTGACTCTGACCTTTAGTTTATTCATGTAGTCCTTGACAGATTTTATCAGTTATATGCACTACAAAATGTAACTCCTGTATTCATTACTTAGATAAGTTTCCTTCTTCTACATATTCTTCAGGTTCTCATATTTGTATCTCATGAAATGAGCCACAGGACTTAATAATGCTTTTCTGCCAGAATGATATATTGGCTACTAATAGTGCTGATAAAACTTCTCATCAATCATTTCTTCAAGCTATTAAAATTCTAGCAGAATGTCTGTATTTAGGTGACAGCCTAATGTGATTATATTAGAATATCTAGTGGCTTGACCAAAAGTATCATTCATATTTAGCATGAAATTTCAATGCAGGACCCAACTACATTCTTTCTATTTAGGTCCAATATTAATTGTCATTGCGATAGATATCTGTACTGGATGCAATTCATATTTATGTTGTATGCAAGGAATATATATGGATATTATTATTTTGAAGAAGTCTGAAGAGTAATTTAGCTGTATTAATATCAGTGATAAAATTTAAATGCCTCAGAGTTATGTAATTCAAGCCCTACATATCAAGCAGCAGTTCTTCAGCATTACATTTATGGCATGGACTACAGAACACACTATACAACAATGCTCCCAAGTTCAGTTTCTGGGTGTTCACTAAAGTTTCCAAGAGTTCACTAGGATCTCACTCTCAATTCCCATTCAATTACTGTGTATTATTGCATATTTCATTTTTTTTTTGGGGGGGGGGGATTTGGAATGAAATGGAAAATCTCCTCTAATATTACCTCCAGAGCAAGAATTTCCCAGCATAGATAACCCAAATAAATATTTACAGTAACTTGATCATCCTTTTACCTCATTCTTTTCTGACTGAGGTTTATGGGCCAGCTTTCCTACAGGCCACTGGCTACTCATTCACATGTTCTATGCATCTTCTGTGTCAAAGGACATAACCTCAAATCTTAGGACTATAATGGACTCATAGAGAACCACAGAGAATACCTTAAAAATGAATGTGACAATTGCAATGAATGTATCTTTAAATCACCTATGTGGGCAAGATTTCATTACTCCTTTGATTTCTATCAATAGCCCCAATATTTCAGTGCAATATGTTTCCTTACCTGGCCTACACCTTTAAAAACCTAACAGCATTTTCCAGTCCTCCCTCTTACAACAAAGATAATTAAATCTGGAGATGGAGTCTGGCTAGCCCCTTTTTTCTTGGGCTTAAATCATATTTTGCTAACTGCCACATTCCTTCTTCAAAATCATTTCTGTGGTTCTTTACAAATGCTGTCTATCCCTGACACGTAGTTTATGCATGAGACATAGGAATGGACTGATTGCCTATAGACCCTCCCATTCCTTTGATATCCACTCCAGAAGCTCTCAAAGTTGCTTCTGAATTTTATTTTTTTTAAATAATAGGTGTATTTTTTAATAGGGGAAACTATCAATCCATCCAAGCATTATCATATTAGGTCAAATTTTCAGTTATTTTTTGCCTAATTGTTCAGCTACAACAACAGCATAATGAGGTAAATTATGTATAAATAATTACATCAATACATCCATCTTACTCCATTAAAAAAATAGGTTTTGAAGTAATTTGATATATTTTCAATTTTTGAAACAGATAATCTGTTGTGTCAAGGCTTTATTTCTTCAGTAGATTATTTGCTTCCTATTTCTTTCTTCAAGTCTGTCTTGAATTCTAGAATTGTATTGTAAAACTTCTCAGAGTGATAATGCCTGTAGTCATGTAAGCTTTTATTACATTGCACCTCTGTTTTGATATATGAACCATTTCCATATTAATGTATCTGCTTCTAGTACCCTGTGGAGGTGTTTTAACTAAACGTAAAGGAACAATTTTATCTCCGGGATACCCTGAGCCATATGACAACAATCTGAATTGTGTGTGGAAGATCACAGTGCCAGAGGGAGCTGGGATTCAGGTAAAAATACTTCTAATTGTACAAATGTTAACAGCTTTTACCATTAAGGGATTTAAAAAAATTTGTTTGACTCATAAACAAAGATATTATTTGTGTCCTTTTTTCCTCTTGTGAATATTTTTGCAGTTCCTTCCAATTTTTGAATCCCGCTTTAGTGCTTTGTGTCTGAATTATTTTGAAAATATTCTTTTTCTTTATCTTTATCAAATGAAGGATATTTAATTCATTTTGATAGAATCTCCCTAACTGTCTCTCTCTTCTGTTATGAGTAATACATATGCTTAATGGATAAGAAAGTGATTTGTGTAGAGCTTACAGAAAATATGACATGCCAAAGTTCTCCATCTGTGATATAGCCAAGTAACTCTTGTTTATATAGATATGGTAAGGACAAAGCCAGATGGGACAGTGATGTCAACTTTATAATCTGTTGTGCCCCAGAGACATTTGCCTACAAATGCATGCATATATTGAGCCCTGGTGGCACAGTGGTTAGAGTGCAATACTGCAGACTACTTCTGCTACCTGCTGGCTGCCTGCAATTTGACAGTTCAAATCCCCTCAGGCTTAATGTTGACTCAACCTTCTATTCTTCCAAGGTGGATAAAATGAGGACCCAGATTGTTGGAGGCAATATGCTGGCTCTGTAAACCATTTAGAGAAGGCCGTAAAACACTGTGAAGTGGTATATAAATCTAAGTGCTATTGTTATTGCTATACATGTTTTTCTCTGTGTCTGTTTGTGTGTCAGCTGCAGAGGGCAACTGTGATTACATGGAAAGAGACCTAGCTGAGTTAGGTGCTACATACACATTAACACATGTTCCTAACTCAGAGTTTGCCCATCAAATCCAAATCTCTGCATATCTTCAGGACATGCATACTGACCTAAATACATGCCATATGATACACCTTTGGAAAATGGTCTTGAGAAAGCATATGAAATCTTGAATTGAATAAATAGAGAATATAAATAATGGTCTTAATTTATAGCAGTTAATCAAGATGTGCAGCTGTTTAACAAGTGACATGAATCACTCATTAAATCACTTTGTTGAGAATGTCATTGTTGCAAAACTACTAGTAGTCAAAGCATATGGTCTTGCTTTAAGGCAGCTGGTTACTTTTTCTCATTTTATTATACAGTTGATTCTCTGAGAAACTTAGAATATTATTTGAGTTATTAGCAGTTACACACACATACATACACACATGTTCAGAATTCTCTCATAGTGAGAATTAGATGGTTCACTATTAAAAAAGATCCAATAATTCAAAAAGCATTAGTAATTTGTAACCTTGTCTTAACAGCATTTATGATAACAACTAGAACAGGGATGAAGGGAGTATTTTTTTTATCAGTCATGCAAAGACCTTTGAACCATATATATTTGGTTTTGAGAAGTTAATTAACTGATAATGTGAAAACATTGTAGTATCTTCAGTATTTTAAGCCATTTATCTAATTACCAACTAATTATATTAAAATTCACATTATATCAGTTTAAGAGCATTGGTATGTGAACAGAGTACTGGCCACACTGAATGTGTTACACTGATATGTGTCAAGTGCTGGGGAAACCAGGAGATTCTGGCAGTTCAAATGAGTATAAAAAATTATTTAAAGCTTACACTTTCTACAAAATGATATACTTGACTCCTCCCTCAGTTCAGTCTGGTCACCTCCTGCATCATGTGTCTTATACTTGATGATGAAAGTAAAGGAAATATGCAATAACAATGGTACATTCTCCTCTTTAACTGTATTTAGTACTTTAACATTGGTTTATAGAATATTTAATTTTTCTACATGTCCAAACATACGAATCATAAACTTATAAACTCAAGAGCCATACGCATAAAAATGTATAAGATTATAAACTCAAGAGCCATATGCAGAAATACAAATGAAAGTAACTTTGCATGATCCAATCTAGGTCAGTCTAGTTCAGATTTAGCCTTCTGAGCTTTCAGACTTGTGCTGGACATCTTTAGGGAACATTTTTCTACTGGAATGGAGAGAAGGGAAGTTGTCTCTACTAGAATGAAGAAACTCTGATAGATGAAAAATCTCTAGATTCTCATTGATTCTCATTGAACAGGAATCCATCATTATCTTCATAATTTTTCTGATGTTAGGAAGATATTTCTAAAATTTACTCAGAATCTGACTAACTTAAGCCGATTATTCATGAAATGATAGAAAGCAAGCCTTGACTTTCTTCTGTGAGTTCAGTTTTCAGATATTTGAAGAACATTGCCATATTCCATCGAAATTGTATCTTCTCATGGTTAAACATGCCCAATTCCTCCTTATCAGATGATTTAATTTCTAATTCTGATTAATCTTCCTGTCTTTAAATAACTTGTTCCCACTTCTAAAAGTCTGAGGCAATGTTTGAAATAGGCTTTAGTTAGTTTACAACAAGATAAAATATAGCTAAGGAAGGTATCAATATAGAACAGGGTGGAGGTGGAATCTTCTTTTCATCCATTAATCACCTCCAGTTTTGAACACCCCCAATGAGAGCCCCAAACAATCAATATACCCAGTTTTTGGGCCCCTGAGGAAGGCCAAGAAGGTCATTGTGGGTATTGCTTCAAGGGCATGATGTTCTAAAGCAGTGTGGGTATCACTTCAAGGATGTTCTAAGAGAAGCAGTGATTCTCAAAGTGGGTGGTACCTCCCCTGGGGGGTAGGATGATTTAGAATCAACGACGTTGCAGGGGGCGCGAAGAGACAATGGGGTGGCAGAGCAGTGCTGGAGGTGGGCCCCTTGCAGGGCACAAGTCAGGGATTCTACTGGTTCATTACCATTCGTGGTAGTTCAGAAAACCAGTAAAACAGGTCCCTGGCTGGCCCCACTCCTCTCCGCCTGCTCTTCCATCCCCTGCCTAGTCAGTCCTTATTGTGCATGTGTGACATCGCGTGTGTGTACAACAATTGCTGGTGGCCATTCAGCAATTTGGAGAAGCAGGACAAGCAAAGCTGAAGGTCAGTAATTTTTGCTGCAAAAAGCATTCAGATGCCGCATCTTTTTTTCCAGCTGCACCAAAAACAATAACAACAACAACATGGCGTCTGTAGGTTTTTTGCAGCAAAATTCACCAACCTCTGGCTTTGCTCTGCTTCTCCAATGCAGCACTGCTACTGTGTTCTAGGCTTCGTCCATGCAGGCTCACCCCATTGGCTGCTATAGCACTCCGCTCAGACTTGCTTGGGCAAGTCCCTCTGGTGCAGCGGAGTGGACCTGCAGGCCCAAGGCCTAGAATGTGCCCACAGTGGCGCATTGGAGAAATGGAGCAAGCAAAGTCAGTGGGTTTTTTTTGGTGCGGCTTCAGTCCAGCTGCACTGAAAAAAACATGTGGCAGCTGCAGGCATTCATGACAAGGGCAACATGGGCTGGCGGAGAGCTGGTGGGGAGCCCAACGACAGCAATGACTCAGCCCTGGTTTGCCTTCCCTGGCAGCCAGCCACGGGAGGAAGGTAAAGTCATGGCCATGAGAAAGAAAGAGAAAGAAAACAGAAAGAAAGAAAGAAAGAAAGAAAGAAAGAAAGAAAGAAAGAAAGAGAGAGAGAGAGAGAGAGAGAGAGAGAGAGAGAGAGAGAGAGAGAGAGAGAGAAAGAAAGAAAGAAAGAAAGAAAGAAAGAAAGAAAGAAAGAAAGA